>JARKIC010001038.1:0-158506 GCA_029378375.1 Mycena olivaceomarginata
GCCAGCTACTCTTTCGCCAGTCAGAAGCAGGCGAGTGCTGTTTGATTGAAGGCACGGTCAGTTGGTCGGTCGCCGCGGCAATGCAGAATCATCATCGAGAGTGGAAAGAAGCGTGGTCGAGACATTTTCCATCGAGCGCTACGCACCCAAGGTTGGTGGGTGTCTGTCGAAATGTATCATTGGAAGAGAACAAAATTGCTGTGTATTTAGTTGTAAGTACGGTGTAGATACTGCTGCGTTGGAATGTATATGCTTCAAGTCTTCTTCGTACGATGCAATTACAAGCCAAGGTAGCTTTTGAGACATGATCTTATTTTCAGCACTAGCAGGATAGGCGCCTTCATTGATTCGTAGACCGGTGACCAATCTGTCTACTATGAAATTCAAATGAAATTCGACGATACAACCAACTAGCATGTTAGCTCTCGCACTCCACTCGAAACCTTGCAACGTCGACGGCTTCTTGAACAAGGCTGCAGAGGCCGACCCCTCCTCGTCACTGGCGACTTCCCCGCGGCAGCCCCGTTTCATGGGCTGATCTGATCATCCCTTGCGAAACCAAAGGGAGAAGAATTTTAGCAAGAAATATAAAGGGAACGTATAATCACGTCGGCATTGTGCTCCCATGGACGATTGTCGCGACAAGAGCGCCCAGATGAGGGCAAGCCTGCAGGATTCCATGTTTATGATACAGACTCACCGCAATATCCTCAGTTAGAATCCTCGCCAACGGAATCACGTATCTCCAGGGCTTCTTCGACCGCCCAGAGGAATTTCTGCTCACGGAGAGGGAAATCCTGGGTCATTGTAGACGGTACATAGACCAAGCCTCGCGGGGCGGCTTTCATGCCATATCGGTCCTTCATAACTTGGAGCGAAATGCCCAGCGGAATTTCGCGCACGGCGAGAATCCGATATGCAAAGTCATACTTGTCCCAATCCGCGTGGAAGGTATTGAATTCTTTGTTTCCCAGACCGTCCTCGGGCAGCGGCGCGTCGCTATTATCGAATTTGCGAGTCCGAGCTGGCTCTATGTCGCAGATGTAGCGGACAGAAGAATGGGGCGTTGAGGTAGAACCAAATGCGTTTCACGGAAGGGGAGATGCGGTAGCGCCGGAACTCGTAGGTCTTTTGTTTGCTGACAATTTGTTGCATGTACTTACATGTCAGTCATGGCGAGGAGAGCATCTTCGGAAACCCGAGTACTGGGAGTACTGCCTGCTTTTGGCATCTACGGGACTCAGTACGCTGTCATCGACATATTGTTGTTGGTCATTTCTCACTGGAGACGCGAAGAAGTTGACAGATTCGTAGGCCATTTCTTGTGCACTGGTGTTGTTGTGGGCGCTGTACGGGCGCCTAAGGATCACATAATTGTATCACACGGTTGAGTTTTGCAGGTTTCTGCATCCCCCCGACCCCAAATCATCTCCCGATCGTTGATGCAGCCAAGAGTGCGCAAATTCCCTGGCCTGTCAAGGGCTCTGGGAGGTCATAATTCCATCAATCACCAACACCCGAATTTGACGTGATCCGATCATCCCACTCCGCTATTGTTGGGATAAGTAACCGCAAGGATAACTGCGACGCAAACAGATTTGGAGCCAGCACCGAACTCACATCGCATCATCTGCCAGCAAAGCTTAGCCTTGGAACTTCTCAATTCTCATTGACAATCCACAACGCAGACCGCTTCAATCTCGCTTTCAAAACATCCAAAGTACCATCTCTTGTCTACTGCTCACAAGACAATGTAGGTGGCCAAAGATCAATAGACCAGGTGTGTAAAAGAATACCGAGCATCTCAGGTCTGGCTAATGTCGCGTTGGCAGGCAATTCTTTACATTTCTGTATGTTACTGTGTTTCTAGTAGAGACATGCTCGTAAACCGCGTCGGACACAGCGTCGCCATTGGGCATCGAGGAAACTACTCGTCTGGCTCATGCAGCGCACGTACGGTTAGATGGACCGTTCAGATTGCAATATTCAAGTTTTTATTCATTGTAGTCGGTGTACTGGATGATAGTAGGTATACAATTGATGGCTGCGACGACCGGCGAGCCGAAGACACAGGATGAGGGGTGGAGGGGCAAGTCCGTGTCGCGATTATAGCCGCCTGCCTTCGGTTTGGGCACGCATCACCCGCCCTGTAGGTAGGTGGGAGCTGTGCGTGCGTGTGTCGGTGGCAGCAGACCATCGGGCAGCACGGTGGCAACAGTTGGATGATTCGCAAGTCAGAGCGCTGTGAGCACAGTCGACCTGCACTACTCCTCCGCCAGCTCATAGCCCACCCAAACGACCTCCGAGCAGCTGGTGCACGGAACAAGATGCACCCCGCAGTCCATCTCGGCCCCAGTGATCGCATACGCACCGCCGCACTGACACGCATGCACCCACGCATCGGCGCCCTGCTTGGCAAAGTCCACGAGCGAGATGACCTGCGCCAGCGCGGGTCCTGGTGCGCCTTTGCCTTTGGGCGGAGGGCAGGTGAAGAGAGGACGCGGTAGGTGTCCTTGATGGCGGCAATGTCGGGGGTGGGTTGGGAGGTGTTGTTCTTGTCGGGGTGGGCGGCGAGCAGGCGCAGTGGTAGGCTGCCTTGATCTCGGCGGGAGACGCGCCTGGTGCGAGGTTGAGGACAGCGTAGAGGTCCATGAGGCTGTGCTTGATTGGATCAAACTGACTTTACGGTGGAGAGGAAGTTCGCGCCCGCCTATGACTGGCGAGCTCCCTGCTCGATTCTGGTGCCTGCAACTCTGCCACATTGTGCACCCACTCCCATGTACACCCATATACCAGCCCGCTGTCGTCCTCTAGGTCCTCCCTCTTCCTCGCTGCCTCGCACCACCGCCACTCTCGACGTCTACCGGGCACCTCGCCGATCCGACTTCCGCTCGTCCCTTCGCGCCCACCCTTGCCTCGCGCTCTCTCGTTTGGTGCGCATGCACACCTCGCAGCCTCTTCACCACGCGCCCATGCCTGTGCTACTGCTGATTACCGCCAAGGCAGGAGTGGGGGGTGTTCTATCGCGCTTGCTGCTGCCACTCTTTCCTGCTCCTTGTCCATTGCAGATGGAGCAGGTCCATTGCGTGAACCGCCTTCCGCAGTGCTCGCACCAAGTGGGTGGTGCGTCGGGACTTACCCTCGCCCGTGCAGGTCGACACAAGCTCGCGCGAGGAAGTGGGCACAGCTTCTGTTGCCCGGCACCTGCTATGGGGATCGTGGAATTAATGTTTCACTAGTTGACCTCGCTCGACGATGTCCAGACCACGCAGACGGACAGCAACGCCGCCAAGACGATGGCCTTGGATCACCCCGGCGTCATCGTCTTCTACGTCGCGCAGCACTACGACTTCTGCTGGGCTTGGCGCACCTGCATCTGGTTCTGTTCCATTTTGATGATGGTGGAACCAGTTATAATTGCAGCCAAGTTGATGCATCCTCATCTTTGATTTGGGTTCTGTTCTATTTTGATGATGGTGGAACCAGTTATAATTGCAGCCAAGTCGATGCATCCTCATCTTTGATTTGGGCATTGCTGGAATGGCACCACACAGATACCAGTTTAAATTGTGCTAATACACCATGAGGCCCGAAGATTCTTCAGTTAGGCTGAATAAAAGCAGTTTGAGTCTGAGCTGGGTGTTATGTGAATCATTAAATATACAAGGTGCCGAACATTGCCTGGCAGAAACCAGATATTTTTAATGGCCCAGCGGATCATCAAGGGATGTCTTTCCCTGTCAACTAATGAAACAGTGATTTAAACCTCAGCATGTGTTGTGAAAACCGCCCTGAGAACAGGGCATTCCCAGGCCTCAGCATTGACTTTATAAGTAGAAGGTAGGTGTAAACCCCCCAACAACTGTAGATGCCTTCTCAGCCCCCTGCCAGTCAAGTCCGACTGAACAATATTACAACATGTTTGATGATGACTATCAATGCGCCTGCAATTGCTTGCTACCAACTTTGATACCCCGTTCCTTCAAGCCATCTTGACACAACACAGTCCCTTCTGGATCTATTCAGGTAGAGTTCAGGGTTTGCTTTAACAGCCATCCTGGCTCACCACTCTTCTCAGGCAGTCAAACAAAACAAAGACAGCTGTGTGCAGTTGATGGAACAAACCTACACATTGATCAATGCATTATAGTCGTCCATGGTTTCTGCAAACCAGTGGGGTGCTGCCACCAACTATCCTGGAGAATATTGGAAAATTCACTGAGCATGTTTCTTGCAGAAAAGACAATCTTTTCTGTACTGACAATCTATGTAGGACTCTGCATAAAATCCACACATTTGTGGAGGCTCAAAGGACTGGCAACAAAATCAAAAAATTCCTCCGTCAGGGAGAGTTGAGCATGTTGTTCAGGGATTGCCAGTCTGGTTGAAACAAGGACTGGATTTCTTCCAGGTAAGCCTATCACTGTTCTAGGAATCTCATTGATGGATACCATGCAGATTGGAGGTGCCAATATTATGACAGATCTTTCAAAGATGCGACAGGAGGCAGAACAGAGAAACCAGGAAGTGCTGAGGATGATTGGAGAACTCTCTGATACAACTAGTTCAGATGGACTATCCATGGTCAAGAAATGTTCCCCCACTTTGCCAATATAATACTAAATTCTTTTCAGACAAGCCGTCTTTATTCAGGATCCAACAGGTAGTGATTTGATTCATCCAATAATCAATTACTCATAGTAATCTCCAGCTCAACCTCAATCTCAATGCTACCCCTCAGAACCAAAGATATTCCATGGACGGGACTCTGAGATCTCAGATATCCTTCAACTTTTCAACCAGGGAACCCCACGTATAGCAATTCTAGGCAGTGGAGGAATGGGCAAAACCAGTCTTGCAAGAGCTGTTATCCATCATGCACAGATCAAGACCAGATATCAGCAACATTGTTTCTTTGTTGCCTACGACTCTGCATCAAGCACAGTTGAGCTCGCAGCACTCATTGGAGTCAACATTGGGCTCAAGCCAGGCAGAGATCTGAGGCAAGCAGTTGTTCAGCACTTTTCCAGTAGCCCCAGCAGTCTCTTGGTTCTTGATAACCTTGAAACATTGTGGGAGCCTATGGAATGTCGCAGTGATATTGAAGAATTTCTATCCCTGCTTGCAGATATAGAGCATCTAGCATTGATGGTGAGTTCATTTTTTCCTTTATATGGATTTGCTGAAATTGTGACAGATAACAATGCGAGGGGCACAAAGACCTGGGAAAATGCAGTGGACAAGGCCTTTTTTGCAGCCTCTCAAGCCTTTGGATCAGGATGCTGCTCGAAAAACATTCATTGACATTGCAGATGAAAACCACAACTTTGATGAGGTTGATAAGGTCCTTTCCCTGACAGACAACATGCCCCTTGCAGTCAGTCTTATTGCACATCTAGCGGACTCAGAGGGATGCTCTAATGTCTTGGCCCGCTGGGAGAGGGAGAAAATATCTGTGATCTCAGTGGGCACTGATAAGAAGCCAACCTGGAAATATCAATTTCACTGTCTCTGTCAAGTCCTAGGCTCAATAGACATTCCCGGGATCTTCTCAGTCTCCTATCAATGCTGCCAGATGGACTCTCAGATGTGGAGTTAGTGCAAAGCAAACTACCAATCAGGAATGTACTGGATGTAAAGCTGCATTGATTGGTACTGCTCTAGCATACAGCAATGACCAAAAACGCCTCAAGGCATTGGTGCCTATCAGAGAATACATGAATAAAATCCACCTCCATCTGAGAATCTCATCCGACCTCTGTTCAAACATTTCCAGTTCCTCTTCAAATTCTTTCTGGATCACCGAGGATCTGAAAAAGTGTCTGAAAAAGTGTCAGCAACAGTTTCACAGATATCATCAAATCTAGCCAACATACAGAATATCCTTCACAATGGACTCCAACAGGGTCATCCTGAGCTCAATGATATAATTTATAGTATATGTCATCTGAATGCATTTAGCCAACTCATGGGCCAGGGAATCAGACCATTGATTCATCAGGTCCACAAAATTCTTCTACACTCAGAAGATCATCACCTCAGGGCCTATGTCATCACTGAAATATTTTGGTCCTGGAGAGAAACTATAATCTCTGATCCAGATACACTTGTCACTAAAGGATTGAACCATTTTGAGCACTTTGATGACCCAGATCTTAAATGTTAGCTTCTCAGTTGGGCTTGCTTTGTTATGACACTAACACAAGTTGCATAGGCCGGTTTTACATTTGCATTGCAGACTACTATGAGGGAAGTGCGAGTGACCTAGTCAAAGCCATAGAATTTTGCCAAGCAGCTGTATCTTTGGCACATTCCACTGGTAACACCAGAAGGCATTCAAATGCATTGTATAGCCTGGCATCAATGAACGAGCAAATTGGTGATTATTCTACAGCCCAATTGCAGGCATTTGAGGCACAGAGGCTAGCCAGAATTTCTGCAAATTTGCTTGCTGAAGCACGTGCACTGAATATTCAAGCAAGGTGCTTGAAATTGGTTTGGTGACTATAGCAGCAGTGTTTCTACTCTTAAAAGGTCCATGAATCTCCTAGGTCTTTGTGGACTATCAGGTGGCAGGCCCTACCAGGAGCTCATGAGTGAACAGACAGACATCCATATGTTGAAATCAGAGTACCTTGAAGCATACAACATTCATGCCCAGAATCTCAAGAAAATGCCTGCAGATCAAATGAACAGAATCGTGCATTTGTTTTGCTCAATATTGCAGAGCTTAGTGTGCACATGGGTTACCCAAAGGATAGTGTGTTGAGGAACCTGGATGCAGCCAGAAACATATATGAGACTCCTAAGCAGATCCTAGGATTAGCAATGTGTGATGTCGTCCTAGGACATTTCCATCTCCACAAAGGAGAGTTTCATGAAGCAAAGATGATCTTTGAACAGTGTATTAAATTGTGGACAGGAAAATATACAGAAATCATATTCTACTGTTTGGAGCAACTTGGTAATGTCAGTTGCTGGCCTGAAAAACATTCAATGTCCAGCTGGACAGTACTATTTCTGGCACTGTCTCTGAAGTCAACAAATAGACTTTGCATGTATCAAGCTCTTCAATTCTTGGGGGACATATTTCTCTCATACAATGATGAGGATACTGCTGTTAGCCTGTTCACGGTTGCTTTGGAGGGATTTACTGCGATGGATGTGCATCGCAGCAGAGCGGAATGCATGCTCAGACTTGGGGATATTCACAAGAGATGCAATGACCTGCTGAGGGCGGTGGGCCGTTGGGAAACTGCAAAACCTCTGTTTTAAAAGGTCATCACAGGCAAAACAGATTGTACAGATTGATGAAAGGCTGGCAAGTGTTGGCAAGGATGTGCACCAGCAACACAGAGAGAATTTGGTCAAGCTGGCAGAATTGAAAATCTCTAGTGGTATTTCAGATGAAATGGAGGATGATGAAACGGAGGATGATCTTGAAGACAAAAATAAAGATTTGGATGCAACAAAATTGGTTGAGCCCCTAGCTACTTACAATCTCTGAATGTACTGTGTTTAGTTTCTGGCTAAAAATGTATTTATATAAAATGTATTTATGTTTTGGTATAGTTTTATAGCACAAGTTGAATTGGATTTATTCACATGCATACCAGCAGCACATAGCTTCGTTCATGGCATCTTCAATGTCTGATTCCAGCCAGCACCCAACCACTTTGTTGAATATCTGCTGAAGGCGCTGTACGACCCGTGTCTGCACCGTGTCGGTCCTGCTTGAGTTTATGCACATGCTGAATGACAGTGAGTGGGATGCCTAGGCCAGCCCCTCCTCCCGCCCGCGGCCCTCGGCGCGCTCATCCAGCTCTGGCGCAAATATGACTAGATGAATGTCCTCACTGCCGCAGTGGTGCGCATCACGCACATCAACCCCATGACGCTCAACGCATACGACAATGCTGCTGCTCGTCAACGGGGTATACAAACTGACGCAGATTGTACCCCACCGCGGGCTCTCCTCTGACCTCGCAGTGCTGGCGTGCGAGCACGACATCGCAGCAGCCCTGCCTGCCGCATACTACTACTGCACACTTGTAGTTGGCAATAACAACTCACTGGTGAGTCTGTCATGTATTCGTTTTCACTCACGCCTATTACAATCCTGGTAATATTCTTGAATCTTAAACTTTAAATGCACAGGTCCAGCTCCTTGACGGCCTCACACGCCAGGATGGCACGTGCGGGTCCCTGCCCCTCCTCGACCTGCGCCGTTGCCTCATCGGCTGCGGACACCTCCTGGTGAAACAGTTCCAGCCAGGATACACGCTCGGCTGGCTGCGCGTGTGGCTGCAGAGCCCCACATGCGCTGCGCAAGTCCGTATTCTGCCGCTTCATGGACGACGGCGTCGTTGTGGGGCTACACAAGCTCGACAAGGTGTACCAGATGCTTTGCGGCGTGTGTGCGAAGGAGGCTGCCAGCAGAGGCGACGGCGACCAGGCGCAGTGTGGGAGGAGTTGCCGGGGTGTTTGAGCTGCCGGCTTGGGGAGTTGAAGGATTCGCTGTAGACCTTGTTGTACTTGAAAGCATGATACGCGCGTCAAACGTATACATACATGTAATGTTTTTGGAGCTTGAGAGGAAGGATAGACAATGTGCTACGCTCAAATCTATCTCCGTGCTCGAGCACATTTCTCTCCACCATCTCATTGTTTGCTTGTTCAAATATTCTAGTCTGTCATCTTTCGCAAGCAACATCGGATTGTGGGCTTGCATGAAAAGTTGATCGTCAAAGTCTCATAGCAGACAAATTGTTTTCTCGCCCTGAACTCTGAGAAAGTGGATATTGTGCACACTGTTGGAAGAAGTCAACGAAACAGTGACTGCTGACCACATCATACTGAAAAAATGAAATACGAAATAAGTTCCTTAACAGATGTACTTGTACTACAGAATTGCCATGTTGAATTCAGTGTATGTAAAAAATGAGACCCCGTCAGGCAAGGGCTGTGCCGCCGAGGGCGGCGCTTTCTAGTATTAACGCCTATGATTATTGAGTACCCCAAGTACCTTCAATTAGTTTCTAGCATTTGGGAAGAATCCGACGCTGGAATGGAAGGAGGCAGTACTAGTGTAATCCTGTCACATCATGAAGAGAAACGGGACAACAACCTACTCTGCGTCTCTGTTGCTTCGCATTGCTTGAATACTTTGTCGAAACGAGACAGCCACGAGACGATCGCGCGCCAATGGAACGTAGTTTTATTTACAGTCATGATGCTCGGAGTGCCCGGTGCCGTATATATGATTCAATTATGAGACCTTGCTCAGGGAATGACTCGTCCAGCCCGAATCGCTTTAGCAGCGTCGCTTTGAGCTTCATCTCTAAGATATCGCCCATAGATCTCTGCATACTTGTCCTGGTCCTGATCATTCAAATGTAAGCCGCGCCAATATTCATAAGAAGTACATGACGCGATGCTCACACTCTTCGTTTTCAAAACGCTCTCCCTCTGTTCGACGTGGTCCCGCGTACTGTTTCCACGCAGCGCTGATGCCCTCCCTGCTGTAGTTTCGGTGATCCGCCAAGATGTAGTCGCGAGTGATAAAAGGGACAATAGCAACATCGACGAGGCTGAATTCATCTCCAAGGAAGTACGGGCTCTTAACCTGAGCTGCAAATTTGCGGAGGGCATCGTATAATTCAGTGCGCGCTGACTCCTGTTTTTCCGGTTCCTGCGACATGATGATGCGGAAGAAAACCGGAACGAACGCCTTTGAGACGAAGTCGACCTGTAGGCAGGCAGATTCAGTTAAAACGAAGGATGAGCTGTGGGAGGAAACGATGAACCCAGAGGCGCGCGTGAGCTCTCGTGTAGGCGCCACCAGGTAAGATGGCCGGTTTGTGTCCAGGGTATGCATCCTCAAAAATTCGCAGAGGACTAGGGATTCGTAGAGAGCCTTGCCGTGATACTCAACGGCGGGAACGAGTCCTTTGGGGTTGATGTCTTCAAACATGTGAGCGCATTCACTATGTATTCACTGGCACACCCAAACCTAGGAAATGTTTTTCCTTCTTGTACGGATTGACTTCTTTATACTGTAGAATTGAACTGAAATACTGCAACCTCAGCTCTGGGTAAACAACGAACCTGATATGGGATTCCTTTCTCTTCCAACACGATCCAGCTCCTCTGGACAAACGGACAGAACTGGGACAGTTTCAAATCGGGCTCGCAAGACGTCGGGAGCAACTTACCCAGCCGGCATAAATATCAGCTCCTGAGGCTCCTTGTGCGCCTCTACAGTCGAAATTGCGTTGCCCGTAGCATGGGGAAAGATTTGCTCGTCAGGAACGGAACATTCTGGATGAGCTGTCGTGCTGTGAGACTTCTGCTTTTATAGTCGCAGCCTGCTTATACATCCACTTCTCATGGGTGGAGCATGGGACGCTTTCGTATGTGCACTGATTTCGTGATCAATGCTCTTCTCGTGGTCTAGAGTCCATGAACAAGTCTCGCACTTTTCCAAACGCCGCATCATGTTACACACCTGGATTTTATGGGAGATGTGTCAACGACGCCACACCCACACCGTGACTCAGGCTCACTGGACTCGTAGGTTAGTCACCAGTGTGGACGACTTGTGCCAGTGTGGCGTGAGTTGTGCGAGTCTGGCGCGACTTGAAGTTAAATGAGAAGCGCCATAAGCCACTCCAGCCATCACTGCAGTGAATTCCGGTCCAGCCTTTCGGGCTGGCTAGTTTTTATGAACACGCCCGATGCCTCCAGGGACTTGGCCAACGCTTGCAGTCCCTCAAGATCTCTGGGAGGGACGTCTCGGCCGACACGTCGTGTAACACGTCGCGATGCTGCTCGTAGTTCTCGCATTCCCGTAGTAAGTGCTCCTTGGGAGAGTAACCGGTAGACATATTGCGGTCACCTGACCTTGTGCTTGAGAAGAACGCGCTCTGCAAGAAGATACGGGATAAATCGAGCTAAATAATACAAGAATTGGCTTCCACTAAGGGAACTTATACTTTTATCAACGCGGCAATTCTTGAGGCAGATTCGGCCGTTTGTTCCACTCTTTGGACCATCCCTCCGCTGCACCCTCATCTGCAATGCTGGGGAGAGCAAAAACGGCGGCGATGAGCCAGATGTCTGAGGAGCTCCCCTCGTGTTCCCCTATAAGCGTCGGGAGCACCGCGCGCGCGACCATCAGGTTCGAATTTGCATCGGTTCGCAGCGCCGTCCCCTTCCTCTGCTGCTCGCCAACGTTATGATTCCAGAAACACCCGCCCGCGACGCCGCGCGCGCGATCCCCGCCTCCGCCAGCGTCCCAAACGCCTCCCCTCCCACCGGCTCCAGCGCCCGCCCGTCCTCGCGCTGCCCGTATATCGCAAACCCGCCCTCCGCCGAGGTCAGTGCGCGTGCTGTCCGGATGCGGTGCACCCTCAGATGCCAAAGTAGCGCATCGGCCGTCGGGGGCACGAGCCACGTCTCAATTGCAACATCGTTCCACGGGTACCACATCGAGCGCAGCCAGCCCGGCGCAGGGCCCTCCAGGCGCGCCTCGCGCGTATCCCGCCGGCACTTCCACGTTTCCCCGCTGTCGTCGCTGAGCGCAAGGGTATTATCGCCACCGAGCTCCTCGAGCGTGCCGCTCCCCACGGGTACGCTGTACCCGAATGCGGACGAGTACGCGAGCTTGCCGTATTTCGCCGGGCCTTGCTTGACGGGGTAAGAGCACTGCTGGCCCGAGGAGAGGATGTAGGTATGCCCGCCGAGATTGGTGGCGATGTGGAACGGATGTTTGAGCGCCTTGACGGTGTTGAGCAGGGCGGCAGGGTAGGGCTCCTCCTTTGCCGTCCAGAACGGGTGGGTCTCTGGGAGTGAGAGGGTGACAAATGATTTGCAGCACCAGTATGGGGAGCCGGGGGAATTGTAGTTTTCGGTCATATTGTGGTTGGGGGTAGCAGTAGCCGATGGTGAGGGTTCTGTCGGGAGAATACGCGCCAGCCTGCTTGGCCCAGTAGCGGATATTGCGAAGCTGGAGGCCTTTGACGACGCCCCAGGTCAAAGGGGCAGGAAGCTCGACATCGGCAAAGGCCAGGGCACCCCAGAAAGATGACATGGCAAAGCGGTATGTCAAGCTTCTGCCGAACGGAATCGCGCGGCCTGAAAGGGTCAATAATTGCTGCCGAGAAGGTGAAGAAACATACCTTCAGCATCAAAATAGTGGATGAAATCTAGCGCAAATTGACGCGCTCTGTTTCTGTACTCTTCACACCTAACGGGATCCTCCGCTGCGGCGATCTTGGAGTACGCTAATTGAGCGAACTGGATTGCAAAAGACGAAGAATAATAGTCGAGCTGAACAACACCCTCGGGACCGTCGCGAGACCAGCCATCTCCGATGTAGAAAGTGTCGAGGTGATCCAAGTCGGCCTTCATGCGCTTCGCGTCGAACCGCGAGGATCCAGCCTTGGATAGTCCGAGATTCGCAAATACCTTCGGAAGAATTATATAAATATCAAAGTTGCGCCGAGGTTACAGAGAACTTACACGGAACCACAGCCAGTTGGTATTCGGCATTTCCTTGTCATTCATTCCGCCGAGCCAGCGCTCGACGTTCGCTTTCGCCTCGGCGCTCAATGGGTCCCAGAGTTTCTCCCGTGCCACCGCAATGGAGAACCCAATGGCCGAGCACTCGACCATGCGCTGGTCCTTGTCGCGCATGTCTCCCCAGAACTCTTCGTGGCTCGGATCACAGCCATTCGTGAAGCCGTCGACCCAGCGTTGGGTGCCGGCGTAATCTCCACCCCCAGCCAGGAAGGAGGCGAGCCCCCAGATGGGCCGGCTGAACCCCTCGAGCTGGGCAGCAGCCTCGTCGTAGTGGGTTTGCAGTGTGTCCGAGGTGGATTCTGGCGCCGCCAGGAGAAGTGTGCGCGGCCAAGGGATCAAGAAGGCCGATCAGGAATTGGGCCAAATCCGCTTTTGTCTCGAGAGGATTGGAAGCAAAGGGGGACGTGTTGAAGGAAGCCATGGAGGAAATGCAGTCTTCAAAGTCTTGGTCTTATACACATCCCGGCCCGCGATCCGGCTATCCCACGGGCCGCAAGAGAGGGTCAAGCCATCGATTTTAACCTCAATTTCAAACAGCCGTTAAATGAGCCAGGAAACCGATTCACTTGAGAGAGAGGCTCCGGGGAGGGAAGTCAACATGTCAAACTTTGACGTCAGTACGTAACCGCCGATCAATAATTCACGCTTTGACCAAGCGGTCGCCCATATGCAAAAAAAGTTGCTACAACTTGGACTTCACCGCTGCGCGTCCGATATTACTTAATTCCGCAAAGAGAAATCGTTAATCATAAAATCCAAACCAACTACTAGGATATACTCCCCATCTTCCTCCGCCGCTCCCCCACCTTCCAGATCACATCCTTCAACTCCTGCACAACCTCACCCCCCGGACCCCATTTCTCGCGTTTCTACCGGCAGCCCGTCCGAAGCATTCGGCACGCTCAACCTCCCGCCATTCTCTCTCCGCTCCTTCGCGAGATTAATCCGCTCCTCCCGCGTGAGTTTGACCGCTCGCGCGTAAACAGCCCCACCTCCGCCGCATCGCTCTCAAACACCTGCTCCGTCCCCGGTAGGGGTAAGTGGTGTGCCGACGCCCCCAGCAGCAAATGCGCCGTCGCGTCGTCCACCTCGGTCGCATCCCTGGCGCCACGACCACAGCATCGCGATGCCGTTCCTCGTCTATTAGCGGCGCCTCCTCCGGCCGGTCCGACGAGGCCTCGTCATACTCGTCGCTCGCGTCGTGACCCAGCGGCGGTACGTCTTCCTCGCTCTCCGCGGCCGCCTCTGCAGGCGGCGGGGGCGGCGCGACAATATCGAGCAACCGGTCGCGCCCCCGCTCGCACTCCCTCAGCGCTAGCCCGAGTTCACGCCGCAGCCTCTCGTACGCCTGCAACGCCGGCGGCTCCGCAGGCGGCTGCACCTCGCTCCCGACTCCAGCCCCAGCTCCCAGTCGGGCGAGCGAAAACGTGCGCGAGCGCCGCCGGCGGAGGTGTGGTTCCGGCGCAGGGGACTTGTCGCGCAGCGCGGTGACGCACTCCGCGAGGTGCTCCCGCGCGTCGTCGAGTGCGGACGAGATGGCGTCGACGTGCGCCGCGAAGCGCGTCAGGTGCGTCGGGACGGGCGCGAACGAGCTCAGCATCGACGCTGCTGTCCGCCCCCGTGCGCCGTCCAGGTCCACATCCGCGCCCCCCATGGTGGGCTCCCTGATCTTAATCGGCTCCAGCGTATCGAACTCTGCCTCCTGCCGCTCCGCCTCCGCGAGCGCCGCAGCTAGGCGCGCAGCCGTGTCCGCAAACGTGCTGGTAAGCAGCTCCATGACGCTCCGCACGTCTTCCCAGTAGCCCTCGTCGTCCTGGTCGCCGAAGCGCAGCGCAAGGAGGTGCGAGCACGCGTACCGCTTCGACGCGAGCGCGCCGTCGAGGGCGTGGTACAGGGCGGACAGCGCGAGGGGGTGCCGCACGGACTGCATCGTCGTAAAGCGTGAGGCGTGCGAGATCGTCGAGGACGCGGTCAGCGGCGAGCGCGGCGGTGTTGGGTTCGGGTGCAGCCGCAGCCCAAGCGTCTCCACACCAGAAATCCGCCGCCGTCGGTGCAGGTCTAGAGCAGCGGTGCCGAACTGCGGCGCGTCGCCCGTCTCTTCATGGACGTCCCCGAGGTGCGTGCCGGGGGGTGTACTCGGCGCGCTGTGGCTGCTCCGGAGATACGTGGTGCCGAGCGGGAGGATGCCGGAGAGGTCTGAGCGCCGTTTGTCGCGGTTTTTGACGACGTGCATGCCCGGGGGCGCGCCAGCCCAGGTCGAGCGCTTGTCTCGGTTCTCAAAGGGGGGCGGCGAGAGGGGTGGGGGAAGTATTAAGGAATGCCGCGGCGAGGGCGGGGCGTACATTTCGGCCAGCTGGGCGGCCTCGAGGGGCGCGGTGAGCGCGGCGAGTAGATGACGGACGTTATCGCATTGGGTTTGCGTCGTATGGAGAGAGGAGTGGAGGGAGAGGCGGATAGCGGATACTGGGGAGGGCGGGCTGTTTGCGAGTGAGTAAAGTTACCTGCGGCAGACAACGACAAGACCGACCTCTCTTCTTCCTTCTCGAGTAGGGTAACTGTATCCTGTACGACTGAATCCCATTGCGCGTTTGCGGTTATTAGTTCGTTTAAAAGCCTCCATAGTCTAACTCCCGTGAGTGAGATACAAGTGGCGAGAAACAGAGGCCAGAGACACGTACAGACGACATGTCAGGTTTTGTGGTGTCGGAGTGATTATACAAATATACTGCGGCGCCTCCGAGGGAAACAATAGTGAGGAAATAGAGGCCCGTGGCGAGGAAGACGGCGGCGAGCACGCATATGAGGGTAAGAAGGTTGTAATCGACGAGGTGGGGAGCGTTGGGCGGCGGGAAGTCGAGCTTGAGTTTACCTGGGAGAGAGGGTGATATGGAGCGCCGGCGAGAATGTGGCACCGGGAGGGCGGTGGAGAGCAGCGAGGACGATATCACGTCGTATTTGAAGCGCTCCGCGAAGAGAGAGGAGTTTGGCGGCGGTGTGAAGAGAGACTGCAGCATCTATCGGAATATACTTGAGCGTCATTCCACTGGGATTACCCTTGAGACGGACCTCCACAAATTGGACAAGCAGAACGGGGCGCCACTCTAGTTCTTCCTCCTCTGGCTCCTCGTAGTTGAGGTCCTGCACAAACTCTGGGGCAGACCCGGGCATTATTTCTGGCGGCTCACCCGCCGCTGTACGATTGTTGGGTGAGACAATGGGGCGGAAATGTAGTAAGTTTGTGGCACCTCGTAGATATTGTTCGAGAGGGTGGTCGTCGAATACAGCTTGTGCCATAGTGGCAGCGGCCGGGAATATAGGATAGCAGGAGGAGAACAGCAAAGCAAGAAATGAGAGACCCGGTAGACACAACAGAACTTAGAGGAGAGGAAATAGCCGCGATCACATGCGGGCGTCAATCATATACTGATCTCTCAAACGCAACTCAAACGTTGAGATTGTACTCTGGTTTACTACTGGAATTTGTCTATTGGATTTACACACACAGTACAGCACTACAGTTGCACTACAGTGTGTAGGATAATTTTGTAGACGGTCAAACGGTGGCCCTCTACCGAATGGCCCGTCGGATGCGTTTCCAAGGGCATCGCGTACCGCGTAATGAGGGTTTGCACACGGCGGCTCGGACGCGCACGCAAGACCAAGAAACGGGATTGAATAGCCCAAGCACAAAACCGATAGCAAGTCGCAGTTTTTTTCGTCTTTGAGAGCCTGCGAAAGTGGCCGCCCTTCTTCCAATCTCTTGTGCAGACGCTTCGGGACCTGTGTGCGTCCAAAGCGAGTGCTCGACCAAGGGCTATACCCGAGGTTGGCACGTACAATTTGGGATCAACTGTCATTCAGAGAAGACCAGAGGGGTTTGTACACTCCGCGACGTTCCGGATCCATCAGAGTCGGAGAGTATTTGGCGTGTCGAGAATCCCTGGAAGAAACTGACCGCCAAAGAATTGGGCATGCCATGTCGCTGGCAAGAAAAGGCCTTGAGTCTTGGAGATGGGAATATGGCTTGTGCGGCCGGGGGGAGAGGAAGGTAAGAGACGGTTCTGGGCTCACTACCAGCAACTCAAGCGGATGAGCTTGGAATACTGAGTTCAATTATCCCAAACGCTCCAAAAGTTGATTTGAAATAGAGCTTTGCACGTCTCAAAAAATCCCGGTTTCTGAGTCCTGCCAGGAGTTCGATGAAAAGCCATACAGTAGCGTCGCCTACGAGAGCGAGGGGAAGGTTGAAGGCCGATAGTATTTGTTCTGGCTTCTTTCAGTAGGGGCCAAAGCTGCCAAAAAGGAAGGACATATAAGGACCGGTAGTTTGAGATAGGCACGCTGAGCATACTCTTGCAGCGCAGATTGAAGTAGGACTCTGTTAGACTTCTTGAATCAGATGGCACGTACGATCAACGCCCCACTCCTTATGGCCCTTGTAACCCATGCAAAGATCTGTTGCCAACGCGCCAACGCAATGATACGTTGATATTTCGAATGCAAAGAAGATCGAAGAGGATGCAGCGTCTTACCTCCGCAGAAGGTGAACATAGCGGCCGCCAAGTTCGCTTGTCGCGATCAGGCACTGTTGAGATGACAGGGAGCAGGATCGATGCTCCACAATCCGTGCGGCCCGCAAAAAAGCAGAGTGCCAGTCTGGGCCAGTAGTACTGCAGGAGCTAGCTATTTTGATATCTATGATTGAATACAAGGGGAGAAAGAATTGAAGAAAGTCAAATCAAGACTGGATGTAAAACGCCGCAGACGTCACGTGCCCTTTCTTCAGCTTCACTCCGTCCTCGATTCGACTCTCTTCGTTCTCTTGGATTGGACTTGTTCTGTGTATCTCTTGTACACAATTCTCCTCGGAGACCCCACACTCTTTTCTCCCCCACTCCTTCGCAAAAATGAGCCACATTCACCAGCCAAGGAATCACATCCGCCATGCTAACCGCGCCGGTGGCTTTGGCGGTTTCAAAGGCGGTGGACAGACTGCCGGCGGATTCACTGTCGGCGGAATCACCTTCCCTGGGTTAGGTATGTGCTCGCCAGAGGTAATACTGTGTTTTCTCACCCAATTCCAGGCGAAACCCCAAAGACTACCCCAGAAACACCCACATCGACAGAGCCCGCTGCTTTGTCTCCATCAGAGACCCCTGCGAGCACTCCCTCGGCCGCCCCGGCTCCCAGCTCTGCTTCACCCTCGGCCCCTGAGTCTTCCAGTTCTCCTACGACGTCCAGCACGAGCTCTACCACTACTACGACCAGCACCACTACCCACCTATCCATCCCTATCGTAGGCATATTATTTCGTATCTCTTTTTTATCTAACCTCTCGTAGACTACCACTGCTTCTGGCTCTGCTCTCCACGACAATATCACTAAAGTCGTCACCCATATTGCTTCGGTAACCACTCCGGGAGCAGCAGCGGCAGCAGCCACCAGCTCCCTCCCCTGCCGTGAACACCACCAGCGCCATGGTCGCTCCTGTCATAGGCGGCGTCGCGGGTGGTATTCTCGGCCTGACTTTGATCATCTTCGCCATTACCTGGTTCATGGTGCGTTCATTTTTCCACTAGTGAATTTTTTAATTTAATTTATTCTTCCAGCGTCGCCGTCGGCCCACCGAGGACGCCATCAACTTCGACCCAGGCACCTTCCGCCGCTCGGCTATGCTCATGACAGACCCCCCGACCCATCAGGAGACCGTGGAGCGCGGGTACAACCCCGCCACTCCCCCTGCCATGGTGGAGCGCCGCCCGATCTACACCCAAGCCAGCTTCGACAACACGGTCGGTATCAACTCCCCCACTTCGGGCAGCCAGCTCGTCTTCCAGGCTCCGTACTCGCCCATCACCGCCGGACCCAACGTCTCCTCCCCCGTCTCCGCGTACGACCACCACAGCTGGGGCGCCCCCAACGCCGCCCCTGTCCCCGTTCTGACCCGCAACACCTCTGGCTCGTCCGCACACTCTGCGCACTCTGCCGCTGGAACGCTGCAGTACGCGGGCTACCCCCGCCCTCCCAATCCGCCAGAACAGCATGCGCAACGGCCAGCTCGCCCCCGCCGCAAAACGAGACTGAGTACCTCGACTTGGAGCGTGGCACGAGCGTGACGCCGTACCAGGCGGAACAGTATGTCGAGATCTCGAAGCGCCTCAACACCGAGGTGCCGCGCGGGCTCGATACCCCCACCGTCAGCCAGATCGTCGCCGAAAAGATGGACCTGCCGCCCCTGCCCCCCGACGGAGGACGATCCCTTTGCCGACGACGACGCCAAGGAGGAGCAAGCGCAGGAAGTCGACGCGCTCCCAATGGTGCAGGACATGTCCTTCCCCGCGCCGCCCTCGCCCGTGCACACCTCCTCGTCGCGCTACGCGCGCGATTCGCAGCCGCCCACCCTCCCCGAGATCGTCCTCCAGTCGCGCGTCAGCGTCACCTCCGCGTACCTCTCCGACTCGGCGCCCGGCACGCCCGGCGCGGGGCAGACCGTCTTCATGAACGCGCAGGTCGGGAAGAGCCCGTTCGCGGAGAGCCCGATGGGGAGCAGCCGCTTCCCTGTTACGCCGAGCCCGCTGGCGAGCAGCTTTAGCGTGCCGAGCCCGCCGGCGGCGGCCGTGAGCTTCCCGGCGGAGCACGCGCAGGCACGGCCGGAGGCGAAGAAGCGCCAGACGGTGTATAGCACGGTGTACGATGAGGAGGATGCGTATGGTGGGATGTAAGCCACCACACACATGCAGCCATCCCACTACGGTTTTTCGGGTAAATTATGACCTTTGAGCTAGCTCTCCTCCTCCCGTTCTCCCGCCTTCATGACTATACGCTCCTTCCTCCCCCCTTCTTTCAACGTGCGATGCGAGTCGTCGCATTTTCTGCACATATATAATGCGTGCAATGCATAGACAAGCAGGTTAACGCCCTCATTACCACAGCGTCGATACCTTTTGCATTTAGCCCTTACCACCCGCCCACCTTTTGTTCGAATGTGATGATAGTTTGAAGATCAAATTGGAGTGAATTTTTTGTATGGCGAGATGGATTCGGTAATCGTACAGCCACTGCTGGGTGTATTAAACTTGACTGGGAGCTTCAAGGTCCTCAAGTCGTTCTCAAGCTCTCAGATTCTAGCTCCAATTGCTGTAGACGCTTAAATTGGGCTGCTTTATTCTTTGGGCTTACCCGGCTTTGGTCCTTGCGTACGGTCGCGTTCAAACTTCCAAAAAAATCAAATGACCTTTCTGAGACAAACGTCTCTCTGTCTTCAAGAATCTATAGCTGCCGGGTACAGCCTTGTTCTGGATAGTTCTGGGCAGATTCCCGCAGGACGCCAGTCTGCCAAATAATTTGGCGTTGGACCACGTTGCTCTTCACAGCAACCGAAGGTGTACAGGACTCATTTCGTTCCCAGTCCTTCATGAGCACGACCTCCGATACGGACGCAGTTTCCGTCATTTGCGCGTATCCGCTCTCAGGCCAATACGGCCCTGGTGCGCGGTTCTCGCTATACATTCTCCTCCTGGCGTGCATACTCTGGCGAAAACAGACCGTCGTGCTCAACCTCGGCCTCGGCGCCGTTTTATTCACAGGTTTGGTGGGTGCGGTCCATGGTGTCGCTCTCGGCGCCGTCAGTGGGTTGGGTAGGTGCCATGGTTAGATTAGTATTTGCTATCCTCGTACTGAACATTATTTTCTTGCAGGAAGCAACAAAGATGTCCTGGATTTTGACGTGTTCGGAGCAGCGTACATATGCACTATGTGTCTTGGTGTGGTTCCCGGACTCCTCATACTGGGTGCAGGAACTTTGACTCCTCACGCGACTCCCACAATCGTCCTCGGATGGTACGCGCTCATGCTCGCCGGCGAAATCGGGGTAACGGCCGCCATCTTCCGCGCACAAACGCGAGTTCCCAACGTCGGCCTGATTCCTCGGGGTTTCCCCTGTGTCGACGCAGCGGGCGCGAACGTCACCCATGTGGCCTTCGTCCTCGGGGAGACCGACTGTCATCTGCCGTGCATGGACAACCCCACGCTCCCGCTCCGTCAAGACCAAGCCGCAGTGTACGTCCCATCGAGCAAGCGTCCCATCGACATCACTTCGATTGGGTCCATGCTGGGGATTGTGCTCTGTCTCATCACAATGCCTGTCTTGTACCGCTCGTTCAGACGGGGGTCGCCGAGCGCCGGTGCGGCGACCCTGCTGGGCTTGTTGATGATCGTCGAGGGCCCGCTCGGGTGCATCTTGCTCGCGGGACTGACGGAAGGCCATGTGTTTTGGGGACCGCAGGTCAGATATCAGGTCGAGTCGATGGCCGCTGTCGGTGCGTGTTGTTCGCCTTGCACTTTTTTGGTTAATTTGCGAGAGCAGGTCAATGGGCCCCGTTTGTTATCGCTTTTTTCGCTTTAATCGGAGGTCTCCTCATTGATGCTGCTGACAATGATAACAGTATATTTGCGCCACTGTTGATGGTCTAGAGCACCCACTGACGTGAAGCGCGTCAGACATCGTTGCGAGTGGCCAGTAATCATGTACTTACTTTTTGCCTGATATAAATTCAACACCTATCTGTATTACTTTTGGTGCGGGTTCGAAAGAACACTCCCGGCTAATACTGTACTGCGCGCAAAAGACTGAGAGCAGCAAGAGAGCATTGGTTTCAAATTGGTTTCATTGCTCCCGACTTCGTACGTCATGACGGTCACGGTACCGTTCCAAACTGTTCGCGTCGGTTCTGCCAGTCCCAACAGCATCTGGCATTCGAGCCCTCTAAACTCCGTCCCGGAAGCCTTGTTCGCTGTCAACGGACATGGCGATTCACACATCTCGAATTCTGATTACTGCTCCCGTGAGCTCAGCCGTTGTGTTTCCAATATTTTCCAAAGTGCTCCATGCGTCGCTCTCTGAGCTCGTTCTTCAGCATAAGACTCTATGGGGTTGAATACTGTTAACACCGACTTGTTCGGGCTTAAATTCGTGGGCGGCGATGACTGTCTGAAGTATATTTGGCAGCGGACAATCTACGGAGGCGCTCAATCCCCAATGTCGAGGCCCACACGGTAGATATATGTCAGTATCAAATACCCCTCTCCGGGTTCTGCAAGCCATCGCTGCCGCTCTTTATCGCCACCCTCCTTTCTTGCACCTGTAAGTTCGACTTGGGATGTTTGCCCACTCTCCAGACGAATACGGCGACAAAAGCAACGTGCGGAAGCGCGAGATTCCGGTCCGCACAACCGGGCGCCGACTGTTGTTTGCGCTCGCGTTTGGGTCGCTCGGATGCTCGATTGGGTTTTGGGCTCGCGAGTTCGTGGGGGCGGCATTGGGCGGGGTCAGAGTCCGAACATTGCGTAGCGCATTTCGATGTGACGCGGCCGCTGTTTGAGCTGGAGGAGGCTCCGCGGGTGATTACTGTGACGGCGCCTGCACCGAAAGCGACTGCTGTCGTACCGCAGGCAATTCAGACAGAGGTCGAAGACTTGCCGTTAGTGAACGGGCCGCCGACGGCCGCATTTAAAGGTGGGTCTGCCCCTATTTCAAGTGCGCACTGATGTGAACCGGCGTACAGATAACCTGAGAGCAGAGGTAAAATACGTCACTACCTGGCCGGGCTCTGGCTGGAGTGAGTCGGGCCACAGTATCTATGGCTTGCTGAAGCGCTAACCTATCCATGTAGCAAACGATGTCCTGCTATATGTACGTGTTCCTTTCTTCATGTCTGAGCCTCTCTAATCTTATCTGGTGCTAGATGAACCTACTCTACCTCGCGTTGATCACCGAACGTTGTCCCGGTAATTCCGTACTTCACACCCACCCATGTTGGTGGGAGCGCACCCACCCTCGCATTTGGAGAGGTATTCGACATCCCACGCCTCCAAAAGGCCATTGGCGCGCGGATACTTGAATGGCATCAAGTCAAGGATCCCCAGAGCGAAGTTGTCGACACCATGGGGTGCTGGAGTGTCTGGAGGCCGTGCAGAGCTTCAACACGGATTCGCACTTTACTAGTGCTACAATGCGCCTCAAATTAGGTCGGTATCTGTCAGCCGTGGTCGGAGGCGCAGAATCTCACCCCGTTATAGATGTATCGTACACGACGGCCCCGCGCTGGATCAAAATGGATCAGGATAATGACGGCGATCCTCATTCGACGTTTTGGGCCTTGGCTTCGCTTGCGTTCTCCGAAACGCGCGCTTCAAACCTCCAGACCCCAGTGTTGTCCCCGATCCACTCAGTAGCGCTCCCACCAGATGAACACATGCTCTGCTATGACTATTTGTATTATGTTGGCGCGAACAACGTCCGTCACGTCTCGTTTTTTTTGAAACAGCGCTTACTGAAAATCTCGATCCAAACAGGGCTATGAATGGGAGTCCGACTACGGTCCTGCGTGGCGATTCATCGGCCGTCATATGCACTGGACGCCAAAGCTCCTGCAACTCGCGGAGAAATATGTCCGCGATGCGCTTGTCATTGCGCCTTATGAACCGACTCCACCTGTGCGTTTCTCCGTTTCAGACGTTCTTGAATAATAATAATCCCCTTCTTTACAGTACATCGCAGTGCATGTGCGCCACGGTGATTTCGGCGGCTGGTGCGATCGTCCACAGGCAGAGTGCTTCGCACCACTCTCTGTCATTGCTCGCCGCGTCGAGGAGGTGCAGGAGGAGCTCTGGACGACAAGACACATCGTCGTGGATCGCGTCATCGTTACGAGCGACGAGAAGGCTGCTACCTGGTGGGATGCGGTGTTTGAACTCGGATGGGTTAGGCCGGACCACTCTAGGACGGTCGAAGAGCACGGAGAATGGTGTTGTACCGTTTCAACCCCTTTGAGCCTGGAGATTTATATCCTTCAAACAGGTTCCCCATCCTCATCGACGCCGCGATACAAAGCGGCGGTCTAGGCTTCGTTGGCACGGATCGGTCGACTGTATCGGTTATGGCGCGCAAGCGCGTCCAGGCTTGGCAGGGCGGGGCGGTTAGGACGGTGAGATGGGGCCACCCAGGTATGTTGAGTAACTGTGCGGTGGACGTTGGTCTCTGATATTCGTTTAGGTGCGGACGACCATTGACACCTGTATAGAAGAGGGTTGGTATTTATGTAGCCTTAAACGGAACTACCCTCGTATTGTATTCAAATAAATGTAAGAAACTGGGCATGCGGATATGCACACGCTGTTGAAGCGTACGAACCATCATCAGTCATAGTTCGCGCCCTAAAAACACTCAGCCCAGCTCAAGCTCCAGCCATTTCGTAGAGCGCGTCCTTGTCTCCCGACTCGTCTACTAGAGCCCTCAGCAGCCCGTGTTTGTTCTCGAGCAGCACCTTGGGGCTGCCGAACTCAGCCTGTTGTGACGAGTCAGTAATTGACCACAAGGCAGAAGGGGAAAATTACTATTCGCCCAGCGTCGAGGACCATCTGGGTGTAGGAATGAGCCTAGTTCTGAATGACGGGAGGGAACAACGCACGATTTTATCCGCGTCCATAATCGTTTGCAGACGGTGGGCGACGATGAGGCATGTTGTGTCGCTGGGGAGCTCGGTGCGCAGGGAAGATTGGATAACAGTATCGGTCTTGTAATCTAGGCGCGTGTATGAAGAATGATTCGGCGGGTTCAGCGATTTTTCATACCTATAGCAGACGTTGCTGAAACGAGGATCAGTACGCGATCACACACGAAAGATGGAGGCTCACCTTCGTCGAGAATCATGAGCTTGCTTCCACGAACAATCGCGCGCGCTATGAGGTTCATTCAGTCAGGATTACTGAGAGGAGAGAGACACTTACCTAGCGCGATTATCTGGCGCTGACCTGTGTGGAGGTATGGATATAGAACGCTCTCAAAAGAAAGTATACCACATACCAACGGAAAGATTGGTCCCGCCGGCAGAGATCTCGCTGTCCAGTGTAAGCTTGCCTTCATCCATGTCCGCTTGGAGCGATGAAAGGCCAGCCGATCGAAGTGCGTTGTTCAGGGTGAGGTCGTCGAATTGTCCGAACATGTCTAGATTGGAACGGAGAGATCCCACAAGCAATTCAGGCTGGGCACAGTTAAGCTAACCAGCTGCGAGCAAAGCAAAGCGGCTTACAACTTGCGGGATAATGGTGATGTTTGAGCGCAATGCATCCAGATTGATGGAGTGGGTTGGGAGGCCATCATAGTAGACCGTTCCGTCGGTCAGGATGCACCTCAGGAGGGAGAGGGTCAAAGAGCTTTTGCCCGATCCCGTTCGGCCGACTACTCCAACTCTTTCGCCCGACTTGATGGTGAACGAGATGTCGTGCAAGACAGTTGGACCGTCCTGTGAGTACTTTGCCGAAAGATTGTCAACGCTAAGATTTCCGGTTGCCGGCCAATAAGCAGGCGGGATTCCGGCTGGGGTGGGCTTCGGCTCTTGCTCGATATTCAGATAACTCTCTATACGTTCCAAGCTACGCAGTCTTAGCATAAATTGGAAACACATCGGGGAGGAGCTCACCTGTTCCCTTGGACCTCGAACTGATTCAATATGCGGACCCAGTAGAGGATCATTTCGGCGAAACCAAGTGCCTAGGCGCGACATCAGAACTCATACTTTCGGACAGACTGACGGAGCGGCCAACCATATTCAAACTGAAGCCGATATTGAAAGCTTGCTTGCTTTGGAAGTAGATGAGGTAGTATGCCAATGACGCGGCCTGCATTGTTTAAAGAAACGATTCTATTGTGGTTCACAGGCGACTTACAAAAAGTCCACCAAGAAGATCTGGATGGATTCCGGGTTAGATGGTCAAGTAAAATCAACAAATATCAGGACTGACCGATGCGGACGGTAACCCATCTATTCAAATTCGAAAATGTCCGCATGGCCCTGCATATATCAGTCAAAAGCCCTCCGAATTAGGCGGTCAAATGAACCTTGTCGAACGATTAATTCGTTCCATCGAAATTCGGATTACGGCTTCTTGAGCACCGTACGCGCGAACAGAAACTATGGCCAAGTCAATAGAGCACTTTGGACAGTTGGGCCGGAAAAGACGTACTGAGTCCCGCCATCGTGGCACCGAAACTAAAATGTGTTGATCAGCTTTAACAGTACAATATTAACGAAGAAAATCATACTGGGCCAAAACCGGTGCTTTGGCATTGCTCTGTTCACGTTTTACTGAGAGCTGCGAGGCTAGAGGGATGTATCTCAGAAAGGTGTACGGATGAAAGTGTCCCAATACCAACCCATGTATATTCTACCACAAATTGCGCCGAGCACTCCAACGACGAGACCGGCGAAAAAAAGACCGGAGTGAAGAGCACAACGGCGAAGAATTTGACGGACATAGACACGGTACACTCTGTGAAAAATTTTCAGGATGCGTCAAGCAACAGGTGGGTGAACCATCTTTACCTATGAGTGCTCGAAGACCTTCGGCGATCTGGCTATCAATCGAGCTGATGTCTACCGTGCATCGCGTAGTTATGCGGGAGGTCGGAGTGAGATCAAGCCATCTTCGAAATGGTGAGTTATGAGATTCAATTAGCACAAGGAACACACCTAAGGGTCGTGCCCATGATCGACTCCACTAGTTGTTTGTGGATGATGCGGGAAGCCCTGAATGTTCCGGAAGTGTAATAGATATATGAAAGAACGAAGAGGATTAAGCTCGTTAGTAGAAGAGAGGCTGAAAGATCTGTTGAGCGCGCAAAGTACAGCATATGAATAGAAGCTAGAAGCGTACAATAACCCCCAAGGTATCTAGAGGTGCGGTTATTACTGGTCCTAGACGAAGGAATGGGCAACCCACTTGAATACTGCTACCGGTCCTAGTGCATACTGACTGAGTTCATAGTCAGTAGATGGACACCCGGAATCTGCGAAATAATACCTGGCCCAGTATCCAAGGTACCATGTCTGCGTTGCATCCAGCGCTTGGAGAGCCACAGAAGCCGAAAGCATGACGACAAAGAAGGGTATGGTGTAAGCTCCGCCCCCTCCCATTCCTTTGAAGTAGAGACCGAGTGCTTTCCAGCTAACATGTCCAATCGCAATCTCTTCTGCTATTATGAGCTTCCCATCCTTTTTGGGGGGCTTGTCAAGTGCAGTGATCGGGTCCAGCTCCTTCTCGGCCAACTCGAGAATCTCCTGATCTTTAGTGACTTCCTTGGCCAACTGTTCGTCCTGTTCCAGGGCGTCCGAAACAGAACCTTGACTGTGTACACGGCCGTCCAAGCCCAATGATACGACGAATTCGGCAATCTTGCTCGTCATTACCACATTGTGCGTCACCAAAATGACCGTCCGATTCTTGATCAAATCCCCGCTCAAGCATTTACTGTGATAAGAAGATATCATTCTCGAGCCTGCCACTGCACAAAAGTGGACCACGTACTCCACAATCCACCGAGCAGTATGAACATCCAAGGCAGCGAGGACATCGTCCATAAGGATGATTTCCGTATTCGCATAGATCGCCCGGGCAGCGTGACGCGGGCTTTTTGACCTCCGCTAAGAGTCAATCCCTATCGTTGTGTAAGCGCCTGAGCAAGTCGTTGTTCTCCCACATTACCTTTTCGCCAACTTCTGTCTCGTCCCCAGCATCCCACAACTCCAAATCTCGTTCCAAACAACACTGGTATAAGACCTTGCTGTAACGAGCTTCGTCCATGGGGGAATCGAACAGGATGTTGTTCTAACAAAAGCTCAAGATAATCCCCTCGTATGCGTCGGCCACTGACCCGAATCGTGTCGTTCAAAACCCAGCTTTCCTGGCCAGCATACGAAATACCTCCACCCCGAGGAAGGTTGTACCAGGACGAAAGAGAGGATGGTACGAGGTGCATCTCGCCTGAGAGAAAATGAATATACGGCCATCGGGACAAACATATACGAACCGAGAAGAGCCATGAGAAGCGAAGTTTTGCCCTACGAGTAGGGTTAGATGATGAAATTGAAAGGCTGGCCATCTCACCGATCCTGTAGGACCAAGAACAAGGTTGACACATCCCGGTTTGAACAGAAGCTCGCCCTCGATTTTGAGCTGGAATCTGCGGCTTGATGGGGTAAGGGTGCCATCAGCCTCGTCGCTGGACCACGCAAACGTCGCGTCCCGGAATCCGATGAGGTTGGAGGCGGGCTGGTTGGGGGCGGTGATTTCCAGATCCTCCTTCGAAGTGAAAGTGTCCAAAAGTTCGGTGTTGTGCAGGAAATCATCCAGACGATCCAAAGATACTTTACCATTCACTGCTGTCGAGATGCAGTGAAATGCAAACCAGAGTTGATTGCGTAGCAAGTCGAAAACGCCCATGGAAGAGAAAACCTTGGACGCGCTCAGATCTTGGTGTGCAATGACAGTCTGTGGGATGGTTAAGTAGCTTGAAATAATTTACACCTATATTTCACTGACACTGCGTGGTAAAGGTGGTGAGAATCCTATAATAAATGCTGCACAGTTTTTCGATTCGGAAAACTACTCACTATGTGGCTATAAATCGAAAAGGCGTTAAGTATTTCAACGAGACCGGAGAGTGGAGAACAAACCAAACGGGGCAAGCATGACCAGAATGGGAATCACCCAGCTAAAATGCAAAAAAAAAGTGAGACTTGACACAGAAACACCAAAACCAACTCACTTGAGCATCCCGCTGGCCATATCGAGTAATCTCCGAATCCACAACTTTTTCAACTCCTCTTCCCGCTTGTCGGCAATCCTTGTATTCATCTCATTTTCCCATCCGAACATCCTGACACACAGGTGAGGGTAGCCACACGACGGGATGAAACACGCACTTGATCATCCGGAGTACATTCATCGCTGATAAGCCCCGTTAAATACCGTACATCGATATCGCCCGGCACCGGAAACTCACTTTCGGTGACCGTTTGCACTCTGGCATCAGTCTTTTTGAGGGTTGCCTTCTGAGCGCCTGGTGTGGGTTCAGTTTCGAATAGAAAAGAGTCAAGATTCGTCATCACCTTGTTGCAGTTTGGCGACATAGCCTGGCAGAGGAAATAGAGCTAGTATCACCCTTCCGATAGTTTCCGGTCAGGTCACCGCGTGCAAAATATGAGCAAAACATACGCCATGCCCACAAAAGCACTAATTTATAGATGAGTGGAGACCTCAGAGGGGCTTTCCGCACTTACCTCCAACCAAGGACTTGGTACAGAAAGACGATAGCGCCCACGATTTGGATTGGGACAAGAATGACAAGGAACAACAGGTTTCGGGCCTAAACCAGGATGATAAGGTATGAATGAAAGCGCAATTCATTTCGTACCTCGTTGATGTGGCTGAGATCAGTGGTAACCAAGTTTGTGATTTTGCCTTGTAAGTTGGCGTTCGCCTTTTTAACACTAGCCGCTGCGTCTTCTTTTTTGTCCCCAGTTTCGGACTTGACGCGAATACGCAGTGCGTGCTCAAAAACGAGCTGAGTGATTATTGCGCTTGTTTGGTTCGCAATGTGTACCTATCGGCGTGATTCAGTGAAACAACTCCAGCCAAATGGTTGTTTACTCACCGAAATGAAAATATACCACTGGAACGAAACGGACGTAATCATGGGACCCAGGAACAAGAGAAGAATCCAGAACCACGGTTTCATGAAAGATTCTTCGTTAGGATTTTCCAGGTAGCTAAAGAAGGTCGATATATTAACATCGACGTGGAATGAAGAGTAAGTCCAATACCTGAGCAGTCTGTTGATCCCGATGGGAGAGAGAAAGGCGGAGAGCGCCATGATGGCAAGCATAATAGCCATGCTGAAAAAGGTGGAACGGTAGGTCCACAGAAGACCGAAGAAAACATGCCGGACTTTGCCGGAAAATGGATCCATGTGCTGGTACCGGTCAATGACTGATATACACAACGGGTAATCAAACCTACCGGCCAGGCTCTCTGCTTGAGATTCTCGATGTAATCGTAATCCGACAAAGGCGGAAGCTGGTCGAACTTGAGGTGCGGAACGCTGTACCCGAGGAAGATGATAGGATCCAAGAAAAAGTAGAGCACAAGCGAGAAAAGCGATGCGGTTTGTTCAGGATTTGGCTCCGTAGGGTGCTGGACACATCTCAACGACAGGTTCTCGAAAGAGTAAACGTTATGTACCTTGGGATCAACAGGAGTGTACTGTCGGGGTATAGCAACCGGCAAGACGATGGAGATTGCAAAGAGAATGAGGATTTTTGCCAGAGGAGCCGTCCTTCCTCGAGGTCCAGGGGAACAAGCGAAATGTGGTCAACGGAAAAACATCCCGATAGAAATAAACCCCGAAAGTACACAATAGCAACGCGTTTAGGTGCTTGACCGCGACGTTTCGCCAGTTGACGCTGCTCACGGAAATAGCGGCAAGGACAGAAGCATAAAACTACGCGGCGAATTGGTATTCCCAGGAAAATAAGAAAAAGACAAGGAAAACGCACGTAAGTTATGCACAACGAGATGTGAGATGCACGAGATTTTGCGAGCAAGATCCACTGGTGCGTGAATGTTCCGGTCTCTTTCTCGTCGTCATCCAATGTCACCGAGACGAGAGACAAGCTCAGCAATATGAGACACCCGAGTAATCTTGCAACTTTGTATGCAAAGAGAGTTGTCCCGCCATGTGCCTCGACGTGTCCAGCGATTGAAGTTGTTTCCGAAGCATACTCGGGCTGTGTTGATACGGTCTTGGAGTATCGAGCTCGCAATTTGAGGCCGGGTTTTGACTCCCACAAAAGGTGCGATAGCAGGACGACTATTGACGCCGAAGCAACGTACAGAGGGAAGCTGAAGGAGTCTGACCAGAAACTGTATGCATTCATGAACAAAGTGCAAACACAACCAAAAAAAAAAAAGACCTGCCTGGCCATACTGTAGCTTCCAGGATGTGCAACCTGGTGAATATACAGGACCCAGGTGGGCGCGGGGATTTGAATTTATACTCTCGACGCGACATCACAGAAACCTAGCACGGATCTGATGAAATATCAACGGTACCGTACTTTAGTCTAAACTTAGTAAACTTTAGTGCTCAGAAGCCGCCACTGGTCTGAGTCACGATTCATCTCAGATACTGTATTCAAGCTGTATCGCAGATTGTTCGCGTCGGACTTGCGTCGGACACCAGCGGATGCCGTCGGGCTTCACACGGTTCACACCACTTTCCACTCGAAGGCAAGATCGCGGCGGCGTCGACCATGACCCATCGCATGCCATGAGCACCACTCGGGTTATTGGCGGCCTTTGCTTGAATTTCTCGCCCCTCTGGCCTCTCTAGCATGGCTGGGTCTCAAAGGGAATGATATCGACGTTCAGCCGCTTGCCGATAATTTGCCACCCAATTCTAGCCACCGCTTGGCCACCGCTTTCGTACACGACTCGCAGCGACGGGCGCTCGAAAACATCCTGGTCTCTAGAACGACTGTAAACCATCGCTTTGCCGTTAGACTGGTCTGCACGATTGCACTACGATTGCCCCAGGTGGAGCGCCGGATTGTCTTGTTCTCCATCACATCGACCGTTTCGAGAGCGCGAATACCTCCCCGACTCTCGAGCGACTCGACTTAGACCTCCAGGATTCTAGCTGCCCCCTTTCGCGCAGCGCCATACACACTCGCAGAATCTCTCATCCGTATCTTGGTACGATAACATGGTTTTTCCCCAATTTCTATCTGCACGCACAAACGGCACGGTCAAGCGTCACTTTCGTTTTCCATTTTTCGGGCCGTATCAGGGCAAGACTGGGAGCTGAGGCCCAATTCCACGATGTTTGCATGCTGGTGGGAAAACTCTAAGACTTCGACCTGCGTGACTGCGCTCGGGGCCATGCGATGATATACGGCGCGTGTTGCGCAGGATCTGCCGTTGCTTTACCTGGTGCATGTCATCTCGTGGAAGCTTGAAGTATCGTTTGGAAGCGTATGGTGCTAGTCGGAACGCCAAAACTCGAGACAGCTCCTAATATTTACGCAGGGTGTAGTCTCTTGTTCTCTGCCTTGACCTATTAGGTATTACGGTTTGTATCGACAGACATTCAATCCTCGGATCGACGCCGCCGCCAAAAGGCTTACGTTTAAAAACTAAAAGCCGAGACGACTCGGCAATGGGCTCAAACTAGTCGACTTGGCTGCAAAAATTCGGAGTCTAGTCAACCAACAGGCAACGCGCGCCAATGCGCAGCGCTAATTCTCTTTTAGATTTCGCGATCACGTGGACTGACTTGTTAAAAGAAGCGTGGGAAGAGCGGATGTAAATTTACATCCGCCATCAAAGAGAGGGTATATAAGGCGAGGCTCGCTCGCAGGATGCCCCAACGTTTCTTTCTTCTCTACCACCATCTTCCTCTGGTCCTGGTGATCACTGGTACTCTTCACAAATCTTCAAACGCCTTTGCAACCCTTACAACCCTTATAACCTTCCACCTTCGTCTAATCTCACATATCCATTCACCATGGTCGCCGTTAACCACGTTACCATGCTCGCCCTTTCTCTCTCGCGTCTCTGTCGTTCACCGACGCCGCCGCTGTCAATGCCCGTCCCAGTGCCCCCGACTCGCCCTCCAAGCCGTCTCGCCAGCACGCGTCGCCCCTCCCCCTGCCCATGAAGAGGATGGTCGACAACGACAGCCCCAGCAGGCGCCAGCGCGCGTCCGACGCCATGTCCAAGAGATCCCAGAAGTCGGTCCGTGGTTTTCCTCATCTCGCCTAGTCGCGTGTTCTCACAGCTTGCTTCAGAGAACTACCGAGGTCAATACTCCGCTTCGCAAGGCGTTTATGAGGCGTCAAAAGCAGGCCAGCTTCCGCGTTTCCCGCAGCGACGACTCCCCAGCTGAATCCGACGCTGTACCCGGCCGCGTTGATATCTTCGTTAGTTTTTTTCTTCCTTTTCCCCCGTCGCACTCTTCTGATGCATTAAATTCAGAGAGACGACCACAAAGTCGGTCAACTGGCGCTCAATGATACGCAGAAGCCCTATACCCTCTACGGCCTCCCAAAACGAGACAACGCCCCTGGACATGGTGTCTTCTGGCAACGGCTCTTGCACCATTCAACGGTCCATAGATTCGACTCCCCACTGCGCCACGTTCGATCCTTGCCCAACCGCCCCCGAGTCCCTGAAGATGACGCCTTGCACGAATGACCTCGATCCGCGCTCGAGCCAAACATTTTCGTACAATTCAAGCAGCGGGGAAATCCGACCTATGTGGCCTTCGAATTGCACAAGAAGTGCCGACACTGCCCCGCTCAACTCCTCGACGCCCACCGTCGGTTCGCGCGCCGAAACAGCAAAGAGCGTCACGCTTGTTTTTGTTGCCAACAAACCTTCAGCGCCAGCCGCGAACGAGGCGGATGTGTCTCAGTCGGCGTCCGCGTCCGCGTCCTATGTTGCAACGGAGACTATCACCACCACTGTGACCGCTAGCGCAGCATCGACGCCTGCTTCCACTTCGAGTCCCTCCGTCCTGGCCGCGCAAGTTGACCCCGTGTCGTCGACGGGCTCCGTTTCTCAGACGGCGTCTTCCTCTTCCGCCACCGACTCTTCTGTCCCTTCGGCGTCGTTCTCTGTCGCCTCCGCGTCGTCCTCTGTCGCCTCTGCGTCTTCCTCCGCCGTTCCTACCCCTGGCGCGCTCGCTGTCGAGGTCGCTTCTGCGTCGGCGAGCGCTATTCCCTCTGCGTCGTCGAGCGCTGTTTCCTCGTCGTTGTCGGATTCCAGTGCTTCGCTTGCACCCTCGTCGGTTTCAAGTGTTGCCGCTTCCGCCACACCCAGCGCTTTCGCTGCCGCCGCCGACCCGTCCGTTTCCGATTCGGCTTCAGCGACCTCGAGTGCCTTGGGTTCGGCGAGCGTTTCTGACGCTGCTTCAACGTCCTCGAGTCCTTCGAGTTCTGGACGCTGCTTCAGCATCCTCGAGTCCTTCAAGCTCAGCGGCCGATGTTGAACCTACGGCCCCCCTCGACGAGCAGGCAGTGTATGTTGGGAAGGCACGCGGGGCGGAGACTCCTCAGTGGTAGTTCGATGTGTGGTTTCTCTTGGGCTTTTATACTTGTTAATTTTAATTATCATTATATTAATTTTTCTTGCTTCTTTTGTTAAGTTTGGCAATGAGGGAATTGAGATTCCTTTGAGCGCTTCAAGCTTTGAAAGCACTTAGATTTGATTTAAAAGTCAAACAAAAATATCAATTGCGAACTGGAGGTGAAAAAATCCTATAACACGTCTTGTAAAAAGTGGATGCATACATTCAGCTACGTCGTACACATCGGCGGAGCGGTCGGGGCGCAACTAGGCCTCGGTCGCCTATAATGGCGACCATATGCTGCGTGGGCCGCGGCACAGTGCGGACCTTGATTTTCGTTCTCGTTTTCGCCTTCGGGGTGACGTTCGGAGTGGAAGACGGAAGCGTCATCCGCGGTATCGATGAGCAGGTCAGCTTTGAAAGCAGAGAACGGAAATGGTTCTTCTTCGGCTTCGCCTCCGGGCCCGCACTGGGGACGTCTCCGCTGGTTGGCTGGAGATCAGCGCAAGCAGACTGGGAGTTTTTGTTGGTTGCCTGCGGCGGCGCCATCGTGGGGGTTGGGACGGTGGTGGTCACCTTCTCAACGGGGCTGGGGGTGATCCCGCTCAACCCGTAGGTCGACTGGGACTGGGGGTTAGACTGGAAGTCTTTCGGCACGTTCAGTGGCGCGCGCAAAGGGACAGTCGAGGTGGTAGAGTGGGAGGTAGACTGAGACATCTCGTATTGTGTGTTTTTTGGCGCTCCAATTGGGCTGAGGGCTGAGGGTTTGAGAATTGGTTCACAATGGAACGCTTTATAGCTAGACATGACTCGAGTGAATATTCTCAGCATCGACTTGCGGATGCGCGGCCTTGACCGTGGTTGACGCGTCTGCGTCACCTTTGGCCTCGTATAGCACGTAGCATATTTCTATCTTCTATCTTGGCATGAGAGCGCGGTATCGGTACCGGGGGGAAGAGAACGTGGTCGAGGTGTGCAAGCCGCTGGATCTGGATGACCGTGCATTGTGGCCGGGCACATCCCATCCAGAGAGCTGCGCGCTTTGAGGTCGACGACGAGGAAGAGCTCAGTTGGGGGAAGTAATTCTGCAGCGGAGCCGACCTGACCAACTGCAGGTTAGATTTCAAGTGACTCACAGGGAAGTCGTTCATTGGACCGATATCCTGCAGAGATATCGGTGTAGAGCTTCCCGCCAAAGGCTCGTCGGCTACGGGCGTTCCCCGCATTTACTATTTAGGGCGAAAGAGAAAGACAGCGGCAGTAGATTCGTTTCGCCAAATTCAAGCGGTTGGGAATCTTGCTGGCGACGGTCCAAGGGAAATTCTGCGCCTCCGATGTGCACACCGTCCGAGGGCGACTGTTGCAGCATTATTGGGGAAACCGGCGGAATATTCCATAGTTAGAGAATTCTCTGAAGTCCTCAACCCAATGTAGAAGAGTAGGAGACGTGTGAATTTTTTTTGGCACAGATTGAGTTCAGATTGAAGAGCGGGACGAGAGGAAGTGGTTTGCGATCATTCGGGTTGTCCCGAGATCAGTTGATGGCTCACTTGCTGCGACTCAATTGCGACTGCTTAGGCTCGAATCCAGCCTGCATGTATAGGACGCGTCACCGATACGACAGGATTATAGACATACCAGTCATTTTATCTTCCGACGTACCCGTCCTCTGCGTACTGAGGTGACATTCCGTCAAAAAACCAATCTCAGTTCCATCCGAGGCTTGAACAGTTTTCTAAGACCTAAGGCCTTAGCTTGAACCTAAGGCCTTAGGCCTTAAATAAGGTCTTAGGTTAAGCCCTAGGTTGAGGCCCAATTTTCATCTAAGGCCTTAGGCATCACGGGTGCCAATGGTTTTTATTCAATTTAAATCAAATTTTATGCTGAATTAGCGGTTATACCACTTAATCTGGCCACAAGGACACCAAGAGTGCTTTTAACATGCACCTAGAGGCAATAGAGACAGAAGAAGCATATCCACAGTGCTGGGAGTCAAAGTAGCTAATGTGCCTAGAGCTGGGAACCACCTTCCCTTTTAGGAAATTAAGGCCTAAGACCACCTAAGGCCTTAGAAATTCTGGAGGTCGATTTCTAAGGCCTTAGGGCCATCACTGCAAGTTGAACTTGGCGCTCTTCAAAGCTGCGCGCGGTATCCTCCTTGACCATCGACTACTGCACCAAGTCCACGAATTTATCTGTTTTCCGTCTCTGGCCCTCTTATGTTGCTCAGCTTTTTGTCGCCGTCCTCGACGCTGGTTTCTTCAGACTTCAGAGGACATCCTCGGAAGCAGCATGTCTGCTCGGGAATATGATACAATTCGCCTCAGCCCACGACAACCAACGCGCATTCTGCCGAAGGAAAACTGACACTGATCGACTGAACACTTTCCACAATCCGACAGGCGACACTGAGACGAGGAACACGTCCCGTTATCGCATTCGGCGTGATCACTTCCCAAGACTTCCGAGCTCAGGCCCTTACTGGACCATTATCGACTGAAATCCGGAAGTCGACTGAGGCAAGGAACACGTCCCTCAACCACATTCGGTGCGACCAGACCCAGGCCCGACTTGCTATAAAGTCCAGCCATGACTTTCCTGTTCTGCATATCACAATGGCAACTCCTATTCGGCGCTTCACTCAGCTCCAGAGCCAGCACCCCGAGCTCACCGACTCGCAGCTGCTCAACTCCAACAATCAAACGGCCTTTACCGGCAAGGCGGACGTGGTAGTCGCTGGCGCCGGCATCCTCGGCCTGTGCTATGCCATCTGTCTGAAAAACATCGCACCCGACTTGAAGATCGAGGTCTTCGAGAAGAGCCTTGCGCCGATTCAGAAGATCGGAGAATCGACCCTCTCGCCCTTTTCGACCTTCACGACGGGGGAAATTATTCCATGCGACTACCTGCTCCGTCCTCTTCGGCCTGAAGGATGGCTTGCACTGGTACAAGGTCGACCAAGAAGACCGCGAGGTCACTGCACACGATATCGGTGGGCTCGACATCTCGTTCCAGCTCGACCGGCGCATGTCCGAGCTGTTCCTGACCATGTGGGCGCAGAGCATCGGCGTTAACGTTTACCATGGCGTGGCGGTGGACTTCGAGATTCCCGAGGGCGGCTCGATCACGAGCAACCTCGACGAATATCCCTCCTTCGCGTCCTTCACCACCCCGAAAGTCATTTTAAAGGACTCATCCAACTCCATCGGCACGGATATCGACGCTCGCATGGTTTGTGATGCCTCGGGTTTCTCCCGCCGCCTGACGTCCAAATTCGGCGTCAGGGAGATGTTCGACTCCGGCTGGAACACCCGACGCGTACTGGACATATTTCCGCGAAAAGGACACCAACAACGTCGACGGCCGGCTGCTCGCGTGGAACTGCCCCGCCACGAAGCATATCTGCTTCCTCGAGGGCTGGGGGTGGTTCATTGGGCTCATTTCGTGGCACCACGCGCCGCTGGCCAACCTCATGGACCTCGTCTCCCATGTCATCGCCAGCGGCCGCGGCCGGCGTCCCCGCGGAAGAGTTCTCCTGCACCCGCGAACTATCCGAGATGTTCCTGTCCGTACGAGTTTATCACGTCGATCGGCTGGGCCGTTCGCAACGATTTCAAGCTGCCAGACGACTTGTCTGCGTACGGCGCTGGCGAGGCGGAGCAGAAGTTCAATTTCTTCAGAAAGCGTTACCCCGCCATCGACCCCTTGCTGACCGACAGCTTCGAGCTCCTGCCGGGCTACTATGACGGGCGCACCTACTTTGTGCGCAAGAGACTAGCGTACCTCAGCCCCGTTGTCGCGGGCGAGGGGTGGCTGGCCGATTGGCAACTCGGCGGGCTTCACGAACCCTCTGATTTCCCCCGGCATCAACGCGGGCATCGGCGGAGCCTGGCGCGCGGCCAATCTGACGGCGGAGGTGCTCGCTGCCCCAGTGCAGGAGGCGCGGACCGCCATGATTGCGGCGGCCGAATCACACCAGACGTTCATGCACGACTTCATGCTACCGACGCTCGACCACATGAACCGGATGTGGCACAATGCGTTCCGCGACCACCGCCTCTTCGAAGCCGTTCCGAGGACGCTCTGGTCGGTCACATTCCGCACCGTGGACAACCACTACTCCAAGGAAGAAAGGTGCAGTTTACGGAAGCGGATGCGCGTTGGGGCATTGGGGCGGGGTTCGATGAATTCCAGGCGTTGTCTGCGGAGGTGCTCGATGTCCTGGACGGTACCAATGGCGGTGCGTCTCCGTCGGAGGTGCAAGTGCAGAAGGCGCTGGCGATTATGGAACGGTCCGTGCGGGAGAGGACGGAGATGTGGCCGGAGAATCACTGGGGGAGGTGGCTGAGGGAGTATGATGATAAACTGCAGAAGGTCCCGGGCAAGATGGATCGCAGTGAGGGATGCTTGGTGGAAGCGAAGCGGTGCGAGGTGTGCAACTACTTTGTCCACAACCGCGCGGACAACTGCCCGATTTGTGGAGAGAAGAATGTGTGGCGTCGAAATGAGTAAAATATATATGCGGCTCCTATTTTGACAACACCCAAAGAAGACACCAAAGCTTTTTCAGCATTTGTGCTCGGAGTGAAAGATGGCGTAAAAAAGTTCAGCGAACATGGCATTGGGGTTTCCCTCTTTTCGTATTGAACTGGGTAGAGAGAAGGTTATTATTATAATTAAGACACAAGACTTATAAGTAATGTGGAATTTAAAACTTTGAAAGTAGGTCGGAAGAGAGAACAGGCACTATGCATGCTAGGCAAGGTACAAAATCCTTTCTGCTCTTCCTTGACATCTAGATAGAGCCGGAGTGGCAGCCTCAACCGCTGCCCGGTGAAGGGCAGCTGAGGAGGGAGGCCGTACATATCAGTCGACATCGCAAACGTCCAAGTCGTTTTTATCGAATCGGGGAATCAAACATCGTCACAACGCTGTAAAAATCGGGTTAATAATGTGTCAGATACAGAGCGCTGAACGGACTCGCTGTAGTGCCATCCCTTGTTCGTCCTCGACCTGGGTATGGGGCTAGGAACGGCTCCGCCAAATCCGTAGGTCGACTGAAGGTCCGCGAAGGCAGACTCGAAGTTTTTATTGCTGGCTGGAGAGGCGCACGCGTCGTGGAAGAGGGTACAGCGGAATGCGGGGCAGGGGTTATGCTCTTCTTCTTCTGCACAGGGCTGGGACGGCACCGCCAAACCCGTAGGTCGACTGGAGATCCGCAAACGCAGACTGGAAGTTTTTGGTCTGCAGAGGCGCGCGCGGCGCAGGGGAGGGGGCGGCAGAACGCGGTGTGGAAGTGGTTTTCTTCTGCACGGGGCTGGGAACGGTCGCGCCGAAACCGTAGGTGGATTGCAGACTCGCGAACGCGCCCTGGAAGTCTTTCGGCTGCACGGTTACTGTTTTAGCGGCCGCGCGCGAAGAGACGGTGGTGTTAGACACGAGAGAGGTGGTAGAGGTGGATGCAAAAGACATTTATGAAGGTGGATGGGCTGGTAGATGGGTTTTGGTTTGTTCGAGCTGGGCTGAGGGTTTGGAGAATTGGTTGTTGTCCTGGGCAATACGACGAGGCTTTATAGCTTTGAGACATGACTGCGTAGGCACCGCAGCAAATATATTCACTTCGAGCTGGACGGAGCAAACAAGGAGCAAGCAACGGAGATCATGACGTCGGATAGTTTCGGATGCGCAGCGTTGCCCAAGGTTGACGGGCCCGAGTCATCTGCCCTCCGTCTAACGCGCATGCGTGGGGGGTCGAGTCACGAAGAAATACTTATGTTTCACGTTATTTCCAAAGCTGGGCAGTACGACCCGACGAGAACGGGGTCGGTGCCGACATGAGTCGAGAGACACGGAGAGGATTTGTGCTCAGCTAAGCAAACTGCGGCAGGGCCGGCGCAGGGAATATTGAGGGATCCCAATCTTCCAGAAAGCTGCGGGTGTCGGCGAGCACATCGATACGCAGCGAAAAGATAAGAGAAAGTTGTGGATTCAAGCGGCAGTGACGGCACCGGAACCCCGGGCCGCTTGGCTCCTCGTTTCTTCGCTCTCGGGCCCTAACGCTTATATTTTGGAGAGTACTTTCCAGGATCAGGTGAATATAATCAAATTATCGTCTTCAAAGACAGAGGCACGAGATCAGCGCTCAGCGCTCAGCGGAGCCGTCAAGAGAGACATTTCATCAAAGTGAAGGAATCAACTATAAACTCAACTCAGTTCAATTCAACAAAGTGTGTGATAACTTTGAGCATTGTGTTGCTCCCAACCACCGCCCCCCTTATTCAGTCCCTGGTATATAATAATACTTAATATATATTCTGGTCCAATTTTCCTCGGAAACAACGGGCTCGAAATTGAGGCAGCTGCAGCTTGCTCGGACGACGGAAAGAGGTCCTCTGTGGACTTTTGGATCGTATTTTTTGGCCAGCACTACCATGTGCCCAGCGATAAAACCCAGGGAAGCGAGCGACATGGAAGATTAATTATATATTTCTATGGCTGCTCTGTGCCGCAAGCCGACACTGGCAAGCCAGATAGGGTACTAAGCGGACGCAAGCCACAATCCGGCCACAGCTAGCCGAAGGTGGCATAGGATGGGCCTGAATGCAGGAACTTGCCATTTTCTGTATGTCGCCGGAAGGAAATTGGCTGTACCCTCACATTGTCAGGTAAAGTCGTGAAACCGAGATCAAACCAATAATGGGATGAGTATACATCATGTACAGGGTGTAACACTGAATGCTCCGGTGGCCGTAGTAGTAGACGTTGAATACAGAGGCACTCAGCTTTCTGATCGAAAAGAGAAATTATTCGAAAACAGGTCCTTCGCCCATTCCAGCGTTTCCACTCTTTTCGGATCCTTTCCCCCCATTTCCTCCTATGCCTCCTGTGGCGTGGCAGTTAAAACATCATTTAAGTGCAAGATTCGCCGGGCAAGGACGCATTGCTGCATCAACTGCACATGCAATTGCGGGACGCACCTTCAATATCTTTAAACTCCCAGTTGCCTGAGCTTGATTTCATCTTAAACTGTGGGCCTCCGCCCGACACCGCCATCACCGGCGATTCTCCCGCCGTCTCCTCCGTGGCCACCCGTCCCGCCTGTGTATAAGCGCAGCCATTCATTGAACTCACGATATGCCGACGGAGAGGTTGCAAGAGCTGCGCACCTTTGACGTTACCAAATTTTAACGACCCTGAATCAGATGCGGATGAATGAAGGAGGGTCCGTTTCCGACACGAATTACTTGCCTTTCACTGGGTTCGAGTTTGGGACCTGTTAATTGATCCCTGAGGCGTTTACCTGGAATTTAAGTGACAGTTCGATTACCTTAGACGTCTTATTTGTTCCATTGTGCTCTTCAACCAACGTGTGCCCTGGAAGATGTCGACATTAATACGAATACAAAAAACACCCAGCCGTACCATTGCCGGGAAATTGAGGGGAAACTTCCAGACGTTGAGCGAAGGCACATTGAGGAAGAAGGGGGGCATACCTGGAACGACCGTCGACGTCGAGGAAGAAGTCTTGGATCTTTTTTGTGTCCACATCTGTGAATTGGGGGGGAGGGTGTCTCTATCTTGTGGATCAAGAGATATTTAAGGAGATGGCCGTAGAAATGACACTTCTAGAATTGTCTGAAAATCAGCACGGTTGCTGACGCGCTGATGTTGCGCCCGCGATTTACGCGATTTATGTATTTAGGGAATGTCCTTGACCCGTGGGGACAGGCACCGTTGTTGTTTGCCTCTAACCTAAACAGAACTTCGAAGCCCAACTGAGTAAGTACAAGCAGCTGCTTTTAACAGCTTCTCAGCGTCAAAGGATCGTCCTGGAGTTGATTCACCCAGAGCGGAGTGTAAACGCTTCACACATCTGTTATTTTATAAAGAGTTAGATAAGAACACCATCCCTAGACTCGTGTCCCTCTTATTACGGTGGAAAAATTAGGGGATAAGCAGATTTAGAAAATTGCTTGCTGCAGGAACTTCAAGGCACTGTGAGGCTCGAGACTAATTGAAAGATCGCCGCATTACTGAACAAAGACGTGGGAAGTTAAGGCAGCAAGAGACAGATTAGCGCCGATTGAGGCCCAAGCGCCGTGAAAGAAATTGGCGCTGAGCGCTTGTTGTAAGACAATCCATGGATTCGGGTCAGAAAGACCATATGTAGGGCGTTAAAGGCTTCAGACAGACACCTGTCATTTTATAAAGAGAGAGAGATGATGGAGCTTCGAGATTCGTACGTTGATCACCTGGGAACACGCACCGGCTAGCCGATAAGGATTGTCGGGAAGTGTAACACTAGAAAGACAGAAGCCGAGACGGAGGCCAGACAGAAATAAGATCGTCGTTTATTCGAGTATCAAAGTCGTGGTAAGGAACGAAGATGAAGCAAGTAACGTGATCAAGTGCGGTAAGTAAGGACGGTGTGAGCAGCGGGTTTACATCACCATGTAAATGCATGATAGTAAGAGGCCGGCGAGCGGCGGGTCACAAACAGTTACATTGCCATAGTTATGAGTTGTAGGTTTACATTGGCAACCAAACAAAAATTCTCAACCCTCATCTAGAAATTGTAACGGACCCATATCCATTCAAACGAAACTGTCATGGACTTGGCGACATTTTTGAGGATGCACAGGAACAGTAATGAAATTGTCCGTCCAACATTTATGCGACTCAGAGCTTGAGGTGGACGCTGTCAACATTGAAAACCCCTGTGCAATGGTTGGGGTTTTTATTTCATTGTTACCTTGCTTGTCAAGCTCTCTCCACCTTCTTCATTAGCCAAGTGTGCACTTCGGATGTAACCTGATGATCCTAATTTTCCCAAGGTTAGTCAACCGTAATACGTGCTTCAAGTTTTTGCGTAAATGCAACTTGAAAGTTGAAGTTCCTCAGTTGGACTCAGTTTCTTATCAGAAACAGCACTCAACTAGTTAAATACTGAATCTAGGGACCCGTGCCATGGAGATTGACAAGTGCAGAAAAGTATTTTGAACCTTCATGTTCAACTGCCAGCCTTTACAGCCAGCTGCAATATGGATTCTCTAGAAAAAGGCATTTATGAAGACATTTTCATTCCTTCCAATTTTCAAACCCTTGTGTCCAACCTGAAATTCTATCTTCTCAAGCCCGAAATCTTCGCATTTGTGCCTATTTGGGATGGTTGGCAGCGATTCCCAAAGGCCATGGGTAGCAGATGGTCAAAAAATGATTTCATTGTCTGATATAGCTTCGAGTTTGCCGGAAAGTTGGATAGGATTTGGAAGTGTGTTTCTGGTTGGTTTCTGGGATTTACGAGAACAATCTTGAGGTTCTCAGTGTCTTGAGCACTCTGCCCTTTGTGGATCATACCCAGCTACAATCAAAAAAATTCTGGGTGCTTTTTTCGCAAGCAAGGTCTACACCGATGCAGGCGAAGCTTTCTAGTACTGGGTCTTGTGTTGAGAAATCCAAAATAAAAAAAGAATATGAAAAAGGAAAGAGAATGAGGGGATTCAAGAGAACCCAATGAGACTTCAAGCTTCAAGTCTTAGTTGAACTGCTGCACAGAAATTGATTCAAACAATTTTGATTGGATTTGGACCAGCAGCCTAAAATATGAACAAGGAGAAGACAATGGTGGGAGGTCACGCACATGAAATTACCCTTGCAACAACCTGGAATCGACCCAGATGGAATGTACAATGTCATGGAACACTACAATCACAACATGAAGGCTTGAGCAATGATTTGGTGATGTATGCGAGGGTATCACCTGGCAAGCCAGATATTGAGGTATGGGAGCAGGCAAATGCAGGTGCAAAAAAGCTTGCTATTGTTCTGAAGATCACTGGAACACATTGTAAGTGTAGGCGTAAAGCCGTTGAGGCAAGTGGCCCAAATCTGAGGTCATGTCATGTTGCCCGTGTGTTGATGTACAGTATACTCATAGAAAACGGGATCACTGTGTGTATTGTGCTGTTGCACGGGATCACTGTGCTGTTGCACTGGCCATTGACATTTGACCCACTGTTGCATCTATGGATGTTAATGTTCAGTTCCAGGACCCGTTGACACAAGTTACAGAGGGATTGTGGAGGGAAGATGACAAATATGACCAAGTTAGTTATCTGAGTCACGTAAAAGATGACACATGCACGTAGCAAACCAAGCAATATTTCCAGCCTTGCTCCAGCACACACAGTTGTGCATCACCACTGTGGCTAGTGGTTGAGTCAAGAACCAGAGAAAAAGCAGAGAAATTGCTATGTGGTGAGAATGGGCAGTTTTGCATAGATAGTGATTTACCAATCTGCTCTGAACCAATTGATTTTTCAAAATTTGTACCATAAACTAGCTCCTAGATACCTGGTGCTATAATATTATTTGTGGCTCATAAAATATTATTATTGGCGTAGACTGTAGGGTTCAGCTGAGAATCCGGCTGAATTTGGTGGTCTCTAGCCTTGAGGGATTAATCATTGTAGGGGCCCTGGTACTTAGGCATTATGGACTGCAGGCACTGCCGAAAGCACAAAAGAAGAGAGGGGAGAGATGCCTTGAGTACCCCAGGAATCCAAACCCAGAAGGTGAGGGGCTGGAGCGGCCATAGACAAGCTGAACAACACTGACTTGGTGGTAAATGGGAGATAACATTGGTGTATGAACTTTATGTGCCATGCCATGTTATCTGCCATTAGGGGAAGTCAGGGTACAGAATTCCGGGTCGCGGGTCGATTCTGTTGTTGATTCTGATTTCGATTCTGGCCCACTTCGGAGTCCGGCATTGAGCCGCAGTCAGTTTTTGTTGGGACTGAGAATTGAAATGATCGATTCTGGAGTCTTCTGATGTTGTTCCTCCTCCGGAGGAGGAACAATGATTTTGTTCCAATTCTCAGTCAATTCTGGCGTCAGAATCGGTTTCAGAATTGATTTCAGAATTGCCTCAGAATCAACACTGAATCAACAACTCTGACTTCCCCTATTGCTGAGGCCCGAGAAGCACAAAGCTTTTTTTAAAAATTCTGACTACATAGAAAGCTTCCGCATTCTTTCTTACATCCCCCATATTATTTTCCTGTTTTAGAGGGTGTGGATATGAAGCTTCAAGCAGCCGAACCATGGTTGGAGCTGAAGCAGTGTTACTTTGCTGTATCATATTTGGTCCGTAGCTCAAAATGGTAATAAATGCAAGTCATGTGACGAAAAGTGACATTTTTGGTCCTCCCCCCCTCAGACTCCCCCCAAATAGGCACATACAGGATAAATCCTGTTTGTGAATCAGCCCGTAGTCTCTCGTAGACAGACACTACAAACGTGAAAAACCTCGTACCTCGGTAGTTTGTATCGGTCCGGGGGGGACCTGCAGTACTGTAGTGCAGTATACTGCTATGCTGGCAGTATGAAACCCTAGCCAGGCATCCACAAGTAAAAGCAGTTGTAACACTAAACACTCAACCACTAATTTCTGATTGAACCTTACTTTATTATCTTGTTGAGCTTTGGTGAACATCAGCAAATCCTGATGTCTGTCGTATGAAGGTCCCCTTTTACATAGCAATACGGAGCAATACGGAGGAATACATATCCGGCTTTATTTAAATATGTAGTGCTGTGTATCACTACGGAAGGATACGGCAGAAATCAGGGCTCGCTGATGAATGCTTTTCCAGTCCATTGGCACCAAAATTCTCCAAGCACTCATTTTCCGAAGAGACACTGTCTGTCAGATTGCGAAACTGGCACACAAAATTTTCGCTATCTTCGGGGAGGAGCCGATGGTCTGGCCTGCAGGGGTGTAAGTTTTTGTTCGGTAATTCTTTCTGGCTGGTATTTAGTTGCCCGAGATCTACCGCCTCTTTGAAGGTGAGCTCGTCGAGGGTGGTTGGATATCGGCGTAGTCCAGTACATTATTTATTTAGGCCGATGTACTGCAGTCTACATCCTGGCACGTTCCGAAATGGGACCACGCTGGGCTTGAAATTTATGCAGGGTCTTATCCTTGGCATTGTGTGATGTTTGTTGTTCACCAGAATATCGAGAAAATGAAGAATAGGATGAGAATTGTATGGATACAACTGTGTCAAGCAACTACAGATGTAGCATAAAAGTGCTTGAAGCACAATTAATCTGCTCTTTTGCCCAACTTGAACTTTTGTTAACAATAGCTAGAGCCGAAATTGCAACTCCGAGTCTTCAACTGCTGTCTGGGGCAGGCCAGCTGCGGCAAGAGGCCATTCCGGTCGCTCTGACAGGCGGCCAATCCATCTTGTCGAGAGGATTGACAATAATGTCACAATGCTGCAAAAAACAGGTCAACAAAAGTGGCAAGTAGAGAAGACTCCATTCACCTATAGTCCTGTCGCTTGTTTCACAATGTCGGGACCGAGCTGGGAATGCACCGCCAAACCCATAGGTCGACTGGAGATCGTGAAGGCAGACTGGAAGTTTTTATTTCCCGACTGCAGAGGTGCACGCGTCGCGGGGGAGGCAACGGCGGTGTTCTTCTGCACAGGGCTGGGAACTGCACTGACAAACCCGTAATTTGACTGGAGGTCCGCGTGTCAGCAACGGCCTCTGGGTCGGCTAAACAGCGAGTAACCCGACGAGAACCCCAACCAGGATAAACCCGATAGACACTAGTAGCTCGTGTGTTCCCCGAGCAGTAGGACCAGTCGTACGGCGTCCTCCCTAGGAGGCCGTATGTCGTAGGTCAGGATGCGAGGCGGAACCCGGAACGAATCAAAGAGGGTGTGATATCCACTCAGGTATACAACCCGGGGCGTGGATATAACCCGTAGTACGGTGCGAGGGAAGCGAGGCAGGGTGGAGACAATGCCTATGTCAAGCCAAGGTAGAAGCCTGAGATTAGACGAGGTAGAATCTACTGTACATGGAGATTCTACCGTACTTATATAGGCTTCTAATAAATTAAAGTGATCGCGGTCAATCGCGATCAGTTCCTGTACCATAGCATTAAGGAGCATTAATGCTGATGCTCCTGGACTCCTCTGTGTTGGTTTCCATGGTGTCGGTGGACCTAGGAGACCCGACGTTTGGGTTTCCTAGTCCTAAGTGTCATCGTATCCAGTGTTCAAACCCCAATCGGGTTTGCAACCACTCCTGTACTTCGTGTACTCTCCTATGTCAGCCCTTGGTGCGTCCGGGGACTAGAGTCCGTCTGTACGGGTTCCTAGTCCCTAATGTCTTCTGTATCCTGTGGCGCAGACTCCCCGAGTCTGCGGCTTTAGAATCTGAGGCCGGGTTTCAACCGTGAGGAGGTCACATGGTGGCGTCATGAGAGTCCCGTGCCGCTAAGACGTGTCTGTATCCATACAGACGCGTCGTGCGAAAAAAGCAGAACCCGGGCGATTCATGACACCACGAAAGCAGACTGGAAGTTTTTGTTGGACACCTGCAGTGACGCACACTTCGCGGGGGCAGGGACGAGGGAACGGGGGTGTGAAGGTGTTCAAATTCTTCTTCTGCAAGGGGCTGGGGGCGGTTGCGCCAAAACCGTAGGTGGATTGGAGACTTGCGAACACGGCCTGGAAGTCTTTCTGCACCTGCATGGCGGTAGAAACCGTCGAGTGGTGTGTGCGAAGAGACAGTAGTGTTAGACACAAGAGAGGTGGTGGAGATGGATGTGAAAGACATTTGGTTGGGGAGGATGGACAGTGCATAGAGGTTTTTGTTTGCTCGAACTGGGTTGAGGGATTGGATAAATGCCTATAGTCCGGAGACTTTCAACCATAATTTATGCCTTTGGGCAAGACTGGTGTCTCACGCAGTAACCATTAACGGGCACGGGAATCATCACGTCTCGGATGTGCAGCGCGCAGTGCGGCTTTGGGTCGGGTGTCCCACTCACCTTTTGTTGGAAATACAAGCTTGACCACACATGTTTCACCTTTTTGTTATTTTCCCTTCCTATTTCACTGTTGCTAGCCTTGCATGCGGTCTAGCTTACTACAACCATATGCTTCAGACAGCATATACCAATTCCTTCCTGACTCACTCTCTACCTATTTGATATTCCTTACATATAAAAGCTAGAGTACTTGTGGTAGTTTACCTCACTGGTTTGCCTCGCAATTACCTCTTGCTTGCAAACACCCTCCTGAGCCAAATTTTACACCTTTTGCCTAGAAAGATGAATGCGAGTCACAAGCAGATAATGCCTTTTTTTGGTCTTGGATCCTCAAAAGAGGGCAGGAGGTATATAAAAAATCAGATTTTCCAGCTACGACCATTTGAAAAGTTTGCAATCATTGTCCGTCCTACGTGGAATAAGTAACGGAGCGCTCCGTTAATTTCCCTCCGACAGACTGCGGTTGAGGGTCACCACAAGAATGTGCGTAGTAGTGCGCTATGGCGGTCAGTTTGCACTTTTAATATTTCCCGGTATAATAACATGATTTCATGCTTATAATTATACTTTTGGCTATGAAACTGAGTGCCCCCTCAAAATCTTGACGGAATCCCGCTGGACTCTAAGAAACAAATGTTCCGATATATATATGTCAGGGTACATATATATATTCCGGAACATTCTCTCTAAACTTTTCACTCCTCTCTAAATTTTGTTCAACTCTCTCTTAAAACTTTCTGCCCTCTCAAATTTTCTGCGAGCCGCTCTACAAAAAATGTTCCATCACTAGGGTTAGCACAGCCACCGCCACTTTGATCACCAGTGGCTGTGCTAACCCTAGTGATGGAACATTTTTTGTAGAGCGGCTCGCAGAAAATTTGAGAGGGCAGAAAGTCCGACGTACCTGTCCTCTGCGTACTGAGGTGACATTATTCCGTCAGAAAACCAATCTCAGTTCCATCCGAGGCTTGTCCGAGGCTTGAACTTGGCGCTCTTCGAAGCTGCGGTATCCTCCTTGACCATCGACTACTGCACAAAGTCCACGAATTTATCTGTTTTCCGTCTCTGGCCCTCTTGTGTTGCTCAGCTTTTTGTCGCCGTCCTCGACGCTGGATTCTTCGTAGAGGACATTCTCGGAAACGGCATGTCTGCTCGGGAAATATGATAGAATTTCGCCTCAGCCCACGACAACCAATGCGCATTCTGCCGAAGGAAAACTGACACTGATCGACTGAGCATTTTCCACAATCCGACAGGCGACACAGAGGCGAGGAACACGTCCCGTTATCGCATTCGGCGTGACCACTTCCCATGACTTCCGAGCTCAGGCCCTTGCTGGACCATTATCGACTGAAATCCAGAAGTCGACTGAGGCAAGGTACACGTCCCTTAACCACATTCGGTGCGACCAGACCCAGGCCCGACTTGCTATAAAGTCCAGCCATGACTTTCCTGTTCTGCATATCACAATGGCAACTCCTATTCGGCGCTTCACTCAGCTCCAGAGCCAGCACTCCGAGCTCACCGACTCGCAGCTGCTCAACTCCAACAATCAAACGGCCTGTACCGGCAAGGCGGACGTGGTGGTCGCTGGCGCCGGCATCATCGGCCTGTGATATGCCATCCGTCTGAAAAACATCGCACCCGACTTGAAGATCGAGGTCTTCGAGAAGAGCCTTGTGCCGAGTCAGAAGATCGGAGAATCGACCCTCTCGCCCTTTTCGACCTTCATGACGGGGGAAATTATTCCATGCGACTACCTGCTCCGTCTCTTCGGCCTGAAGGATGGCCTGGCACTGGTACAAGGTCGACCAAGAAGACCGCGAGGTCACCGCAAACGATATCGGTGGGCTCGACATCTCGTTCCAGCTCGACCGGCGCATGTCCGAGGTGTTCATTGGGCGCAGAGCATCGGCGTTAACGTTTACCATGGCGTGGCGGTGGACTTCGAGATTCCAGAGGGCGGCTAGATCACGAGCAACCTCGACGCCCGTCCCTCCTTCGCGTCCTTCACCATCCCGAAAGTCATTTTAAAGGACTCATTCCACTCCATCGGCACGGATATCGACGCTCGCATGGTTTTGTGATGCCTCGGGTTTCTCCCGCCGCCTGACGTCCAAATTCGGCGCCAGGGAGAATTTCGACTCCTGCTGGAACACCGACGCCTACTGGACATACTTCCGCGAGAAGGACACCAGCAACGTCGACGGCCGGCTGCTCGCGTGGAACTACCCTGCCACGAAGTATATCTGCTTCCCCGAGGGCTGGGGATGGTTCATTAGGCTCATTTCGTGGCACTACGCGCCGCTGGTCAACCTCATGGATCTCGTCTCCCATGTCATCGCCAGCGCCGCGGTCGGCGTCACCGCGGAAGAGTTCTCCTGCACCCGCGAACTATCCGAGATGTTCGCCTGTCCGTACGAGTTCATCACTTCGATCGGCTGGGCCGTTCGCAACGACTTCAAGCTGTCAGACGACTTATCTGCGTACCGGCGCTGGCGAGGCGGAGCAGAAGTTCAATTTCTTCAGGAAGCGTACCCCGTCATCAATACCCTGCTGACCGACAGCTTTGAGCTCCTGCCGGGCTACTACGGGGGGCGTACCTGCTTTGTGGGCAAAGGACTCGCGTACTGCAGCCCCGTCGTCGCGGGCGAGGGGTGGCTGGCGATTGGCAACTCGGCGGGCTTCACGAACCCTCTGATTTCCCCCGGCATCAACGCGGGCATCGGCGGAAGCTGGCGCGCGGCCAACCTGACGGCGGAGGTGCTCGCTGCGCCAGTGCAGGAGGCGCGGACCGCCATGAATGCGGCGGCCGAATCACACCAGACGTTCATGCACTACTTCATGCTACCGAGGCTCGACCACATGAACCGGATGTGGTACAATGCGTTCCGCGACCACCGCCTCTTCGAAGCTGTTCCGAGGACGCTCTGGTCGGTCACATTCCGCACCGTGGACAACCACTACTCCCAGGAAGAAAAGGTGCAGTTTACGGAAGCGGATGCGCGGTGGGGCATTAGGACGGGGCTCGATGAATTCCAGGCGTTGTCCGCGGAGATGCTCGATGTCCTGGACGGTACTAATGGCGGTGCGTCTCCGTCGGAGGTGCAGGTGCAGAAGGTGCTGGCGATTATGGAACGGACCGTGCGGGAGAGGACGGAGATGTGGCCGGAGAATCACTGGGGGAGGTGGCTGAGGGAGTATGATGATAAACTGCAGAAGGTCCCGGGCAAGATGGATCGCAGTGAGGGATGCTTGGTGGAAGCGAAGCGGTGCGAGGTGTGCAACTACTTTGTCCACAACCGCGCGGACAACTGCCCGATTTGTGGAGAGAAGAATGTGTGGCGTCGAAATGAGTAAAATATATAGATGCGGCTCCTATTTTGACAACACCCAAGAAGACACCAAAGCTTTTCAGAATTTGTGCTCGGAGTGGAAGATGGCGTAAAAAAGTTCAGCGAACATGGCATTGGGGTTTCCCTCTTTTCGTATTGAACTGGGCAGAGAGAAGAGAGTTATTATTATTATTAAGACACAAGACTTAGAAGTAATGTGGAATTTAAAACTTGAAAAGTAGATCCGAAGAGAGAACAGGCACTATGCATACTAGGCAAGGTCAAATCCTATCTGCTCTTCCTTGACATCTAGATAGAGCCGGAGCGGCAGCCTCAACCGCTGCCCGGTGAAGGGCAGCTGAGGAGGGAGGCCGTACATATCAGTCGACATCGCAAACGTCCAAGTCGTTTTATCGAATCGGGGAATCAAACATCGTCACAACGCTGTAAAAAATCGGGTTAATAAATGTGTCAGATACAGAGCGCTGAACGGACTCGCCTGTAGTGCCATCACTTGTTCGTCCTCGACCTGGGTATGGGGCTAGGAACGGCTCCGCCAAATCCGTAGGTCGACTGAAGGTCCGCGAAGGCAGACTCGAAGTTTTTATTGCCTGGCTGGAGAGGCGCACGCGTCGTGGAAGAGGGTACAGCGGAATGCGGGGCAGGGGTTATGCTCTTCTTCTTCTGCACAGGGCTGGGAACGGCACCGCCAAACCCGTAGGTCGACTGGAGATCCGCAAACGCAGACTGGAAGTTTTTGGTCTGCAGAGGCGCGCGCGGCGCAGGGGAGGGGGCGGCAGAACGCGGTGTGGAAGTGGTTTTCTTCTGCACGGGGCTGGGAACGGTCGCGCCGAAACCGTAGGTGGATTGCAGACTCGCGAACGCGCCCTGGAAGTCTTTCGGCTGCACGGTACTGTTTAGCGGCGCGCGCGAAGAGACGGTGGTGTTAGACACGAGAGAGGTGGTAGAGGTGGATGCAAAAGACATTTCTGAAGGTGGATGGGCTGGTAGATGGGTTTTGGTTTGTTCGAGCTGGGCTGAGGGTTTGGAGAATTGGTTGTTGTCCTGGGCAATACGACGAGGCTTTATAGCTTTGAGACATGACTGCGTAGGCACCGCAGCAAATATATTCACTTCGAGCTGGACGGAGCAAACAAGGAGCAAGAACGGAGATCATGACGTCGGATAGTTTCGGATGCGCAGCGTTGCCCAAGGTTGACGGGCCCGAGTCATCTTGCCCTCCGTCTAACGCGCATGCGTGGGGGGTCGAGTCACGAAGAAATACTTATGTTTCACGTTATTTCCAAAGCTGGGCAGTACGACCCGACGAGAACGGGGTCGGTGCCGACATGAGTCGAGAGACACGGAGAGGATTTGTGCTCAGCTAAGCAAACTGCGGCAGGGCCGGCGCAGGGAATATTGAGGGATCCCAATCTTCCAGAAAGCTGCGGGTGTCGGCGAGCACATCGATACGCAGCGAAAAGATAAGAGAAAGTTGTGGATTCAAGCGGCAGTGACGGCACCGGAACCCCGGGCCGCTTGGCTCCTCGTTTCTTCGCTCTCGGGCCCTAACGCTTATATTTTGGAGAGTACTTTCCAGGATCAGGTGAATATAATCAAATTATCGTCTTCAAAGACAGAGGCACGAGATCAGCGCTCAGCGCTCAGCGGAGCCGTCAAGAGAGACATTTCATCAAAAGTGAAAGGAATCAACTATAAACTCAACTCAGTTCAATTCAACAAAGTGTGTGATAACTTTGAGCATTGTGTTGCTCCCAACCACCGCCCCCCTTATTCAGTCCCTGGTATATAATAATACTTAATATATATTCTGGTCCAATTTTCCTCGGAAACAACGGGCTCGAAATTGAGGCAGCTGCAGCTTTGACTATTCGTAGGTTGATCACCATGTGACGGAGCCAAAATGCATCGGGGAACTGCACTGTGCAGTACTACAAACGGTTGGCAGCTGAGATTGTCAGATAGGGGCTCAAAAGTTCGAGCGATGTTTGGATGCTCTTGCAAGACCTCCGAGTGCCGGGAAATAGCTTCAGATATCCAAGTAAAACTTAAAAGACTCTATCCTCTCCGGAAACACAGCCAACATCTACCTTTCGTCCGAAAATCAACAATGATTATTTTGCTCAATGCTCAGACTGCAGCTGGTAGTGTAACCTGTAGCTTGAGAGTCATTAGTTAGCAGCATGCAGTGACATCCGTCTGAATACCGATACCTTGGGGGCCCGACATTCTCATACATACAACTCGGATTCGATGACCAAAATCCTTCTTTCAACGAGGTGCGGCACCAGCGCTTTAACCTCGAGCGCCCAGTCGTCTTGGCGAAATGTCGTAGGAGAATAATCATCAGGCGTTCTCAACAGCCGAATCTCCGCTCGCTGCAGCGCGGTATCGTTGCCTGAGAGATGGCCAAATCCAATGTTGAGAGCGCGGTGGTACGCCGCTCATCCCATGAAACATGGTAGCGTATCACGCGAAGATTACGCAGAGTGGAATCTTGGAAGGCTCTCGGCAGGAAATCTTCTATATGGCTCAGTGTGAGGCAATAAGAGATTTGGAAAGCAAGTGAGATCGAGGTCCTCGAAAACTTTTCGGTCTGAAACACTATGTGAGCATCGGTTTACATTGACATCTAGCTGGCAAGAATCGCTCGCCTGATCCGCTCAAGTCCAGATGGGTGAGCGTATTCCTGGAGTTGTGAAGTAATGCCTTGAGTCCGGCGTTGTTGTTGTTTGGGTTACAGCAAACAAGCGCATGCGTGAGGCCAGATAGATCGAGCACGTCCACTGGGTAGTCGGACCTGTCATCCGGAGAGAAGTGATACAGGGGCGGCGAGGGTAACTGGCGACGGAGGTGGGGCTACTCGAGCTGGGCAGCCAAGATTCAAAAAACTCGATACTACAGACTGCCGGATTGCAGCTCGCCAAAAGAGTCGACAGCAAGCTCAATTCGGGCCAGAAGCTGGCGAAGCCGAAGGCCTGGAACGACAGACGACGAATTGTAGGGAGAGCAGCGAGAATGGACAGGAGGTTAAGAAGCTTCCCTCCCTCGCCCGCCGCACACGACATATAGCCGAAGGAAATGGAGTGGAGGTGCAGCAAAGGGATTTGGGCGATGGGGCCTAGTATTTCTGGATTAGACCTCACGATCTCCAAGTTGCGGATGTGAAGTAGAAGATGCGGAAAGAGTTCCTGCATCTTCGCGAGACAATAAGCCTCTGCTACGGTCCTGACGCGGATGAAGCGAAACAAGCGCATTTGGGCCCCGAAGACGAACGCGCGGGAGACCAGAGCCACCCCTTTGAGATCTTTGCTGACCTGGACGTGGTCCAGGATTTCATCCCAGATTTCCGGCACGGCCATGCTGGACGCCATGGACAGTGTGTAGAGGTTTTTGTTTGCTCGAACTGGGTTGAGGGATTGGATAAATGCTTATAGTCCGGGACCTTCAACTGCATTTGGACAAGACTGCGGTGTCTCACGCAAGTAACCATTGACGGGCACGGAAATCATCACGTCTCGGATGCGCAGCGCGCAATGTCCTTGCGGCTTTGGGTCAGGTGTCCCACTCGCCTTTTGCCTTAGAACGATGAATGCGAGTCACAAGCAGATAATGCCTGTTTTTGGTCTTGGATCCTTGAAAGAGGGCGGGAGGTATGTAAAAATCAGAGTTTCCAGCTACGACCGTTCGAAAAGTTTGCAATCATTGTCCGTCCTACGCGGAATATGTAACGGAGCGCTCCGTTAATTCCGTCCGAACAAACTGCGGTTGAGGGTCGCCACAAGACTGTGCGTAGTAATGCGCAGCTAAAATGAGGCTTGAAATGCCGCTAAACCATGTTGAATTTGAAGTGGTCACGTAAAAGCCGGGACTGACCTAGCAAGTTGCGGGCTGTTAGTGAGCTGTTGCGACAAAGCAGTCGTCGTTGGACAGTGACCTCGTTTTTTCTTTGAACGCCGGCAATAGAAAATTCAAGAAATCGTTGACAGGGAGATTATCACAGAGCCGACCCCAAGTGGTAGCAAGTGGTTCGAGGCAAGGTCGAGACCGAGATGGTTGATGATGTCGTGCTGAGTCCAAGGGGTCTCCATGATATTAATTTAAATTAAATATCATTGATAAGAAATGTCAACACAACCTACCCGTGAGAACAAAAAATTCCCCCAAAGGAAAGACCAAGATCTCGAATTTCTCTGAAGGAATGGGGCCTTTCTGCGCAGCGTGACTTTAGAAATTGGTTTCTGACGCTAAGGACCCTCCTTACGTAATAATGATCGCATCAAATCCCATATATGGTGCCTGTCAAACCATATCCAGTAATTTTGAGATGCAATCAACTTTGTGCTCTCACGGCAGGTTGTGTTGATATTTCTTATCGTGGAGGACCCCTTGGCTGAGTCGCCGGTTGCTCCAAATCGACGATTATCTGATAATTGAATCACAATCTCTACCCAATGGCGACGAGAACATCAGATAAGATACCGCCAGCTGTCCATCGATCTCCCCATCTTTCTCAAACTTCTTCTCATGGCCCATAATGCTGCTCTTGCCGTGGTCGGAGCTAAACCCCCATTGCAATCGGTTTCTGGGTCAACCTAGGATCAACTGCTCCGCGTTATCACACATTCGTCGTCTTGGCGCACCTTTGTGAATCGGAGAGTCTCACGAACGCGGAAAAACGTCGTATTGCCTTTTGCTTACCTTGTTACTGGTTCGGATCCCCTTTTTGCGGATATTGGTGCTGGTCCCTGGCGACATGAAAAGAGAACTGCGACCGCGATGCATGGAGTCTGACTGGTACTGGGCCGGAGTGTCTCTCCCAGAAAATAGTCCTGGTAGGAGGCAAATCATATTGCTGAATCAATGCTTGTACTAGGAAACGCGATTGCCACCTCATCTTTTCACTCCATGACGACGTAACGCTGGAGTCACTTTCTTGGACAGTCTGCCGCCCATTCAAGACCACTGTGCAATTCGCTATTGGGCATTTTCTGTTCTCGTTCTCACTGGCGTGAGATTCCCGAATGTGATGTCTAAGCTCGGTGATCTTGCCTTGGGACGTCTATTCGAGACTAACAGTGTATTTCGGCGACTTGCTGCGCGGATTCTTTTCTGAGGATGCTGCCAATGTTCCTGAAACGGTGGTTCCAATTCGGGATTTTTTCCTGCGTTATCGAGCTTCCCCGATTTTATCCTCGTCTTTGGTGCACAACGACCCGGAGCTACGGATCACCGGCAATTTGCTCATCTCCAATTGTCTAAACGTCTTGTGAACCTCCTTCGAATGACGAAATCTAGGGCCATCCCGAAGTATAAATACCCTTCCCACCAGGAGCTCTGGCAAAATTCTTTCTATCCGAATCTACTATCATGTCTACAACTGCGACTTCTACTATCGTGGAACCTGTTTCCTCCCTCCTGCTGAACGGCACGAACAAAAAGGAGGCCGAGGCCACCGAAGAGCCATACAAGTATGCGCACCTCATGCCCGTGTACTCCAAGGACAAGTACCCGCCGCTGGAGCCCTTCGAGCACGTCGACCCCGGGTCGCGCGCTCTGAACCACGCCAACCCCCGCTCGTTCCTCGACGCTGCGGATGTCGTGGAGCTGACGCCCGCGTTAGGCTCTGACGTGCGCGGCGTGAACCTTGCCGAGCTCACCCCCGACCAAAAGGACGAGCTTGCCCTCGAGGTACGTGCATTGGATACCGGGTATCTGCTCTAAGTCGATTGACGGGGCCTGAAGGTCGCTCGCCGTGGCGTCGTCGTTTTCCGGGATCAGCAGGACTTTATCGACCGCGGCGCGGGCTTTTATACGGAGTGGGGGAAGCACTTTGGACCCCTGCACATCCATCCGACGTCGGGGCACCCGGAGGGCCACCCGTACATCCATCTCGTGTATAAGTGAGTGGCCTTCATCCCGTCCTCTCCGTTCTCGTGCAATGTCTTACCATGTTTCTCAAGGGATGCCAACTCGAAATTCAACAACGAAGGCCTCACCACCACCGTCTGGCACTCTGGTACGCGTCCTTTTTCTTCTCTGGTCTCATGCAACCCATCTTACCGCGCCATGTTCCTTTCCAGACTTCTCCTTCGAGCTCCAACCCCCCGGCCTCACGACCTTCTTCCTCCTCTCGCAGCCCAAGACCGGCGGCGACACCCTCTACTCCTCGCAAGTGAAGAACTTCAAAACCCTCTCGCCCATCATGCAGGACTTCCTGCGCACACTCAAGGCGACGCACTCTGGCTTCGACAGCCTGCGCTCGACGAAGGGCGGGGTACTACGCCGGGACCCGATCGAGTCGATCCATCCCGTCGTGCGGAGGCACCCGGTGACGGGCGAGGAGGCGCTGTATGTGAACAAGCAGTTCACGAGGAGGATTGTGGGGATGAAGAAGGAGGAGAGCGGTTAGTTCGCGCCTATTCCCACCACTTGTCGGCTGACGAGCGACGACGCAGATTTGCTGCTCAACTTTTTGTACGACCATATCGCGAAGAGCGGCGACCACCAGGCACGCATCAAGTGGGAGCCGATGTCGATGGTGCTCTGGGTATGTTCGCTCGTTTCATCTCTATCACTTGTCTTGATTCTAACACGCGTGTCTTCTATCCAGGATAACCGTGTTACTGGTCGGTGCTTTTTTGTGCAACGCATGTGCTTGATATTGATGCATTTACCAACAGCGCACTCTGCTATCTCGGACTACTCGCACCTCAAAGCCCGCCGTCATGGGGCGCGTATCACGCCGCAGGCGGAGCGACCCATTCCTGCGCTTTCGAGTCTGAAGCTGGATGACTGATTTGATTAAATGAATAAATGTGGACGAGCGCGATGCTATTGTACACCTAATGAATTGTTGTAAAATGAAGACATTGGTTCCAGTTTTTCTGTGCCTCATCGACAGCAGCCCTTGATCGTAGACATCGTCATTACGGTCATCATGATATTAGACAAACAGACATCGTGTGAGAGAGATTCCTGTCAATGTCCGCAACCCAAGCGTAGACCTCTTCGCTTTGCAGAAAGTTGATAGAAAGGGGCCTTGGGTAATGGGGAGAGAGTCTAGGAGTCACTGTCCAAGTGCTCCTAGTATACGGAGGATCCCGAGCATCAACGTTGTCGAACCCGGAGGCAGGCGAGAGTTTAAAGACAGAAGAACAAGAAAAAGCCAGTGGATCGTTTCTGGACCTGAAAGAGTTTTATTAGAGTAACGATATGCCGCGTTGCATGGAGGGTTATCACAGGTGGAAAGGCCTCAGAGGTATTACTATTAGGTAGTAAAGCAATTTGCATTTGCTTACCTAAGCCCCAACCGCTCTTGTCTTCCCACAGCGACGGTTTTCTTGGACGACCTTGACGCTTTTAGTACGCCGTCTATCTTCCCTTTGACGTCGTAGCCAGCAGCGAGCTCGGCCACCCACATTCCTTACACCCCACACTCTTTCCTACAATGATTCGCGACCACCGTGCTATCGCTCGGGACTTCCCTGGCTTCAATAACCCCTTCTCCGCCGGTTCTGCCACGAACGGAGACCCTACGGCTACTGGTAAATTCAGCTCTCTCTCTCTCTTCACTTATTTATGTCGATTTTCAGACCCTACACAATCGTCAGATACAACAGCCTCAGCGGCACCATCCCAGACTCAGGATAACAACGACGGCGGAAACAACAACCACGATGACGGAAAAGGCGGAAAGCAAAGCAAAACCACCACCAGCACTACCACCACCAGCAGCACTACCACCAGCACCTCGACGACAATCACGACCCCGACAACCACATCGACCGAAACCACCCCGACGGCCGAGTCCTCTTCCTCGTCCTCCGCATCGGCGTCCTCTTCCTCGTCCTCGTTGTCGGTTGTCGTCGTGCCCTCATCTCATTCGAGCGCCAAATCGACCCCCACAGTTGTGGTAATTGCTATCATCTTTCGAATACCTCAACCCCTAAAACCTTGACAGAACAAAGGCCCTGCTACCACTAACAACGCCGGAGCTGAGGGTGCTATCGCTTCGCATGCACAGACCACTGCTCCTGATGATGCAAGCGCTACCATCACCTCCTCGGGCACCCCCACCGGTGCCTCAAGCAGCATCAACGTTGGCGCCGTCATTGGTGGGACAGCGGGTGGTATCCTCGTCGTCGCCTTGTTCTTCTTCGTCATCATGTGGTTCATCGTGCGTTTTTCTTTGTTTACTATTTGAATTCCATTTTAACTTTGGTTCAGCGCCGGAGACGCCGTCAAGAAGCCGAGGACTTCGACCCCGTCAACTTCCGCAAGTCGGGCGTCATGATGAACGACAGCAACGCGGACCCCTTCAACCCTCGCCCGCCGACCATGATCGAGCGCCACCTCGGCGGACACAACGTCGCCCCGTCCATCTCGAGCACGACTGGTGCGGGTATGGCTGGCGCAGGTGCATACAGCTCCCACGGGCACGGCAGCGAGCAACACTATGCCGACGAGCAGCAGTACGCGGCCGCCGCATACCCCGACCAACAACACCAGGCGATCCAGCCCCGGCAGCAGTACACCTATGGCCAGTCGTACCCACACGAGACAGGCTATGAGCAGCACGAGAGCGACCATGGGCACGGCGCCGAGTACAATGGCGCATACAGCTCGGAGCCGCAGGCGCAAGACATTTATGCCGCCGAGGCGTACGCATACCCCGGCGACGATGTCGTTGTCAGCCCTGGCATGCAGGCGCAAGAGATGGGCTATGGTGACGCACAACAGCACGACTATGGCCACCACCAGCAGTACCAGCACCAGCAGCACTCTGATGCGTACGGCGGAATGTGAGGTTGCCCCGGCAACCCTCCAAATATCTGTTTCCGACCCGGAGTCTGTCTGTCTACTGTCGCCGTCGGCCTGGTTTCTCTGCTGGCGCGTTCCTTCTCTATACCATACCTCCCCACACCCCTTCAATCGAACGTGCTGGTCGTGTGATGATGATGCTTTTGTTGTACCTACCCACTCCCCAACTGTCCGCATAGCCCGACACCTCCCTCCTGTCCATTCCTACCACTCGGTTCATATGGCCATACCATATCCGGAACCGGCGCCTGCCCGCCCGCACACAATACCCACATTGAAATTATTTCTCTGTTTATTACGTTCATATTCACTACCTGTTTGTTGTTACGCCACTTCAATCTTGTTCCCTGCCAGCCAGACAGCCTATACATATTTTTTGACCGGTTGTACTTGGTGCATAAGTAGTCGTGGGGTTATTTAGATCTGCTCAATTCACAGGAATTTATCCCCACAGTTATTTGAGGTTTTTCAGCGTTGCTGTACGGGAGTCATTCGGAGGTTATTACTTTTCAAGAGCCGACGGTGTCTGAGAATCGAAGAGAACAGCTTGGGGACAGCCACTCAAGTCGTCTTCCTCCCCGACCACCCACAACTTTTCCGACCTTTTGCTGCGTATCACGGTGGTGACCTCCAGCTTCCCCGCAGCAATCTGAACCATTGGGATCCATAATTTTCTCCGCCGCAGTTGTCTTGCAGGAAAGCTCGGCAATCTTTTGCTCGCGATAGTACCGATCCAGACCGGCGATCCTTACCGTTACCGATCCCGTTCTTCAAGGATTCGGAACTGCTGTGCTGGTTGTTCTCGTTCCCAACACCGAGTATTTGCTTATGACTCGAGTTCCTATGCGCTGCTGTTAGACGGAGAGCAAAGCTGACTCGGACCCGTCTACCTCGGGCAAATTTTGGGCAAGGCTGCGCATCTAGGCTCGTTTCAACCTCTCTAGTCTACCGGGCGACGTATACTAGAGACTGCGCATCCGCTATTCGACATGATGATCTCCGTGCGAGTCGAAGTGAAAATTTGCTGCGGTGCCTACGCAGCCATGTCTCAAAGCTATAAAGCCTTCGTTGAATTGCCCTGGATAACCACCAATCCTCCAAACCCTCAGCCCAGCTCGAACAAACCAAAACCCATCTACCAGCCCATCCACCTTCAGAAATGTCTTTTGCATCCACCTCTACCACCTCTCTCGTGTCTAACACCACCGTCTCTTCGCGCACGCCGCTAAACAGTACCGTGCAGCCGAAAGACTTCCAGGGCGCGTTCGGGAGTCTGCAATCCACCTACGGTTTCGGCGCGACCGCTCCCAGCCCCGTGCAGAAGAAAACCACTTCTGCACCGCGTTCTGCCGCCCCCTCCCCTGCGCCGCGCGCGCCTCTGCAGACCAAAAACTTCCAGTCTGCGTTTTGCGGACCTCCAATCAACTTACGGGTTTGGCGGTGCCGTTCCCAGCCCTGTGCAGAAGAAGAAGAGCACTACCCCTGCACCGCGTTCCGCTGTACCCTCTTCCGCGACGCGTACGCCTCTCCAGCCAGGCAACAAAAACTTCGAGTCTGCCTTCGCGGACCTCCAGTCGACCTACGGGTTTGGCGGCGTGGTTCCCAGCCCCGTCCCGAACCCATAAACCCAATTAAAGCACTATAGGTGAATCAATTTAGTTCTTTCCACTTGAGGCGTTTATTCACCCATTTCTTACAGTGTTCTACCAATGGTCGTCGAATTATCCCGACGAGTCATCTCGATCGCGCGCACGATGTCTTTGATGGTCTCGCGCATTGGCTCCCTGCCAGGCAACGGTCCTAAGCGGTTGAGGTTCTGAGCGAACGACGGTTTCGCTGGAGTCGACGAAACCACCTCTAGTACTGTCTTGTCCTTGATTTTTTTTACTCTTGCATTATTCGCGGGTTCCACTGTTTACCTTCTGTTAATTACTGTCTTCTCTCCAATACATGAAAAGCTGTCTTTAACTGTCGAGTGGAATACACCACGCAAGAAAAACTCGGTGCCGGAGAATGATACATCTGGCCGAGTTAACTGAGCTTATAATACTTGAAGTTCTTGGTCTCCCTGGCTCGTACGCGTGTTGTTCGACAAATTAAATTCCTTGGCTAGCTTTCTCATCCGGCGTCCAAAAGTCCAATAGATGCTCATTAATATTGTTTTGTTCGAGTCATTTATGCCGCGCACCAAGGCGGTCGGTCTATGATGGTCAGCTAGGTTTTCAGTACCGTTTTTCGAATCAAAATGCGGGTGGCGATAAATAAAAATGGCAACCGGACGAAATCTTGGGTGTCGAAGTTTATTGTTACTGCAGCGTCGGAAACACAGGATCCCTTATATCATCCCTCCCATTATAATGATTATTGAGAGAACTGGGCAAGCTTTGAGCCCCTATCTCTGGCCTGGTTCGGCCGAAGCGGCCCGGGCCCCGAGGCCTCGATCATCAATCAAGTTCCTGATTGGGTTCGATTCGGAATTATGGTCCCACTCTTCGCTGCGCCCATTCAGTACTCGGCGCCTTTGACTGTGCAGGCTCACCGCGCCGCAGCGCGCTCGACAATTGCACGATTTTCCCGCCCGCCGCAGGTCACGGGCATCAGATTTTACTTTCTTCCAACTTGAATTCCTTTTGACAAGAGTCTCTCGACTCATGCCGGAACCGATCCCGCTCTTGTGCCTGTGTCTTGTCTCAGAATATGAATAGACGAGACATATATAAAAGGTGTTTCCTTGTGACTCAGGTTGCTATACGCTATGCTGTAGAGGAGGGCTGTCGAGGAGGGCAAAGGTGACTCAGACCCGTCAACCCTGGGCAAATGTGGACAAGCTAAGGCTGCGCATCCGACGTCATAATCTCCGTGCAAGGCGAAATAAATCTATACTGCGGTGCCTACGCAGTCATGTCTCAAAGCTATAAAGTCCTATTCGAATTACCCTGGGCAACAATCACTTCTCCAAAAACCCAGCCCAGTTTGCGCAAACAAAAACCCTCTACGCTCCGTCCATCCTCCCTAACAAAATGTCTGTTGCATCCACATCCACCACCTCTCTCGTGTCCAACACCACCGTGTCGTCGCGTGCACCCCTCAACGGTTCTGCCACCGTGCAGTCGAAAGACTTCCAGGCCGCATTTGCGAGTCTCCAATCCACCTACGGTTTCAGCGCGACCGTTCCCAGCCCCGTGCAGAAGGAGACCTCCGCACCGCGTTCCTCCGTGTCGCCCCCCGCGACGCGTGCACCGGTGCAGACCAAAAACTTCCAGTCTGCGTTCGCGGACTTGCAGTCCACCTACGGCTTTGGTGGCGCCGTCCCCAGCCCAGTCCCAAAAGCGAAGGAGGGCAGCAGTTCTCGTTCCTTCTTTTCAAGGTTCACCCGGTCGTCGAAACCGCACTCACCGTCTTCCCCTTCTTCCACTCCCACCCCCAAAACCAAAGTCCGCGTTACTCCACGACCCACTCAGCACATGGTCGTGCTATAGGTGGGATCACTCCCCCATGCCTCGCACCTTTATTTACCAGCTTTGCAGAGGCTTGTTGCGACGATATCGTGTCCGATGTCCGATGATCCTCTCGCCGAGATAAATACCTTTTCACCTTGTTGTCTTATGGTTCTGCCTTTGACTACCTACAAGCACATCGCAGCGGCCGAGGCTGCAGGTCTGCGACTGTCCTTGTTGTGTTCGTTGAATTAAAAGACCGTCTCCCTAACATTGTGTTACATTACATACCTTACCTGCTTGACATTCTTCCTCCTGCGTACGGGGGTCGAGCCACACTTCTCTCAGTTACATACTCTGACTGGTCTATTGAATTTATCTTACTTGACAACTCCGATCCCGGCTTAACAGTCATAACAATATTATTTAATTACACATGGGAAACCAAAACCAAAGCCCAATAAATACAATATCGACCGGAGGCATCAAGAAAGCGGAATGCGTCGTTCTTGGTCCCCGATTATAGGAAAACCACAGAAAACAACCAAAGCCCCAGCGTTCAAATAGAAGCTAGCCAAGCTCTGGTGCGAGACACGCGTATTTCGAAATCCGTTTAGTCGTCCATTTTCATACTGCCAAGCGCAGGAATAGGCGTTCCGCTTGGGCAGAGATCCGTGCACCATGCCGGAGGACCGTCATATGCGCGTAGTCATAGGTTGCAGTGTGTGCTGTCTCGAGGTTTCATTATCCTACATCCAAGACAAGGAATGGACTCATCAGTAATTCGATTATCCTATATGAGCGCATATTTTAGTCCTGGCAACTGCGAAGCACATATTTAGTCTCACCCAGATGACCACCGACATGGGCTCCCATTTGATTCGCGCTTGGTGGTCGCCGCATTTCGCGATGTGATCGTACAAGAAGTTCAACAAGAGTTCTATGGGGGGACGAATCAGAGGTGCAAGGTGGTGCGGATACGCAAACATCACTGACCAGACTTCTCGACCTTCATTCCCACAATGCGGCGGGTGAATTGTTTCTTCACATAAAGTGCTTCATCTCCCGTGACAGGATGGCGGCGTATAACGGGATGGCTGGTCTCGATGGGATCCTGACGAACCATTCCGCCCTGCTTCGAGCGCAGGCTGCCGATGGCCGTGTGTGTCGCTTTGAGCGTGCGCAAAAATTCCTGCATTATGGGGGACAGCGACCTGAAGTTCAGCACTTGGGAAGAATATAGTGTGTCGCCACTCGTTTTGGGCTGTGCCAGTAAGAAGAACGTGGTAAGTCCGGCCGGCTGCAGTTCAAAGGAGCAGTCTGAACGAGGGAATATCAGGCATCAATCTTTATAGAATCCAAAAAAGTAATCACCAGAATGCCAGAGGGTGCTGGTGATGCTGTCTGTCTTGAAGTGCGACTTGGCGTCCCTACCCTGTAAATGTGAGAATAGGATTAATTTAGTTCTGCACTGAACCTACTTAAAAACCAGGTGGACTTCGTGATGGCCGTCAGGATGGCCTGAAGTGGGGTGGATGTGTAGAGGACCGAAGTGACGGCCCACTGAGTATAAAAGCCGGCCCCACGGTCGATGAAGTCCTGTTGATCCCGGAAGACGACCACACCACGGGCGCGCGACCTGAGTTGCATCGTCATGCTAGTGCCGAATACTGTAAATTTTGCGTACCTCGAGAGCAAGCTGGTCCGTGTGCTCGGCAGTCAGCTCAGCGAGGTTTGCAACCCCGAACATCGAGCCCAAATTCGGGCTCCATCTCGATGCGCTTGAGTTCGCTAGGAATGAGCGTGGGTCGGGATGTTTTAAAGCGCGAAAACCCGCATCAACATGCTCGAAGGGCTGCAATGCGGGATATTTGACTTGGGAATAGGTGGCAAGGAGGTGGGCGTAACGGTACGGCTCTTCTGTAACAACAGCTTCTTCTTTTTTGGCATCTTCAGCGATAAGTGAAGGGAGGCTGGTTCGGCAGCGGCGCTGGGAAGGATAGAAACAGTGGCGGTCGCAGACATTGTGGATAGCTTTGGTCGCACGCATTTATACCTAGGAATGCATTCGGGTCGCTAGAAGTTATTGGAAGTAAGGACTGCACGAGGACAGCAAGACCGGATCGGGCTACTCGAGATGTGAAAACGATGCCAGAATACGAGTCCCATGTCCAGCAACTATTTCGGCGTGAAGGATTATGGGCACCAAATCAAGCAAGAGAAAAGAAGCGAGTAGGTAAGTTCAAAAAGGCGCAAATTGACGCTTAAATGCCGTCACCAGATCGATTCTGAGTCCTCGGATCATTGCGGTCACTGCTCGCGCCTCCTTGCCTTCCCCATCCACAGTTGAAATCGCCGTTGCCCTGGTCAATGCATAAAATTACAAGCAAAATTGCGGCTGGCATTCAAAAGCGCCAGACTGGCAAAAGACAGGAAGAATCCGCTGGAACAAGCTGACTGTCCAAGACACCTTCGAAAGTTTCTATCTACCGGTTCAGAAAGCAGCATGGGGTAAATCTCGGTGCGCCTTGTCGTGTTGTAGAGTTTCTAGTGCACTCCAGCTGCTGTAGGATCTTGGTTTGTTCTGGAACGATGGATAACGGACGCGCCATTCCACTGTGCTGTACCACCTGCGAAAAGTGACCTCGATGTGGGCGCGGGGACACGATGCCCGATCTGTTTTGGAAGCGCACTACGACAGCTGGATCACTGAATCCGATTGGGCTTGGATATCTAACCGGGGTATCAACACTGTCAGGATCCCTGTATGTCCCTGTGAACGGTTTGAAGCTATTGGCTTAAACGCACTCAGATTGGCTACTACCATCTGTGCGGAGCCGATGAATCTGTTCTTTCAGGCACAGATTTCCAAGATTTATTCGACGTTTTCTCTGGCGCCTGGGTTTGTTGGCCGCTCAGAAACGGTAGTTTGGTCGTCTGACCTTGGATTAGGCCCGTTTGATCCAAGCCATTGAGACTGCCCGGCGATTTGGGATTGGGCGTTTTTGCTCGGTGGGTATATAACTCTGTCAAACTACACAATTATCCCACTTTCTTTGCCACCTTTGTAATCAATTTCTAACGAAGCAACTCATTATTTCTTGTTCGAAGACCTCCACGCTGCACCAGGAAACAGAATCCTGATGCGCATGCCGGGACGTCTAACCCCGCAGCGTTCTTCAGCGATCAGCGAAGTCGCATGCACACAATTCATGTGCTCCGTACGCTCGTAACCCATCTCAAAGCACACTCCTCCCAGTCTGGTGAACGTTGTAGGAATCGAGCTTCTCAACGAGCCCCATCCGTCCTCAGACGCAGAGCTGAAGACCTGGTACTCAGTCGCAATCAAAGACATCTCAGCGCTCGACCCGACGCTCCCGATCTACCTTGGCGACTGCTGGAAGACTGACCAGTATGCCGAGTACATCAAATCTAAATCTACCCCGCATTCGTCTCTTCTCGTTCTAGATCATCATCTGTACCGCTGCTTCACGTCTTCCGACATTTCGAACACCGCCTCAACTCACGCGCACGCCTTGGCAGACGAGAGGTCGACTACCCCGCGTATGTTTGCACGCGTAGCAGAAATGCTAGACTCCGCTGCGCAGGCCTCGTTGTCGGGGAGTGGTCTGGAGCATTGAATCCCGGCTCTCTGACGGGCTCCCCAGACGACCTCAAGAACTATGTTGGAGCACAGCTGAAGCTGTACGAAGCACACTGCTCGGGAAACTTTTTTTGGACGTACAAAAAGGCTGGGCACCATCCCGATCCGGGATGGTGTCTTCGCGATGCCGTGGACAGCGGTGTTTTTCCGTCCAGGGTCGGGCTCTTCGCATTGCGAAGCTCCGAGGACGATCACGAGCGTCAGGCGGTGGCGCGCGACAAGCTCAAAAACAAGGCCTTGGGTGAGTAGGACTCATGTGGGCTACTAGTCTGACTGTACCCAGGTGAGCACACGGCTTACTGGTCGAAATATCCTGGGAAATACAGACATGAGCGCTTCGCCGAAGGATTTGCCGTGGGATGGGACGACGCCTACATTTTCTTCGCGGCTAATAGTCGCCTTGATCGTCCAGTTTCGGAGCTCGGGTTTCTTGGGCACGGGCAAAGACCCGAACCAACGACCAGTCGAGCTTTTGGGAATTCCGTAAGTATTTCCCTGCGGTGCCTACCCGTTTTTAACTATTTTGCTACGCCGCAGAAACACGGATTCAGGCAGGGTGTGAATGCAGCAAGGAATGATTTCCGAAAAAACTATTGCTAGAATGATGTTTATGTGTACAAATGATTTGGTTTTTAGTACAAAGTATTGCAAGGCCGGTTTGCCAAATGTCCTGTGGGGAAGCGTGTGTTTCACTGTCGATGGTTTTCTATTGGATATCGTGCGGAGTCTTCCTCGATCAACCACAAGTCGCTGCCCTCGATAGCTTGGTTCACAATGAGTGAATTTTGCCTAAGGATTTCCGTTTCGGTTGGCAGTGCCTTTCGGCGCAAATCTAAGATTCTGGGGGAATCCCTTTAGTAAGAGAGCAGACGGTAGGAAATGGAACGTACAATCGGCAAGCCATAAGGTTGGATATAATGAGAATATAGGGAAGCCCGATCCCATTATAATAAGTGTGGGGACTGAACGAATCCTTGTTAACGATACAAGAGCGAAGCCGCAGATGTTGATCTACCTGAAGTATAGGCCCAATGCGACGCCGTGTACCATCAACACAACACCGAAGGATCCAAGGCCTTTGTGGTACAGTCATGTCACGTACTTTTGGTATAACTGAAGGCACACACCTTGGCTAATGAAAAGGCGTCCTAGAGAACCTCGTGTGCTATGTGTCCGCAGACAATACTGGAATTCCGGAATTAACAAACAGTAACCGGGTGGCGAACAGAGCCTCACGATAATAATAATTGATAAGGAGACTAAGTCCATCACTAAAGATGCGCTCTGCGACATCCTGAGTTGGAAGTAACTTTGTATGGCAAGTCTAAACTTACCATGGAAATCTAACAGCAGTCAGTTTTCTGTGCACTGTCGAAGTTAGGGGTACTCACCACTAAACGTTCGCCGCCGTTGTTGGCTGCATAATTCGGGAAGCATCCGACGCCACCTGGGAGCTCGTATGCGATATCCGGCATGAGCACGACGTTGAAGCAGAAAAAACCAAACGTCAATCCCAATCAACGCGGCATAAAAGACGAGCAAGAGGACAAGAACTCGAATATTGCGACCGGCGAAGGCATATGCCCGCATTAACATCACACCTGCAGGGCTCGGTAAGACACGCAGCCAGTAATGGCTCTATATGTTATTGGCGTACCTGGCGCAAACAATTGCTGCATCCTGAATGAGACAAACATATTCCGGGAAGCAATTGTCGCCTACCATCGGAAGAAGAAAGCAAGTGACAATCTCTGTCAATTTGGAACAGGTTTGTGCGGTATGGTTGCCATCTTTATCGCGAATTAGAATCGACAAGGCGCCCTCCAGACGGACTACGGTACCATAGGCGTAAATCACAAGGGGCCACACCAGCAGTTGATAATACCTGCAGCAAATTGGGTGAGCGTAGCATCCAAACAGTCGTCATTCGCCATACCTGCAGAGAGGTATGCCACTTTTATTGAATTCCATCGTGAAGGATGGATCTTTAGAAAGGGTCAGGACTGCTGAGGCATGTGGTGTGGTACATACCAGTTCGATTTCGGGTCGGCAGCCTGCAAAGCCGTGGGTGTAAGAAATGAGCCAAGAAAAGGTTCCAAGAAGAGCTCACGTTTCCAGCCATTCGTAAATGGCCAAAAAGTACACTGCTAAAACACCGCTCCTTATGATTTGGATGGTAGTCACTGCACCAGTAGCGTTGAATGAGTCCATCCAACGGCCGGAGCGACGGGAGGCGCAAAATAAGTGATCGTGGTCAGTGCGCGGGGGGAACCAAGGTCGGGAATTGTGCAGCGCATAGGAAGGGCGGCGTTACCGCGATAATTCGGGATAGTCTTAATTTATACATTCTTCCCAATGGGTCTAATCTATGTAGACAAGGCCTTGACGTTTCTTCTGATCCGGTGGTGGAACTCTTCTCCGAGCCGATTCAAATTCAAGAGACCATCCGTCGCTTGGTATTGCAGAATCTGAGAGAACTTCCGCTGGTAATCAGACCTGTGAATAAATGGACTGAATACTAATGAACACTTGCACAAGGAAAAAAAAACATAGGAAGGAATGCGGCAAGTGTCGCACACTGTTCACGCCGATCATTAACTGAAAGGGGCACAGTTGGCAGCGCTTGCAACGTTGCCGTCGAGGAACGCATGGGAACGCAGCTCCCAACTATGTATCCCAGCGAGAAAAAAAGAACGAAAAATTGGATTAAAACGTTCGACTCCTATACTGCGACCCCTCCGATATATTTGCACGCCGGCTTCTGGTTCTGGGAATTATGTTCGCAACAGATAGGGTACCCGCGTCGAGTGGCATGGAAGAGCAAATGATAAATAAACTGACCGCCGTTTGTGCCGAAATATATGGTGGATCGACGCCACCGTCGCAGCAAGTGCAGACTGGCGTTAAGTATTAGTGGAGCGTGGATGAGTCGCGGCATGACAATGCCAGATGATGGATAACCTCCCGTAATGAGATTAATATAACCGCAAACCCGAGGACCTTGACTGAACTAGCTTACAGACCCTCTTCAAAGTACGTGTCTCGGGGCGCCAAGAAAACATCGTCCAAAACAGTATGGTTCCTGAGTTTCTTGTAGTCTCTTGCACTGACTTCCCACTCGCAACCAGGTTTCTTGACTGTTTTTGGGATCCGGAGCTGATGCACCCTGGCAGATGAATTCAGTTCGTGCCGAAAGCTTGCAAATGATTACGAACCATGACGATCGTCCAAGTCATGATATTAGGAAAGAGCGTTAGATGCTCAACTTGACGCCGATTGATAACGAAAACAGTCGGTGTCCTGCGAATCTATGGTGGAGTAGGCAATAATGTTAGGATATTTTGCGTTTGCGCAAACCATTGAGGATTACACAGGCGAATTGCAACATGAAAGATGTCAGAAGAGTGTCTGCACACATTGTGTCATTGATAAAGCTCAGAAAAACCCCCAAATCCAGCATAACGGCGCCAGTTATTTTTGAGAGCGAAATGTTGATCTGATCCTGGCTGAGTATTTATTTAGTTCGTGCCGAAATCTTACGGAGCAGGAATGAGCCATGGCAATCTATAGCCAATCTAATTTGGTGCCGAAATTCCACGGAGCGGAAATATACCATGCCAATCTATAGTCAATTAGATTATGCATGACAGTATAACAGAAGTGGGTGTCTTACGCGCAACCATCATCAAGTGCATGGGAGGGGATGCCACCGGAACCTTTGGTTAGGGACGAAGACAGGAACCTCTCGCCACAGATATAGTGAACTGCCAGTAACGGGAACTGGTGGACACGCCTTCGTAAAAATTGACCAGCGAAGGGTTATTCCGGTTACAGCTGGCCTTGTTTGCTTTCTCTTGGTGGATTTGCCTTGTCCGCTCAATTTCGAAAGACAGCCGAACGAGGAGTGTCGTGAGCTGCCGGGAAGTGAGAGAAGGTGCGGACCATACACCGTCACGACACTTGTCTGGAAAACGCCGCGTTTCGGCGCCGGGGACGTGAAGGCCAGGTCTCTGGTAACAGATATCCATATCGGTTTGAAGGTGATGAGCAGTCAGTCGTCCATCATGCCGGCGAAGCCAGGCAGACCCGATTTTCACGGCGATGTTGGAGCCCCAGGTGCCAAGGGTCGGATGAATCATAATTCGGTCGCGTTGGTCTGCTCAGATGCCTGTCGTAGTGAAGCTGCATAGCGCCGTATGCCGACACAGGAAGCCGAAGGAGGAGTAAGTGAGTTTCAAAGCAAGTGTCAGCACTCGACAAGGTTCCAAGACAAATCAAGCCCGCGCGTAAAGAAGCCCGCCGGATAGTGCTGCCTACTTAGTGTCAGCTGAGCCTTCGCGAGCTTGCGAGCGCGGGCTAAGTGTGAGATAAGGAGGATTAGATTACGGGATGTTCCGCATCAGTGATCTCTCATCATTTCATCCTCGTCGCGTACTTTCATACGCGCCTCGTCTTCTGCCTCTCTCGCTCGCAGTCTCACTCCATCACCTTATTTTTGAGCCCCGCCCGCCCATCCCCTTTTTGGGTACTTCACGCTCGCGTTGTTTTGGGTCTCCTCGTCTCAGACCTGCTTCGTGCTGCGTACTGGTCCTGGGTCCCGCTTTTCTCTTCCCGCCCGATTCGCTCCTTTCCCCCCTTCTCCAGGCGCGTTGGAAAACACGACGAATCGGCCGCGAAGCGGCCCAGACCTCCCGCACACACCCCACCTCTCCTTTCCTCATCCCGACCTCCATCCTTCCTTGTCTTTCTCTCCGAGCGGTCCGCAGGACCGCCTCTCATCACTTCTCCTGTCCCTCACCTCGCGTTCGATAGTAATCGACATCTCACCTTATCCACCTCGTATTAAGGAGAGCAGTTCTCAACCGCCATCGATCGGCATGTCGGAGTTTGAATAGTCTCCCTAAGGCAGACGGAGAACCGCGGCTAACCTGTGCCAGCTCAGGATTCTGTCAGATCAAGGAATATCCCGAGGCACGAAGGTTGAAGGAAATTGGTCTACTCTGCCTCTGGGAGACTACGTTTGAGCAATATTATAATTTTGAGAAAGGAAGTCGTCGGAAACGGTTTGGTTTTTGGTTTCAAGGGCAAATATGGCTGTATGTATTTCAAGTTTAATGGGCCTGACGCACCCACACATCCTTCTCTCCACAAATCGGGCAGTTATCCGCGCGGTTGTGCACAAAGTATCTACACTCTCCGCACCGCTTTGCTTCCACCAAGAAGCCCTCGCTGCGAGCGGTCTTGTCTGGGACCTTCCGCAGTTTATCATCATACTGCCTTTGCCAGCTCCCCCAGCGGTTCGGCCACATCTAGATCTCTGTCCTCTTCCACACGGTTCGTTCGATAATCACCAGGGCCTTCTGCACCTGCTCCTCCGACGGACGTGCGCCGCCATTGACGCCGTCAAGAACATCGAGCACCTCCGAGCACAAGGTCTGGAATTCATCCGGGCCAGCTCCGACGAGCCAACACGCATCTGCTTCTGTGAACTACCTTTCTTCCCCGTAGTAGTGGCTAACCACGGTCCGATGCCCGAGCGCCCAGAGCGTCCTCGGCAGGGCTTCAAAGAGGCGGTGGTCGCGGAACGAATTGTACCATGTCCGATTCATGTTGTCGAGTCTTGGGAGCACAAAATCGTGGATAAATGTCTGATGCGATTTAGCCGCCGCAATCATAGCATTCCTCGCCTCCTCCACTGGGGTAGCGAGCACCTCTGCCGTCAGATTGGCCGCGCGCCAGGCTCCACCGATGCCTACATTGATTCCTGGCGAAATCAGAGGGTTCGTGAAGCCCGCCGAGTTGCCAATGGCCAGCCATCCCTCGCCCGCGACGACGGGGCTGCGGTACGCGAGTCCTTTGCGCACAAAGTAGGTGCGCCCCCCGTAGTAGCCCGGCAGGAGCTCAAAGCTGTCGGTCAGCAGGGTGTCGATGACGGGGTAACGCTTCCTGAAAAAATTGAACTTTTGCTCCGCCTCGCCAGCGCCGTACGCAGACAAGTCATCTGGTAGCTGAAGTCGTTGCGAACGGCCCAGCCGATCGACGTGATGAACTCGTATGGACAGGTGAACGTGTCCGATAATTCGCGAGTGCAGGAGAACTCTTCCGCGGGGATGCCGGCCGCGGCGCTGGCGATGACATGGGCGACGAGGTCCATCAGGTTGGTCAGCGGCGCGTGGTGCCACGAAATGAGCCCTATGAACCACCCCCAACCCTCGGGGAAGCAGATATGCTTCGTGGCGGGGTAGTTCCACGCGAGCAGCCGGCCGTCGATGTTGCTGGTGTATTTTTCGTGGAAGTATGTCCAGTAGGCGTCGGTGTTCCAGCCGGAGTCGAACTTCTCCCTGGCGCCGAATTTGGACGTCAGGTGGCGAGAGAAACCCGAAACATCGCAAACTATGCGAGCGTCGATATCCGTGCCGATGGAGTTGGATGAGTCCTTTAAAATGACTTTCGGGGTGGTGAATGACGCGAAGGAGGGATGGTCGTCGAGGTTGCTCGTGATCTAGCCGCCCTCAGGGATCTCGAAGTCGACGCCCACACCATGGTAAACGTTGACGCCGAGGCTCTGCGCCCACATGGTCATGAACAGCTCAGACATGCGCCGGTCGAGCTGAAACGAGACGTCGAGCCCGCCAACATCGTGTGCGGTGACCTCGCGGTCGTCTTGGTCGATATTATATAACTGTATGCCATCCTTCAGGCCAAACAGACGGAGTAAGTAGTTGTATGGAAGGACGTCCCCGTCCGTGAAGGTGGAAAAGGGAGAGAGTGCTGATTCTCCGATCTTCTGAATCGGAGCAAGGCTCTTCTCGAAGACCTCGATCTTCAGGTCGGGGCGAAATGTTCTTTAGATGAGTGGCATAGCACAGGCCGAGGATGCCAGCGCCAGTGACTACCACGTCCGCCTTGCCGGTAAAGGCCGTTTGGTTGTTGGAGTTGAGCAGCTGCGACTCGGTGAGCTCGGTGTGCTGGCTCTGAAGCTGAGTGAAGTGCCGAAGAGGAGTGACCATTATGAAACGATCGACAGGAAATTCATGGAGGATTTGAAGGAATTTATGGAGCGAGGTATTATATCAAGCCGTTGGATGGACCTGATTGTGGCTTTGGCGTATTCAGTTATTGTATGGATGAATTCAAGAACGTTCCGTCGTCGCTTAAAAATTGAGCTCGGAAGTTCCTGTCATTACCGAGCATGAGAGAGTACGAACAGCATCGTCCCAGTTTAGAACAGCTGGTCGCGCCGAATGTGGTGACAGGACTTGTTCCTCGCTTCGGATTTTGGAAAGTGTGCAGTCAAATCATTGTTAGTGTGAAACACTGCGAGGAGAATGTATCATGTTTTCCGAGCAGACGCGCGTTCCGAGAATGTCCTCTTCGAGGTCGGTTATCGCGAACAGCGGCAAAGATGAGCAATACAAGAAGCAGTGGGATGCAAATGCCAAAAACGGAAAGCAGAGAGTCATTGGTCTTGAGAAGGATGAGCAATACACGAAGCAGTGGTGGGATCCAGAGACGGAAGACAGACAGGTGCGATGGTCCCCAGGAAATTGCGGGTTCAAGCGACGCTGCTACATCCGAGATGGATTTTTGACTGAATGTCGCAGTTGGAAAACGCGACGATTACCAATCATTGCCATCGGCTGATCTCGGCCGCCGATCAGCCGATCTTGCCCGACATCACCACAATTATCGGTTGAACATTGAATTCGAACATTCCTGGTTTAGACCCCGTCGATTCACCGCCTCTGATACAGAGGTGCTTATGGTAGGCGAGAGCTACACGGTTCGATTCACATCGAGCGCCGCGGTTCGGCTTGAACCACGTAGCTCTCGCTGACCGGCTTGCACCGGGCCGTCACCGTAGCGTTTAAGTTTTCACTCTCACCAGCTACTTACCCCCCCGTCTCCTTGTCACTCTCCATCGTGGCCTCAGCCGCCGTCGTTTCCCAACGATGCCTTTGACAGTCCACCTGACTTCTTGACAAATCGACAACACAATAATTTCTCGCTTCCATCCTCGGAGCCAAGTTTGAGTAGTACGCATTGAATATTGAGTACGCAACTAGCAAGGCTGGGAGGTGAGTGATGGAAAATCTCCCATTTCGGTCTTTTTCCACTTTCTTTCACAAGTTTCTGTAACTTTTTTTTTACTATCCCTCCTCCGAGTCGTTCTATGCAAATCAGCATCTGTCAACAAGAAACTTCTACTTGCTCGAGGACTTTTCCTCAATGCATGCCAGTGTAATATCAGAGACAACCCGGCATTTGCCTGTTAATAAATCATTTTCCAGCGAATTTTCAACAACAAGAATGTGATGACATTATTTAATATGCTGTAGTAGGCATCACTGTCAGTCAGTCGGATGAACGGCGGCGGCGGCGGACGACAGCAATTTAAACAGGTGTAAGGGTGGTACATACAAGGCGGCCCGGTGCAATGCCGGCCAGCGGGAGCTACGTGGTTCAAGCTGAACCGCGGCGTTCAATTTGAATCGAACCGCGTAGCTCTCGCCTACCGTAGGTGCTGGCGGTATCGATTCCGAACTGTCCACAGTGTAAGGCTTCGATTTTGGCGGGTAAAAGAATTCGGATCTATAATGAATCACTGAGTTTTTCGACAATGGAGCTGCCGATGATGCAAATTCAACCTGGAAGACCCTGTTGGTTCACCACCTCTGGTAAAGAATTACTGGCAGCGTGGATCTCGGACAGTTCTGCACTGTACGGCCAAGGAATCTCCGCCCCACAAAGCCCCGGATTAAATGCGTTTCTTGGCGTCTTCTTCTGAGTCGGGGAAGTAAGTACCCCCGCGCCTGCGGCTTCGATGAAACTACAACCGCTGTTCACCAATGTACATGGCCTTTCTTATCTCGGGGAGCGGAGACGCCGGCAAGATGAATCGCGCAAGGCACGCATAACTTACCACTGTTGATCCGCTCTTTATTCGACCTGTTTGGGAGGAGGATATACGCGGGCTTGAAAGGATTCTATGTTCCCTTAAGTTGACCTATGAAACCAGGGACATCTATTTCAAAAATCTGACCGGGATTATAATTTTGTCGTTGGCGTTCATCGTTTCCGATTTCGGACAGGGGCTAGTTCGCCAACGAAATTGCGGCACTGCCACTATGTCCGCTTGAACATCCCGACACCGGCAAATCCCGACCCGGTGACCGACTCTTGCTTGGCACTTGGCGTTCTCGCTCCTTCAGCGTCTCAGTGAGTTGGTCGAGCCAAACTTTCATTGAACGAGTCCGGATATTGCGCAGGATGGATAATACAGTGGGTAATACGTAATCCAGCCCGCTCATCCGTCCGCAACGTTCATTAATCCCGTCGGTTTATGCGAGGCTGGCTCTATTTCGTTATACCTTCGCCATAATACCTCGATCCAACCGGTACCTCCTCGACGGATCTTTCGACGTGTGGCCGGCACCTGGAACTTTAGACTTACGATCCGCGCTCTCTGGTCCCTCGTTAGTGTCTCGGAGGGCTCGGGGAGCAACACCGCGGGAGACATTTGCACATACGAATTTTGAAGCAATCCATGTGTATGGCGTGTTTATCGCGGAATCAAACCGAATAGACAATGCTCCATCAACGCAGATCAACGCGGCTCGACATATGGATCCTCGACGCGAACATCTGAAGAATGGCGACTATCTGCTAAAAATATCTGCCCGGCGATCCGTTCGTCCGCCATAATTGATAACTGTATGGAGAGTCGAACCGGGTCGGTTTAATTTAGATTCGGACAAGACAGTTCGATTCGCATATCCTGGCTGTATGGCGAGAAAGGGCTATAGGAAATCACGGTGTGGTGGGTGGGTGGGTCGGGCGACCCTCTTCTCCGTTCGCGCCCCTCCGAGGACGGCGGCACTCGTCTCTTGGTGTTTGATCTTGGCCCTCCCTCCCCGCGGGCCTGCACGACCATTTCATCTCGGGCTGGCTGTACCCCATCCATATCTCATACTACTCTGGTATTCTCAAGTGGAGGTGCACCCGGACCCGAACAGGACGCGAGAAAACGCCGCTACTGACCCACACCCCCCATACTCCTATTACGCTCGCTTCTTTGGGCAACATTAATACGCTTTTGTGGAGTCTGCATGTTCTGGAATTCTAACTGGTGGCTGCGGGCGGGGTCTCATGGATACGACGGACAGCGGATATGCAATGTGCTTGCTGGGTACGGCAGGATCGGCGTGCAAGACGTGCGTAAGTATAAGTACTTTTTAAGCTTTTTGCCTACTATTCAACTCATGGAGGTGTGGAACATTCACAGCGCTCCCAGAATGTGCCAACCTAATACGGCGTGTATCCCTCCCTCTGTCCGTTCATCTAGCCCCCCACAGTCGTGAACTAAACTACTCGGTTCAACATCTTATCACCGCTGGAAAAATCCTGATTTCTGGCGTCCCGGCTGCACGCTTGCACGTACATGGATCTGTCTGAAGAATGCGTGTCCACGCGTATGGCATGGCGTCGAATTTTCCTGTTCTGATCCTAGTGGCTGCTAGAAATCATCACGAGCGCTAGTGTGTTCAATATACGTTCTGGGGTGTTATTTTCTGAACAGAAGCTCGGCGCCGTTCCTGGCTCCTGGTCCTGGTCCTGGAATTAAAATCGACTGCGCCCTCGGTTGGCCGTCGTTCAACTTTGTCCCTCAGGCTGGACGATTTTATTATACCTTCCATCCTCTTCCAGCAGTCATTCTAAGCCACCGACTGCCTTTTTCTGTGTTGTTGAGGCGTCTTGCTGGCTATTCTAACGTGGGTCCTGGCTTGAAGGTTCCTGTCCACGCGAAAACTCGAAGAAGCCTCTGGAAGACTCACACGAATTCGACCGCGATTTGGCTTCTGAAATAACAAATTATGCTGGGATTGAATACGCTCAGGCTCGCTAGCGGTTCAAAGTTCAACACGCACGTGAACGTTGAAAAACATTTTTTGTTCAAACCCTCAACCAGGCCCTCTCTTCGACTTCAGACTCTTGTTTGTGCGCAACCAATCTATAGCTTGTCCTTGGGTTGGGCTTGTCCGCAGCGCGGATGGCTCGATATCAGGTTCTCGAAACCTCAAACACGGATGGACTATTGATTCCCTGTCCGCCTCCTACTTATAAACCCTCGCAGCGGAACACATCCCGTCAGTCCGCAGCCCTCGCCCCGCATCTCGTGGCCCGTCCGTGTATACGCTTAATCGTGTGAGTCGGCCTTATTATAAGTACTCGCACACCTATGTACTGTACTAGTCCGATTCCCGCAGCGGGGTTCGAATGTTGGGAACTGTCCTTTAAGTTTGACCTTGATCCTGAAGAAGCCCCGGAGGACACATACCCACTCCCACGCAGGTCCGGGCAGACCTCTCCGGTTTGAGTTCGGGTGGATGAAACAATACATTTACGAGGTTTATTACGAGTGGTGCGAGCCGAGTCCCATTTGGGAATTCGAAGGCTGAAGTTCGAGTTGATTTCGGGTGCTGCAAGGACAACGATTGTTGTAGTCGTCGCGCGTCGCGTTATACTCGCACAACTACATACTGCCAGTGGGTCGCTTCGAATTCCCGGGGCGGGGCGTGGGACAGGATCGAATTTGGTCGGGAACTGTTTCCTTGACTTGATCGTGAAGAAGCCTCGGCCTCGGAGGATACTTGCTCACTCCCACGCAGGAGCGGGACCGGCCGAGCAGAGTCCTCCGGTTTGGGGTCGGGGTGGATGAAATCATGTACGATTCATTGCGAGAAGCGAGAGCTGAGTGAGTCCCAATTAGGAAGCTTAAGGTTGAAGTTGAAATTGGATTTCAGCTGCTGCAAGTTCAAACAATATTTGTTCTAGTCCTCGACTTGGCGCACACAACCGGCGTCGCGCGTCGCTCTCCGCATACGTTACACAATAAACGAAGCAGCCATTCCGGATCACCAGAAGCTATGCATATGTACTTGTCATTTCGTATCCAACTTCTTTAACGGCATTGGCTCCACCTCGTAGTATACGTCCCACACAAATTATCATCGCGCCCTGCGCCGTCGACTAGTACTGTTGCCATTATAATTATCAATTCAAGTTCGCGTCGACTAGCCTATTACAAGTTATGTATTAATTCGCGTTCGCACGCCGCCGTCGTCCCCTTCCACGTTCCTCTGCGCGTCCCAATAACTTGAGTGCTTCGATTAACTCTGACACAATCCAACTTCCATCTCAAGCTCTCTCGCCCCTAGGCGGGCGTCCGTCGCTTAATTACCGCTGGGCTTGTCCGCAGCGCTGTACGAGATCCCCCTGGGTATGTATCATCATCATTTGGAAGCTATAGCTACATACTTATTGTTGCAGCATCGTCCATCCGACCCAGCCCCGAGACCCGGTAAATACATCTCCCGGGCCATCTCGTCTCGTCTCGTCTCGAACTCGACGGAACACATGTCGTCCGTTCGCTCGATTAGGTTGCGCGGTACGGGCTGATATCGCCCCTGTTCGGGGATTGTGTGGGCTGGGCGGTGGGCGGCGGGCAAAAGGCGAAGCCAAGGCAGCTTGGCTTCCTGCAAGTTCGGGTTCCAGGCTGAACGTTGAACCCCCAAAGAAACATAGTTTCGTGTTGAACGTTGATGGCTCAAGTTCGTGTTGAAACCCCCATATGCATTGATTGAACCAAAACGAAACCAAATCAAATTGAAGCCCAACAAAAAACGTCAACCACAAACCGATATCGCGAGTTGGTGACTGGCGGGATCGGTGGTTTCCTGATTTGGATCGAAGAAGGAACAGGCCCGAGTTGGTTGGTGGGGTGGCACAGCTTTTGCTTCACGCACTTCCCACTCCCAGCCGCTCCACCTGCCAAGTGCTCGGGAACGATAATCAGTCGCTATCAGGTATCCAAGGACAACAGACAGCATGGCTACGCCTCCTCAGCCTCCAAAGCTCGACAAGACCGCGCGCCGGATGCTCACTGGGAAGACGCCGTTCTTCGCGTCCACACTGGACCCGCGGTTCTCCTTCGGGCTGTACATCCCCCCGCGCACTCGTTCGAGCCCCACCGCGCCGCGGCTCCCCCTCCTCGTCGTCGTCCACGGCACGCGGCGCCAAACGGGGGGCACGCTCACGCGTTTGGCGCCCTTTGCGGACAAACACGGCTGGCGGTGCTGATGCCGCTCTTCCCCGCGGGCATCATCGACCCGTACGACGTGCACAACTACAAGCACATCCTTTACCGCGGGATCCGGTTCGACGAGGTGCTGCTGGGGATGGTGGCGCAGGCGGGGGGCGTGTGGCGCGTGGAGACGGAGCGGTTTTGGTTGCACGGGTTCAGCGGGGGCGGGCAGTTTGCGCATCGGTTCTTGTATTTGCATCCTCAAAGACTGCACGGGGTGAGCATCGGGGCGCCGGGGGGATCACGCATCCGGGGGTGCAGCACGGGAAGTGGCCGGCGGGGCTGGAGGATGTCGAGGAGGTGTTCGGGATCAAGGTTGATTTTGAGGAGATGGCGCGCGTCAAGGTGCAGCTTGTGGTCGGGGGAGAAGGATACGGACGGGTCGGCGCTCGGGAAGGACGACAAGGCCGGGACGAATCGGGTGGAGCGGGTGCGGTACTTGCAGGGTGCATTGGAGGAGATAGGGGTGTCTTCTGAGCTGACAGTTGTGGGAGGCGTGGGGCACGACGGGGTCAAGTGTCTGCCTACAGTCGAGGGATGGCTCAATAATAAGTTTTCTGAAATAAATAACTCACAAATTTAGACATAAGACTATAGTACTGCGAGTTGGCGGAGGACTGCATAAATAGACGGACAGCCACTGATGGATATGCATGCGATTGGGTTTAGGTTGAACCGTCGATATCTGACCAACTATAGGTCTATTATTTTCTGACCTCAGCGATTCACGCTATTCTCGCCTGATTCTGGGCTAAATGACTGGCAAATGACTGGTAAACACCTGCGGCGATACCTGTGCGGCGATTCCCTCACAACGGAAGCGTAACTGGGGGTAGATCTATCTCGTTGATTCATCGACTTATCTGTGGCTCGCCCTCGCGACTCTGTTTTGGATCATGTTGGCCCTCTCCGCGATCCACATGCTTTTGCACGCGAACCAGCCCACTTCTCACCAAACCATCGCGTACTTGAGCCAAGCTTTTTCTAGCGCGCTCATTATTCCTTCCCTTCTTCCCAAAGGTCTCCCACCACTACTGCTCCATGTCGAGGCCCATTCCGCTCACGTTCCTCCGTGGTCAACAGTCAACCGACCCTTCGCTGTCCCTCGGTGACCTTCTCGCAGACTCTCTCACTGCCTCGGACGTTACGACCCTTCTCGACTGTCTGCCTTCGACGTCGGGCCCTGCGCTCTACTCCCCCGACCTCTCACGCCAACCATTACCGCACGACACCGTACGATCTTTTGTCCAGCACTTTGCGCTCCCCCACTCGTCGTCGCGACGTCCTCTGGGCCCAAATGACCGCGTCATGGTCGTTCTCCCGACGGGCCCAGAAAACGCGCTTGCTCTCCTCGCTCTCGCCGCCTACCACACCTGTGCACCTGTAAACGCCAGCTGCACCGCTGCAGAGCTCCTCGATGACGCCCGCCGCCTCAATGCACGGTCCATCGTAACCACCCGCGACGCAGAAGAGCGTCTCGAGCTTCGCCGCCTCGCTTCGGAGCTAGACTGCGACGTCGTCTACCTCGACCCCCGTGCTTCCGGGCCTTGCGGCCTTTTCGATATGGACACGATGGGTCAAGCCCCAGCACAGGTTCCCTTCCGTCCGGCGAAGCTCCATGGCCTCGATGACCAGAGCCTTATTTTACATACTTCTGGTACGAGCGGCAAGAAGAAGGTAGTTCCGTACTCTCTCCTTTCGCTCATTGTCGGCACTTCCTGTGTCATCGAGAGCTGGGACCTCCAAGAGGCCGACGTCAATCGTGAGCTCAATTTTTTGTTTCCCCGCAAAAAAAAAGAAGAGCGCTAACGATGCCCAGTGAACATGATGCCGTTGTTCCACGTCGGAGGAATCGTCCGCAACCTTCTTGCAGTACGTACAACTTCATTTCTTATGTATTATGCTCATATTGCTCGTAACAGCCTATTCTTTCCGGGGGCAGCGCCATCATGTGTGCGGGCTTCGATGCAATGGCATTTTGGACCCTCGCCCGTGATCTGCAGGCCAGCTGGTGAGACGCGTTTTGCCAAAATTTATTATCGAGGGTTAAATGATTCCGCAGGTATTACGCCGCCCCACCATTCACCACGCCATCCTGACCTCGCAACCCGCGGGGATCGTTCCCGCGCGCGACCTCCGCATGCGTATGATCGCTAACGCCGCAGGGGGCCTCCTCCCGTCGCTCGCGGTGAGCCTCAAGTCCACATTTGGCGCAGTCATCCTCCCCTCGTACGGCATGACCGAGTGAGTGTTCCTGTTCTCCATTTGCGGCGCAGCACGCTATATTAAGCTACATACACCCCTATACCCCCGCCTTCTTTCTCTTGGCATTTCGTGCCTATTAGTGGCAGCATCGTCCGCTAACGCCGATTCCGCTGTGTTTTCTTTCTAGATGCATGCCCATCGCCTCCCCGCCGATCACCTACCAGCTCGAGCGCCCTGGGTGCTCCGGGATCGCGTGCGGGCCGCACCTCTCCATCAGGCATCCCGCGAACCTCGAACAGGCGCTCCCCGCGGGCGCGACCGGCGCGATCTGCGTGCGCGGGCTGCCGACGTTCGCGGGGTACGAGACGAGCGCGGAGCCCGGTGTGCCGCTGGACGTGTCGGCGTTCACGAGCGAGGGGTGGTTCGACTCGGGGACATGGGGCACCTGGACGAGGCGGGGGTATTTGTTTATTACGGGGAGGTCGAAAGAGATTATCAATAAGGGCGGGGAGGTGATTAGCCCGTTTGAGGGGAAGAGGCGGTCGTTACGGCGGGCAAGGGGTATGTTAAGGTGGGGTTTTGCCGCTCTTGTTTTTGAAGAAAGGAACTAACATGGACATAGACGTGTTTGGCGTTCGGGATCGAGCACGACGTGCTGCAGGAAACGATTGGTGTTGTTGTCGTGCCCGAACCAGGCCGCCCGCGCATCGGGCTCACGCAGCTACAAGATCTATTACGGTTCGTCCGCACACATATGTATTCCATATTCTGATAGATTTTCACAGAGACCACCTGCACCCCTCAAAATGGCCCTTTGCGCTCGTGTACATGGACGACGTCCCCAAGAATGCCGCCGGCAAGCCCCTCCGCATCAAGCTCGCCACCCGCCTCGGTCTCGGCCAGCTCTCCGACGCCATCCCGCCCTTCCAGCGGCACTACGAGGTCGCGCGGCACGACCTCCCCAGCAAAGAAGCCGCGCTCTCCGAGCCCATCCCCTGCGCGCGCGTCGCGCTCGACCTCAACGCCATCCACGCCGCGCTCACCGGCGTGTACGGCGTCTCTGAGGCCGCGCTGCGCCTGCGCACCGCGGACGGCGCGCCCGAGGCGTTCGTCGCGGCGCACGAGGTGGACGCCAGCGATATTGCTGCGGCGCTCGCGCGCGTGCTGCCGGGGTACGTCGTCCCATCGCCGATCCACGTGCTGGCGGGGCGGCACACGCTGCTGCGCACGCCGCTGGGCGAGCCGGACTACACGGGGATGGAGCGCACCGTCGCGCGCGCGCACGCGTCGGCGATGAGCGAGCACGCGCTGCTGGTCCGGGACATCATCGGGAACCTGCTGCTCGCGGACGCGGCGCTCATCAAGCCCGAGTCGGATTTCTTTTTGCTGGGCGGGAACTCGCTGCTGCTTGGGAAGCTGGCGTATCAGATTCGAAGGCAGACGGGCGTGGCGATTGGGGTGGCGAGTTTGTTTACGAACAGTACGATTAAGGGGATTGCGGGGCTGATTGAGGAGGAGCATCGGAAGAGCGGGGGGGATGTGAGCAAGGGGATGCTGGATGGGACGACGCCGGGGCATTCGGCAAGGCAGAGCGAGGCGACACTGAATATGGGGTACGATTATGAGGAGGATGTGAGTGCGTCGCAGGAGAAGGTGAGGGGGCAGAGTCATCCCGTGTCGATGATCGTGCAGGCGCTGCCGTTTGTGTTCTTCTACCCGCTCAAGACGGCGTTGACTTGTATGTTTTTCTCTTCTCGTTTTTCGACTCGGTGCTGACGTCGGTGTAGGGACGGTCCTCCTGCTCATGCTCTCCGTGCTGGCACCGCACATCACCGGCTCGTTCTGGGAGCGCATCGCCTCCCTCATGTGCGCCATCATCGTCGCGCGCCTCACCGCGCGCATCGTCGCCCCCGTCACCTCCATCCTCTTCAAGTGGCTCGTCATCGGCCGCTACAAACCCGGCACCTACCGCATGTGGTCCACCTACCACCTCCGCTGGTGGATCGTCAACCAGTCCCTCCGCATCGCCGGCCGCGGCATCTTCGCCATGCACCCCGCACTCGAGATCTTGTACTACCGCCTCCTCGGCGCGCGCGTGGGCCGCAACGTGCGCATCGACAAGGGCGCGCGGCTCGGCGAGTACGATCTGCTGACGTTCTGCGACGGGTGCCGCGTCGATACGGCGCTCGTGCGTGGATTCGCGGTCGAGCGCGAGGGGTACTTCCGCCTCGACAAGGTCGTGATTGGGGAGAAGGCCGTGGTGAACACATTTACGCAGATAGCGCCTGGGGCGAGGATCCCCAACGGGGCGGTGTACGGCCCGCATGCGTCGTCGCGCGACAGCCCGTCGCCGCGCTCGTATGCGGCGTTCAATCGAACGCTGCTAGACGAGCCGAGTTTCTGGCTGAAGCTGTTCGTGGCGTGGCCGGTGATGTTCGCGGTGTATTTCGTCTCTTGTACGTCCGCGCTCCCTTCGCTGAATCCTCTGCTGATGCCTTGTTCTTGCAGACATCCCCTGGCTCGTCGCGGTGTGGTTAATGGTTGATCAGGTCAGCATCCTCACGAACCAGCTCAACGCGCTCGAGGCTGTCGTCTACTGGTTCTCGTCCCCTGAGCGCGTCGCGTACCATGCGCTTTCGCGTGTCGTCCGTGCCGTCCTTACACCCATCCTCCAGCTCATCCTCGGCATCCTCGTCAAGCGCCTCTTCGGGCTCAACAAAGAATGTGCCACCGCCGACGCCTCACAGCTCTCCCTCCTCCGGCGTTACATCAACGGCCACCTGCTCTCCAAGGGAGCGCTCAAGGCGGCGTTCTCCATCCTCGGCACGCACTACGAGGTCGTCTCCGTCGTGTACCGCTGCATGGGCGCCAAAATCGGCAAGCGCGTGTACTGGCCCGGGTCGGGGCTCTACTGCCCCGACCCGGAGCTGCTCGAGATCGGCAACGACGTGGTGTTTGGGTCGCGCAGCGAGGTGTTCACGACGGATCGGATTGGGACGGGGCGCGTGTCCGTCGCCGACGGGGCGATGATTGCGGATCGGGTGGTGCTGCTTCCTGGCTGCAAGGTCGGGAGGCGCACGGTGATGGGGTCTGGCGCGCTTGGGATGCGCGACACAGAATATAGGGATGGGTCGACTTGGCTTGGGTCAGGTATGATTTTCTCGTTGATTGTTCGACGACGGGTGCTCAAGTGTACGTTACAGAATGTCTCGACGAAGGGATGTCTTCGAAGTTCGACGACCCGGACACGACTACACCCTTTGGCCGCGCGTTCTACAGACGCGAAGCGGACTACTTCGTCTTCCCCTACGCCATGATCCTCTTCGTCAATGTCATGGTCGCCACCCTCTCCGCAACGTACTGGTCCATCAGCGCCGTCGCCGCCGCACAAATGCTCCGCCAATTTCACCTCCACGCACGCCACCTCCACATCTACCGCCCCGTCTGGTACCGCCCCGGCGTCATCTTCGGCCTCATCGCCGTCTCCTTCGTCATTGTCCTCAACCTCCAGGCGCTCTTCGCGCTATTGTGGGTGATCGTCACGAAGTGGGTCGTCATCGGCCGGCGGCGGGACGGGCGCTACGCGTGGGACAAGAGCAGCTACTGCCAGCGCTGGCAACTCCACCTTACGCTCGCGCGGTTCATCTACAAGGGCTACGGCAACGGTGGCGTGCTCGCGCCGATTACGGGGACCGTGTACATCGTGTGGTATTTCCGCGCCCTTGGTGCGAAGATTGGCAAGAACTGCGCAATCTATGCCGGGGGCAAGGCGGGTCTGATGACGGAGCCTGACTTGGTCAACGTACGTGTGATGATCTTCCGCCCTTGGCGATATCGCTGATGCGTTTGCAGCTCGGAGACAATGTAAATCTCGACGACTGTTCGGTCGTTGCGCACATCAACTCGCGCGGAAACTTTGCGCTCAACAGCTTGAAGATTGGGCACGGGTGCGTTTTGTCACTGTTGTTACCATCTGGCGTGTTTAATCTCATTCATCTATCTTGTTAGTTGCGCCCTGCGCTCCGGTTCCAGGCTTCTTTCTGGCGCGTCTATGGAGGACAGCAGCATGCTCTGCGAACACACGCTCCTGACTTCGGGAGATGTGGCAGATGCAAACAGCGTCTACTCTGGATGGCCAGCAAAACAGGTTGACGACAATTGGGAGCCAAAATTCAATGACGACGGGCCGGCTGGGTTGGTGTGTCCAATGTGCCGCGGTTTCCCTAAAGATATCACCTCTACGTCTTGCGGGCACATTTTCTGCAAATCGTACGCAATTTATCTTTCATTATCTCCTTCATTTCCTGACGCAATCCCCTCTCAGATGTATCACTGACGTCCTGTCGACGCGGAACAAGTGCCCCGTTTGCATGGAACGTATTCAATCTCGCGACCTGACCAGGATCTATCCGTCTTTCGCCCTCTAAACCAGCCCCTCACAAACTTCGCACTTCGCACGTCATCATCAACGCTGTAGCTTTAAATACCCGCAACGCATTAAACTTTATAGAAACCCTGGCCAGGTGTAACGTAGACGGCAACCATCCACTGACTCACGCTCATTGATGCCCAGACGATTTCGATAGTCATATTTACAATGTACGTCGCTCCTTAACTATCTATATTATTGGATTCGAGGACGAAGATGCGGTGCCCGATGAGATGATCAATTAACATTGGCCTTCGTCGTGACAACACGACGGCACAACAGCACTGAAGAATTCAAAGGAATGGAGATTAAAAGGAATTGAATCAGGCGTTGGGCGCGCGCACTCCAAAAAGAAGGATATTCTGCGCCTCAATCCCGACAAGATCCAGCTGAGGGCGGCTCGGGCGCTGAAGAGATCTGAGCCTGATGAGACTTGCAAACTCTGGACCAAGTTGGCACGAAGCTGATGTAGTTCCATGCTAGTGCACCTCGTTATTTTTAAAAGCAGAAAAAGGCTGAACAGTCGGAACCGTCGATTGACCGGGGAATGCAGCCAATGCACTAGACTCGAACCAGTCGTTATTTCACTATTTATGATAGTCGATAAACAGGACGTGTCACCTGCGGTGATTGATCAAACGACTGTCTTTGAGACTTACACCGCGGACTGGTTCGAGTCTACCAATGCACCGAAAAGCGGTATTTTTAGCATGCGATGGGTCGTGGTGCATGCGGTCGGGTACAAACACGCTGGGTACGAGCTTTAAGTGTTTGCGTCGGTTTACGAGAGACTAAGTACTTAGTGGGCCCTATTAGTCAGGGAGCAAGCTTCGTGGGAAGTGGCCAGTATACTAAGGAACAAAACCGAACAAGAAACTGCGGCGGCTCATTCCGCTTTCTTGATGCCTCTGGTCGATGTCGCATTTACTTATGACTTGGGATAAGGCCGCAAGCGGCAGGTGCCGAACCTTTCCTTCTGGACAGACCGCGCTGCGACAACAACAGCTGTTGATTGGGTGTGTCAACGTTTTCAGTTTCGCAGCCAATCGGTAAGATAAACCTTCAGATACGGCAGGAGTCGTATAAATTGTTGCCGACAGGTGGAATACTCGACAAGACAATATGTTTGCACAATATACTACATTTTAGGCTGTCAGTTGTCTGTTTGCTATATAACATTTTAGACACGTTCGATCAAGAAACAACAACCAATACAGCCTATAGCCACCCTCCCAAGCCGCCGTATCGGCCTTCGCCGACCACACTGACTACGTCCGTTCCGGTCAGGTCTCTACGTCCAACCCCAACCTGGTGCTGACAGGATCTTACGACTCGACTGTAAGACTGTTCGACGCACGTTCTGGGCACTGCAAAATGGTCATGGGCGGGACCAGCGGGGGCGGCGACGCGCCCGTGGAGCATGTCCTCATGTTTCCCTCCGGCACTGTTGCAATCGCGTCTGCCGGGCCCATCCTTTGCGTCTGGGACATTGTCGCCGGCGGACGCTGTACCTGTGCCCTCTCGAATCACCAAAAAACCGTGACAGCACTTGCGTTCGATGGGAATGCCAGCCGACTGCTAACCAGTGGCCTGGACCAGATGGTCAAGGTGTACGACGTGAGCACGTATAAAGTCGTGCACACCATGGGATACCCCGCTCCGATCCTTTGTCTGGCCATTTCGGTAAACAAAAAATATTTATTTGCAGAACCTGTGCTAAAATCCTTCTAGCCAGACCAGACTCACATTGCGGCAGGCATGTCAGACGGCACGCTGTCTGTGCGTCGACGACAACCCTAAGCGTCGGAGACAGCAGGCGACCCCGCTCGTCGGGGCTGGTCGTAGTCGGCGACATTGGAAAGTCGTCCTGTGACCCGCTGTGCTGCTGCTGAAGGCGATGGAACATCAGGCTCTGCGGGCCCCGCCCCGAGGGGAACCCCGAGCGCGTCGGCAGTGTCGCAGGCGACGAGTGCTGTAGCCCAAGGAGCAGATGCGCTGGGTGTTCTGTGTTGTCGCCACCGCTCAGCACCGGGTCGATCGGAATGCACCGTGGCCCGCTGGCCTGGTTCTGCATCTGCGAGGCTTTGCTCTTCAAGAACTCGATAGTCTTGAGCTCACGGCGCATCGTCTCCGGGAGGTCTCTGACGCCATCGTGTGAGGCGACGAAGTGATCGAGAATGTTGTGCATCTTCTCGGAGTACACCCCGACTGGATTGAGAACAAGATATCTAAGATGCCCTACTATGAAATTGAGACGCCAGGATAGAGTCAAGGTCAAAGCACCTACAGCGATCAAGGTTGTCTGGAACTCCCTGTACGCATTGGACAGCGACTCTTGGGTGTCCTTGGAAACTGTCTGCTGGAACACCCTCCTCACATGAAAGTCTTTCATCGCCGACTCGAAACACGTGTTGCGCGAGCGCGCATACCGATCCGTCTTGAGCTTGCGTAGAGTATACGGCATATGGAGGCTGTTCCGCACAAAGAGCACCTCCGTTACAAGTAGGTACCTGTGCACAGGTATAAAGGCCGAGGTGTCGTCGAGTGATTTGTCCGCCTCGAGCGCCAAGTGCGGCGGAAGCGTATTGATGACATTGAGCAATTCATCATCGATGGCAAGCACCTCCAAGTAGTGGCTGGTGGTGCGAACTTACTGGAAGGCCAGTTGGTGTCTCAGATCAGAATCACGTAGGTCATCCGAGTGGGATTCGAAAGAGGGAGCGGGTTGTGGGTGTGAGCTGGAGAAGGCTCGTCGTCGATATTTGAAGGGGGTTGAGTAGACGTATATTCATCCTGAATCGAATTCGGTATTCCGAGAACCAGCGCATACGAGCGATCAGCATGATATAAGTGGGACCTAATAAGAAACCGTTAAATCATCTCTAGAAACCGCGGAGAGAACTACCAAATTCTACGACGGTATTCAACAAGAGTGGGCTCCATATTCTATACAAGGATCAACAATGAGAACGGAGAAATAAATAAAAACCCACCATGCTTGCGCCATCGCGATGCAGACCAAGAGCCTGTGCAGTCTTTACGGCTGCACCTAACTGCAAATGACACTCGGTGATGCGCCGATCAAAAGTCAGGAAGCGAGTGCTCTGCAAAGCAACATGAGAACGACTAAACTATAATGCACGAAGCTTACCAAAAGACGAGTAACCACAATATACAGTGAGTCCGGTTGAATCACAGCGGCGATAAGAGGCGACCTGCGAGCTGCGTAGGCTGTCAGAGAAGGAAATTATAACCGAAGGAAGAAGGGAAGAACAAGACCAGTAATATTGCAGCGAAGTCACTCTGCGGGTACGGACATCTCCTGCGATGCTCTCCGGCGCAAGCCTGACAGAGATAGTGACCACCGCGAAGCGCAGAGGGAGAAAGCTGACGTCGCTTGGGGCTCCGACACCATTCGTGCCATGCTCACAGATGGAGTTGTATGAGGTGCGAAAGTCGGGCTCTGAGATTGGGTAGCGGGTCCAGTTGCTGTGATATCAGGTGAATATACTCAACATAAGCAGACGGGGAGAACATGTACATGGTGTGGAAGTAATAGTTGACCAGGTGGCGGACGTGCGATTCGGGGGCAGCTCCGAGAGGAGCTCGGCATCCTTGTGCGGCGACACACCGCATTCCTGGACGAGGGTTTTGAGATTATTGTTGGCAGAGGGCTCAAGCCCGTTTTGGACAACGTCGAGGATGGAGTCGTTCGGCGGGGGGAGGGTCATTTCGTACGAGTGTATGCCGCTCACACCCCCTTTGTCGCCATGGAGCCGGGCATTACTACGTGTTCCAACTATTGCCCGTTGAGAACATGCAAGACGGACGAACGACGAAGTACCTGCTCTAAGGCCGTGCCCGGGGCGATGCTCCCGGCCGCACTGTTACCGTACCATCTGCCACTCTGAAATGTACCGTTGCGGGGGTCCTGTTAATCAGGGGGAGAGCGGGTTTTTGTCGTCATGCATTTGGCGATTTACTGAGGCGCGGGATGAACTGAGGCAGGCCATTTCAATTATGTGCTCCAGCCTGGGTCTTTACTATTAAAAACACTGTATACCTGGGGTTGAAACTCTATACCGCGCAAGGCGCACAGAGACGTCCTGGTCGGACTTGCCGGGCATATACGCCTTGCATGGCTCGGGGACCTTGCGGGCGACACAGTGCGAGCAAGGGACGTTCCTGGCAAGCGAGATGGGCTGCTAGGAGCACTGTTACTACTTAATCGGCCTACCTATCGCAGCGCTGTTTGCGTCTATGGCATTCTCCTGTATTAAGAATGTCAGGGGAGGATTGGAGGGCATCGGCCGTCGGGTTATCGGCCGCACACTGACCTGAATCTGGTTCGCTGTTTCTTTGCGGGAGTGCCATTGTCATCATCGTCCTTGCTTTTCCGCTTGGTGGAACCTTTGCTATCCTTGGCTATTGAATCCTTCAAGTGTGGCCAAAGCTTTCGTTCTTAGGGTCGAAAACAGGCGATGCCATGAATATTGCTGCCAACCGACACGCCTGGCCAGGGCGACAGATTCCTCACAAATCATCAGGAAGGCGTGCCAAATCGTAATGACATTTTACATAGTGACATTCGGTACTACTGTTTTTTAGAATATAAATACACAGGCAATACTCATCCACTCACTGGCATGCTAAGTAAAGCTGAGACATATGGGGAGCAATTAGGGACCACGGCGACGCAGGTGGCGTGTCGACGCTGAAAGCGAAGTGGCTGTTGGTGGGGCTCCATTGGGCGCTGGGCGGCAGCACCGGTATCGCGGTGTGGATGGGCGAGGGCATGTAGAAGCCGTGCGCCGACGCCAACGCTGACCCACTCCGCGCACGCTTGATGCTCGCGGCGTTGTCCTGCAGCTGGAGGACACCGCGGGCGAGGGGTCGCATCGTGACTGTCGTTAGGCTTGTCGCCCTCGTCGCCGTCCTCCTCGAGCGTGACGTTGGCGTCGAGCTCGAGCTCAAACTCCTCGAGCTCGGCGTGTAGGACAGTGTAGTGCACGTCGGAGCGGACGGGGACGTCGAGCTGCAGGACGCGGGCACGCGCGCGCCATTTGTTTGCTTCCCACAATAAAGAACATCAATTTTAGCAAGAGTGAAATAAATAAAAAAGATGTGGGAAAGAGAGGAAACGATGCCTACCCTTCTCAACTGCTCTGCGAGCGAGCGCAAGGTCTGCGCTGCGAGGATGTGGTGGCGTGCGGCGGCATTGACAGTCGCGATGCTATGAGAAAATAATATGAGTCAGCTGGTGTACCAAGGGGGAGGGGGCAGAGAAGGAAAAGAAACAAGAATAGGGCACAAGCGCGCCTCCTCTGGCGCCCGTGAGTAGGCTAGACTGAGAACAGAAACCGCAAACGCCCTCCCCGAAGCCACGGAAGAAAAACATCCACGCCCCTCAAGAAAACGGCGCCGCCAACACAAAGCAAACCAAAAAAAAAAAAAACGCGGGAAATACACACACCTCGAACTAACGATCGCGGCCTTGCTCGGGCGGCACCGAGCGGAGGGAGGAGGGACACGAGGATCTACAATAATACCATCAGCACTCAGCACAAAAAAAAAAAATCGCGCGTATGTATAGATAGATACGCGCACAGCGACACCCACCAAAATTCCCATTGAGGGTCTCCCTGCACATGCGCTCGACGGCACTGTGGGTCGCGCGGCGCGGCGTTTGGGGGGTGTGCCGGTGGGGCGGTGTTGCCGGTCAAGGTGGGAGCCATCGTTGGTCTTCGAGGCCTCGGCGGGGGGCGTGGTGTCATTGGAAGTGATACTGATAGGTGACGCGGGCTCGCCCTCGACGAAGACACCGGCGGTGACGGAAACAAAAAACACGTGCAGGAAAAATGCAGACAACAATAAATCTGCACAGCTTGCCATATATAGACGCTAAGCCATCCCGCTACTCTGCATCTCAAGGCGTAAAGCAATCAATAAACAAAGACCCAACACATCAGCACAGCCTACCATATATGGACGCTAAGCCATCCCGCTACTCTGCATCTCAAGGCGTAAAGCAATCAATAAACAAGGACACAACACATCAGCACAGCCTACCATATATGGAATCTAAGCCATCCCGCTATTTTATTGTAAACCGCCAAACCTAAAGGTTCGGCAATTAGGCTTTGGTTTGGTTTCCCGTGTGTAATTATTATTATTATTATGGCTGTTAAGCCGGATCGGAGTTGTCAAGTAAGATAAATTCAATAGAGCTATGTAACTGAGAGAAGTGTGGCTCGACCCCCGCACGCAGAATGAAGAATGCCAAGCAGGTAAGGTATGCAATGTAACACAATGCTAGGGAGAGACGGTCCTTTGATTCAACGAACACAACAAGGACAGCCGCAGGCCTGCAGCTTCGGCCGCTGCGATGTGTTTGTAGGTAGTCAAAGGCAAAACCATAGGTGGAAAGGTATTTATCTCGGCGAGAGGATCATCGGACATCGGACATGATATCGTCGCAACAAGCCTCTGCAAAGCTGGTAAATAAAGGTGCGAGGCATGGGGGAGTGATCCCACCTATAGCACGACCATGTGCTGAGTGGGCCGTGGAGTAACGCGGACTTTGGTTTTGGGGGTGGGAGTGGAAGAAGGGGAAGACGGTGGATGCGGTTTCGACGACCGGGTGAACTTCGAAAAGAAGGAACGGGAACTGCTGCCCTCCTTCTTAGCCTTCGGGACTGGGGTGGGGACGGCGCCGCCAAAGCCGTAGGTGGACTGCAAGTCCGCGAACGCAGACTGGAAGTTTTTGGTCTGCACCGGTGCACGCGTCGCGGGGGGTGACACGGAGGAACGCGGTGCAGAGGTCTCCTTCTGCACGGGGCTGGGAGCGGTCGCGCTGAAACCGTAGGTGGATTGGAGACTCGCAAATGCGGTCTGGAAGTCTTTTGATTGCACGGTGGCAGAACCGTTGAATGGTGCACGCGACGACACGGTGGTGTTGGACACGAGAGAGGTGGTGGATGTGGACGCAACAGACATTTTTTTAGGGAGGATGGACGGAGCGTAGAGAGTTTTTGTATTGCGGAAACTGGGCTGAGGGTTTGGAGAAGTGGTTGTTGCCCAGGGTAATTTGAATAGGACTTTATAGCTTTGAGACATGACTGCGTAGGCACCGCAGTATAGATTTATTTCGCCTTGTACGGAGATTATGACGTCGGATGCGCAGCCTTGTCCACATTTGCCCAGGGTTGACGGGTCTGAGTCACCTTTGCCCTCTTCAACAGCCCTCCTCTACAGCACAGCGCATAGCAACCTGAGTCACAATCAAACACCTTTTATGTGTCTCGCCTTATTCATATTCTGAGACAAGACACAGGTACAGGAGCGGGATCGGTTCTGACATGAGTCGAGAGACTCTTGTCAAAAGGAATTTCAAGTTGAAAGAAATTGAAATCTGATGCCCGTGACCTGCGGCGGTTGGGAACATCGTGCAATTGTCGAGCGCGCTGCGGCGCGGTGAGCCTGCACAGTCGTAGGCGCCGAGAACTGAATGGGCGCAGCGAAGAGTAGGACCGGTTGCGGCTGGCTGCGGCTGAACTGAGTGGCGTAGATGACCGGAATCCGTGAAGCGAAAGATTAGATTTCGGGATGTGCCGTAGATCATTGTGCTTTGTCACTATCTGTCCTTTCGAAAGTTTGACGTCACGCGTCCTCCTGCGTCCTCCCAACGCGCAACCAACGCGTCTCTCTTTCCGTCGAGCCCTCCTCTCGCATCTTCTTGTTCTGAGCCCCACGCGCCCGTCCCTTTTTTGCTGAGCTTTCTCACATTCGCGTTTTTTTTCGGTCTTCTTTCTTCAAGACCAATCAAGACTCACGATCCCTTCCCGCTTTCATATCGTACAGCGTTCCACTTCTCCTCCTACGTCCCAGAGAACTCGCGACGCACCTACTCCGATGCCTCGCGAATAAAGGCGAATAGTCGCGAATGTTTCGGAATCGTGCGAAAAATAGGATGGGATTTTGAGGGAGACGAACCCGCTAATGATGGGTTTCTGCATTTCACATGCAGCCACATGCTATGAGCGCAGCCGCCTAGAGCGGCCTCACGGCTTCGCAGGACCCGGGATTATAGGTCAGAAGGCCTGATTTTTCGGGGCCCAAAATGTCGGGACAGATTGGGCAAAAAATGTCGGGAATGACATAGGCGTACCAAAAATTTTCGGTAGATGTCGGGACATGTAAAACAGGCTTGATTCGGCCCCAAAATGTCGGGATTTCCGCCACAGGCATCAAAATCGCTTAAATTTGTCGGGAATACACGAAAAAGTCGAAATTTGGCTGCCGCAGGCGCTGTACTACGAAATTCATGCTGATACATGTCTGCTCAGAAGCCCACTGTGGTATCCTCTTCCGCATCAAGCTCCTTGGCCTTTTTGCGTGACCGAGACATCTTCACGGCCGCGTCAAAGCATCCGATGGCAGAATTTAGCTCCCTAAATAGTTTAGCATCCTCAGGAGTAAGCTCAAGCCCGGTAGCATTGGCAGTAGGCATGCCCGAAAGACGGCAGAGGAACGTGAAGGGCGGAACTTGACGGAACTGGTATGTCTGGAGGAATGATGTCGCTTTGGGGTAGGCGCGGAAAGTACGAGCATGCGAAAGCTCGAAGACCTGGACATTAATATAAGATAAAGCACTTATATTGTGCTGGTCCGTGATTGCGCCGTGCTTGCCATTCTTCCCCCCACCCTTGCAGTAGAGAGCCTCGACTAGGAGAACTGTTATATCAATGGATCGCAAAATTACTGGATCGGGAACTCACCTTGACCCACTCGTAGACCGGCTTCCGTCCAAATAATCCCGAAACTGCCAATGGACAGGGGCTTGAAGCTCGTTAATGCAGCGTCCTTTACCACCGCTAACAGCGGCGATGGCAGTTTTGCCTCCCGAAACAGTTTTGTACGTCGTGTTGCGGCCTGCACAGTGTCAGTAACAAATAGAATTTACGAAACAAAAAGAAATTTGCTCACCTTCGTAGCCACGGCAGCGGCGGTAGCGGCGGCATTGGCAGCGTTCCCCGCGGTGTGTTTGGGATCCGTAGTCCATCGCACTTGACGCTCCACTGCAGTCCCGGATGCCTTGGCTTGATCCTCCTTCAGAAGTTCGTGATACTTGCGAAGAAGCTGGCGTCTCGCGGATTCGGGAGCAGCCGCATTATCATCGGGCTTCGCATTTTTGACTCGGGCGCTCCGTGCAGCCTGCTGAGTCTGGTGCTGTTTACGCTGCCGTACAAGGGCCTTGAAATCCAGAATGTCGGAGGACGCGTTTGTTGCCGAGGGCTTTGATGGCTCGGATGGGAGCTGAAGGGCTGGTAGCGCCGCAGCAACACAGGCAAATGTCTCTTGAAGTGACATGTATTCATCCCCAAGGATCTCGTCCTCAACGTCGTCTTCAGTTTTCTCGAGCTCTTGGCTAGAGAAGTTTGTTGGTAATATTGAAGTAGAGGTATGGCGCCACTTACATCCGCATGTGCTCGTCCACCGTGAGCGCAATATTTGCGCACGCCAGCGAAAGGAGTTCTTGATCTGTTTTCCGGCTTCGTATGGGTGCATCCAGGCGCTCCTCCTGATCGATGAGCGCCCGAAGCTCCTCGGCCTCGGAGATCGATGGCTCCACTGCATCAAACTCCTCCAACAGCTCGACAGGGTCTTCAATTTCGTCGTCCAGGTTGTCAGGGCACCACGCGCGAATACTCGGAAGTTGGGCCGGCACACCCTCGTACAGCTGGGCGGGTGTAATCCCAAGCAGATGGATAAGAGACTCGCATTCGGCAGCCGCTTCCTCAGCTGCCTGTTTGATCTCATCGTCAGAGGGATATACTGCGAGGTTTGCCAGATTGACACCTGCAGTGTCGAAGTACGTGTGGGTGTAGCCGTAAGCCGAGGCCTTTCCACTCGATGACTTCCCAGAAAGAACGGCCTCGCGCATAGTAATACGAAGCTTGGCCGCCATGAAGATGAAATCCAAGAAGCTGAAGTCTTTGACGATGTTTCGCGAGTTTCCAAATGTGTGCTCGCACGGCTCGCTGGAATGATACCACGAAAGCAGGGGGATGGTCCCGGGGACATGGTCCCGATGGACAATGATCAAAGAGATGATACCGTCAATGAGAAACCGTGAGATGTCGACGGCCTCGCGGGAAAGGAAATACTGAGATTTATAGCCCGCGACGTCAAGGTACTTCGCCCAGGCGTCCAGAAAATAGCGTGCCCGAAGTGCCAGCTTGATTCGCTCCGCGTGGGGAATCTCGCGGCTCTGATATGCATCAACAAGCTCCCCAAAGATAAAAAGATAGACAATCTCACCCCGATATTCGGGGTGGTTGTCTGCCAGATATTCCAGTACCGCGGCAGAGAAAAGTCGACAGGCTGCAGCGTCATCCTGTCGATCAAGCCGAATAACGTCCCGATGGTAGAGGGGACTCCCGGTTTCGATCGCGATCTCGTGGATACGGCGGAAGATGTCCCATCGTAAAGTATTTGGCACCAGTGAATAGATTGTTTCGGAACGTTTTGAGTGCGTGCTTTGAATCCTGGATCATGACGACGGGATAGCCGCAGAAGAAAGGGATGGCGATCTCGAGATCGGGGGCACCGGCGATGGGATTCTGGATTTTGTGAGTTATGACTTTCTCGGCCTTTCCCACCAGAGTCCGCTGCAGTAACCGCTCGGTTTCCGTACCATCGCAAGCATACGAGATGCGGATGTTGCGGTTGAGAAGTCTGTACAAGATCTTCTCAAGAGGGGGGAGCAGCTCATCTGCAGACATGTGGTCATGAATTGGAATGGCCGCCACAATTAAGGGTGTGATCCCAGGGAGCGGGATCGTCAAACACCAGAGGCGAACCTGAAGCCTCGTCAGTACTTTAGCAACTTCGCCGCGAAGAGGATGCTGACTTTTGATCCTCTCTGGATCGTCGGATCTGCCAAAATTCGCTTCATCTCTTCGGGATTTGCGACCTGAAGGGGCCCATCCACGCCGCCAACCAAGAAGTCCGCCTTCTTAATCTTGTCGTGGTACAAGCGCAGCCCGGCAAAGAGCTTTGTATCATCGCAGCTCAGTCCAAGAGGTCCGTCATATTTCAGCGCAGCTAGTTGCTCTTGTATGAGTAGGAATATTCTTTCGTCTTTGAGTACCATCGGAAAGCGTGGTTCTCGTGCTTCCTGCGCGCTACATCGGATTTCATGTACGTGAATTAGACCTTTACCGCATCCGAATAGACGTACCGGAAGCTACGCTGGGTGCGCAAGGGAATATGCTCGCGCAAAGCTTTAGCTGCGCGAGGACTGTGAATGTTGATGATGTGCGCTATCTCATCCCAAGCTGGTGGGTACTTGAAGTTCTGCATCCCCACCCCGCGTTCGACATGGTCGACCTTCTGTACCATGGCCTCAACTAGACCACTGAATACTTTGAAATCTGTGTACTTCCCCTCGAGGGTTCCGAGAGCGAATTTGATACAAGGTGTGTTTTTCGCGTCCTAGACATGACACGTTAGACCAGTACTTCGAAAGCTGAAACAACATACTGTGGTCTCAATAATTTCTTGCAGTCCAACGGTACGTGCATAGATGTGCGCAAGCTCTTGGTTCCTGTATTTCTCGTTGACGTAGATATAATTTTCGCCATCGGGGACTGGAAGTCGGATGGCCTGTTTAAATTGTGGATTCCCAAGGACAGAGCAGCATTCACTGCAAGGGAGTAATCGACCATCAGCACGGGGCGCTAAAACTTGTTTCTTGCAATCCGTGGAAAAGACGCGTTGTTTGGCATGATCCGTGATCCACTTCCACTCGTGTCGCTGCGCGCTCACGACCAAATCCTTTTGCTCGTCCGTCAACAGCCCAAAAATTTTCTTGAACATCCGGCGAGCAATCACGGTCATGGAACGAGCCCCACCGCCACAAGCACTAGGGCGTTTTAGGTATTCGGGCAGGCGGGGACGCTTGAGAATGGCTTCGACCACCCGGATCTGCCACAAGCACGGCCGAGAACCCAGATGCTTGATGGCTTTAGCGCGAATCTCGGCGAAGGTAGGAGGGTCCGTGGTGGTCGGCAGCATCGGCGCGGGGGTGCACTGGAGCAAAAAACGCGTCAACGGGAGACGCGACGCGAGGAGCAAAAAGCGCGCGGTGCCGGCAGGTTTGCGGGGTCTTGATGTGGCTATGTTGTTTACCAAATATTTTCTTCCAGCCGCTGTGGAGAGGTTCCTCCCTTCAAGTTGTGACTATATAACATCACGGTCACACGGTCCGAATCTTCCGGTGACTGATTTCTCTGTATTAAATTGTAATCCCACTACTCTGTCTGAGGAACCTCGTAACCGTGGCTGGGTAGGAACCTGCATCCTACTAACCTCCAGCTCATCGACACTGTGCTGGAGATCCGACCAATCTGGATTCCGGGCGATCTACAGCAGTTCATTCGGGACCCCGAAAGCGCCGCTGTCAGCTGGCTGTCATCGCCGAAGCGACACATCAATCTAAGTTCGACGTTCACGTAAGTATTACACGCGAACAATACGGCAAACCACTTCCCCGGATCTGCCGTCAAAGCCTTCTGGTTAATTTAAAGTGGAACGTGCCCATCTCCGGTCCCCCTTCTTAACCTCGTCATTGCTCCAATACATTCTTCGTGCCACCACCCCCAAGTCTATTGCAGCAATACCTCCTCTTCGGTCAGTTCTGTCTCACATCTGAGCTTGAACCCACACTGATATAGTTCTGTCCCTAATACATAAGATACACTCTTGCTCAGGCCATGCCTCACCAACACAATGACCCCTATATAGTTAACATGAAAGGTGTGAGAGAATTGAATAGGATACCAAATTTAGTATTTATTTTACCTAGGAGGTGAAGGAGGCACTGGTGGATTGGGTGGCCAACAGGGTGGTAATGGAGGTGTTGGAGAGGGTCCCAGACTGTATTTGGATGCTGACATCATGCACATTGTGATACACCGCGGCGGCAGGGAAGAAGGAATAGACATCACACGCCGAGACTTTCTTGACTGGCTTTCACCGATCAATTTCTTTCTACAACAGGCAGATATTTCGCAGATGCGGGAGAAGGGGACTGGTGGATGGCTGCTTGCGGATCCTCTCTTTAAAAAATGGGAATCTGGTTCTGGAAGGACACTTTGGTGCTTTGGGATTCGTATGTAATTCATTGCCCTCATATGCCCCCCCAGACTAAGCAAATTGGAATTTACAGCTGGTGCTGGGAAAACTGTCCTTGTGTGCGCTCATTCTTCACATTAAGTGGTTGCTACTAATCATGGAAATTCTAGATCAATGATTGTGGACCATCTCAGTGCTGAATATCAAAACAACAGGGATATTGGTGTAGCCTGCATTTATCTGAACTACAAGGAAGCCCACAATCAAACACCAGTTAAGCTTCTTGCAGGTCTCTGGAGACAGCTTGTACTTGACAGGGACATCAGCTCCATTGCAAAGAATTTATACACTCAGCACCAGGAGAAGGGCACTGCACCATCTCTGGAAGAAGTTGTCAACGTACTCAGGTCTAGCATCACAGAGTTGTCAAAGGTCTTCATCATCATTGACGGTATGGATGAATATCCGGAGTTCCAACGGGAAATTCTACTCCAAAATCTAGCAGCAATGAGTACCAACCTGAACTTAATGATCACTTCACGGCCAAATGTTTCTCCATTCTCCTTTCCCAATCTTGAAACACTGGATATTCAGGCAGCACCAGAAGATATTCGATGTTACATTGATGCAAAGATCAAGTTGTCTCCACGCCTGTCCAAGCATGTTCAGCAGCAACCTGAGTTGCGAGAGGAAATCTATGCAAAAATCCTTGGTGTTGTAGATGGGATGTAAGTGGTGTTAAATTGTCATAGGAAAGCAACTAAATAAATAAATAATTTAACCAGGTTCCTTCTTGCAAAGCTTCATATTGAGTCTGTCAGCACAAAGAACACAATCTCATCTGTTCGAAAAGCCTTGGCAGAACTGCCAAAGAATCTTTATGAAGGCTATGATATTGCAATGCTCCGAATTGAATCCCAGACTGAGGAAGATAGAAAGACAGCTCACTCCACTCTCATCTGGGTTGTTAATGCAAAGCACCCATTGCAAGTCTCTGAGATAACAACAGCTCTGGCCATTGAACCAGGGGACCAGCAGCTTGACAAAGACAATGTACTGGATATTGAGATCATTCTTGCTGTCTGTGGTGGGCTTGTCATTGTGGACAAGGAATCTTCTGTGGTGCGCCTTGTTCACTACACTACACAGGAATATTTGGACAGTATTCAGGCCAAGAAATTCCCAGATGCACAAACAGAGATAACACACACTCTGCTCACATTCCTTGCCTTTGATCGATATCCGGATTCAGCTTGGAATAGGGGGAATCAACCCCTACCCCCTCTTGTTGAGTATTCTCAATATTGCCTCGCCCATGCGGCTGGACAGCCTGAAGTTCAACTCAGAGAAATTCTTCTTAAGTTTCTTAGTCGAGCTTTTCAATGGATGAATGCAATGAGTCCCAGATGGATTGGAGATGACAGGTGGAATTCCCTACCATGGGATTATACACCTCAGCCAACACAACCCTCTGAATTGTGGATTGCAGCAGCTGCAAACCTTGCAGAAACTACAAAGTTTCTGCTAGAGGGGGCATCTTTGCTGCAGCATTCAAAGAACCCAGAGATCATTGTGGCATCATACTATGGCCACACAGAGATTGTCCGCATCCTTCTTGAAAAGGGTGTTGATGTCAACATTGATGGTATGACCAGCCATGGAATTTCTGAATCCTGGATGTCTGCTAACCTAAACTTCAGATGAGGATGGATGCACCAGCCTCTACATCTCCTCTCAAAATGGTCATCTTAAAGTTGTGAAGTTCCTACTTGAGAAAGGTGCAAATGTCAATGCCAGCGGTGAGTTTAACTCAGAAACTTCAGGATCCCTTATGTGTGCTCACCTGAATTTCAGACAAGGATGGATACACCAGCCTTTATATCGCCTCCCAAAATGGTCATCTTAAGGTTGTGAAGTTCCTACTTGAAAAAGGTGCAAATGTCAATGCCAGCAGTGAGTGGTGCTCAGAAACTTCTGAATCCTGCAGGTGTGCTCACCTGAATTTCAGACAAGGGTGGATCCACCAGCCTCTACATGGCCTCTGAAAATGGTCATCTTGAGGTTGTGGAGTTCCTGGTTGAGAAAGGTGCTGATGTCAATGCTTGTGGTAAGTCCAGTGATGGAACTTCTGACTCCTTTACATGTGCTCACCTGAATTTCAGACAAGGATGGATTCACCAGCCTCTGCAGGGCCTCTCGAAATGGTCATCTTAAGGTTGTGAAGTTCCTACTTGAGAAAGGTGCAAATGTCAATGCCAGCAGTGAGTTTAACTCAGAAACTTCTGGATCCCTCATGTGTGCTCACCTGAATTTCAGACAAGGATGGATACACCAGCCTCTACATGGCCTCTCAGAATGGTCATCTTGAGGTTGTGGAGTTCCTGGTTGAGAAAGGTGCAAATGTCAATGCCAGCGGTGAGTTTAACTCAGAAACTTCTGGATCCCTCATGTGTGCTCACCTGAATTTCAGACAAGGATGGATACACCAGCCTCTATGTTGCGTCTTCGTATGGTCAGCTTGAGGTTGCAAAGTTCCTGGTTGGGAAAGGTGCAGATATCAATTCTCATGGTATGTTCAGCCCAGGAACAACTGGATCCTGCTCATGCGCTCACCCTGAATCAAGGATTGAACAGATTCACTAGCCTTCTCATTGCTGCTCAAAAAGGCCACCTTAATATTGTAAAATTCCTGGTGAAGAAAGGTGCAGATGTCAATTCTAGTAGTGTGTCCAGCCATCTAGATCCTTCACACATGCTCACTTGAATGTCAGCTGCCGATGGAGTAACAAGCCTCTACAGTGCCTCTCGAAATGGTCACCTTGAGGTTGTGAAGTTTATGGTTGGGAAAGGTGCAAATGTCAATGCCAGCGGTGAGTTTAACTGAGAAACTTCTGGATCCCTCATGTGTGCTCACCTGAATTTCAGACATAGATGGATACACCAGCCTCTACATGTCCTCTCTTAATGATCATCTTAAGGTTGTGAAGTTCCTACTTGAAAAAGGTGCAAATGTCAATGCCAGGCGTGAGTTTAACTCAGAAACTTCAGGGTCCCTCATGTGTGCTCACCTGAATTTCAGACAAGGATGGATATACCAGCCTCTACATTGCCTCTCAAAATGGTCATCTTGAGGTTGTGAAGTTCCTACTTGAGAAAGGTGCTGATGTCAATGCCCATCGTAAGTCCAGCAATGGAACTTCTGAATCCTTTACATGTGCTCACCTGAATTTCAGACAAGGATGGATACACCAGCCTCTACATGGCCTCTCAAAAGGGTCATCTTAAGGTTGTGAAGTTCCTAATTGAGAAAGGTGCAAATGTCAATGCCAGCCGTGAGTTCAACTCAGAAACTTCTGGATCCCTCATGTGTGATCACCTGAATTTCAGACAAGGATGGATACACCAGCCTTTACATTGCCTCTCAAAATGGTCATCTTGAGGTTGTGAAGTTTCTACGTGAGAAAGGTGCAAATGTCAATGCCAGCAGTGAGTTTGACTCAGAGACTTCACGATCCCGCAGGTGTGCTCACCTGAATTTCAGACAAGGGTGGATCCACCAGCGTCTACATGGCCTCTCAAAATGGTCATCTTGAGGATGTGGAGTTCATGATTGAGAAAGGTGCCGATGTCAATGCTCGTGGTAAGTCTAGTGATGAAACTTTTGAGTCCTTTACATGTGCTCACCTGAATTTCAGACAAGAATGGAAACACCAGCCTCCATGCTGCCTCTCACAATGGTCATCTTGAGGTTGTGAAGTTCCTACTTGAAAAAGGTGCAAATGTCAATGCCAGCCGTGAGTTTAACTCAGAAACTTCAGGGTCCCTCATGTGTGCTCACCTGAATTGCAGACAAGGATGGATACACCAGCCTCTACATGGCCTCTCAAAATGGTCATTTTGAGGTTGTGAAGTTCCTACTTGAGAAAGGTGCTGATGTCAATGCCCATCGTAAGTCCAGCAATGGAACTTCTGAATCCTTTACATGTGCGCACCTGAATTTCAGACAAGGATGGATACACCAGCCTCTACAGGGCCTCTCAAAATGGTCATCTTGAGGTTGTGAAGTTCCTACTTGAGAAAGGTGCTGATGTCAATGCCCATCGTAAGTCCAGCAATGGAACTTCTGAATCCTTTACATGTGCTCACCTGAATTTCAGACAAGGATGGATACACCAGCCTCTATGTTGCATCTTCGTATGGCCAGCTTGAGGTTGCAAAGTTCCTGGTTGGGAAAGGTGCAGATATCAATTCTCATGGTATGTTCAGCCCAGGAACAACTGGATCCTGCTCATGCGCTCACCCTGAATCAAGGATTGAGAGGATTCACTAGCCTTCTCATTGCTGCTCAACGAGGCCATCTTAATATTGTAAAATTCCTGGTGAAGAAAGGTGCAGATGTCAATTCTAGTTGTGTGTCCAGCCATCTAGATCCTTCACACATGCTCACTTGAATGTCAGCCACCAATGGAGTAACAAGCCTCTACAGTGCCTCTCGAAATGGTCACCTTGAGGTTGTGAAGTTTATGGTAGGGAGAGGTGCAAATGTCAATGCCAGCGGTGAGTTTAACTGAGAAACTTCTGGATCCCTCATGTGTGCTCACCTGAATTTCAGACAAGGATGGATACACCAGCCTCTGCACGGCCTCTAAAAATGGTCATCTTGAGGTTGTGAAGTTCCTACTTGAGGAAGGTGCAAATGTCAATGCCAGCAGTGAGTTTGACTCAGAGACTTCAGGATCCCTCATGTGTGCTCACCTGAATTTCAGACAAGGATGGATACACCAGCCTCTACATGGCCTCTCAAAATGGTCATCTTGAGGTTGTGAAGTTCCTACTTGAGAAAGGTGCTGATGTCAATGCCCATCGTAAGTCCAGCAATGGAACTTCTGAATCCTTTACATGTGCTCACCTGAATTTCAGACAAGGATGGATACACCAGCCTCTACATGGCCTCCCAAAATGGTCATCTTAAGGTTGTGAAGTTCCTACTTGAGAAAGGTGCAAATATCAATGCCAGCGGTGAGTTTAACTCGGAAACATCTGGATCCCTCATGTGTGCTCACCTGAATTTCAGACAAGGATGGATACACTAGCCTCTATATTGCCACTCAAAATGGTCATATTGAGGTTGTGGAGTTCCTGGTTGAGAAAGGTGCCAATGTCAATGTCCATTGTAAGTCCAGCAATGGAACTTCTGAATCCTTTACATGTGCTCACCTGAATTTAAGACGAGGATGGATACACCAGCCTCTACTTTGCCTCTCAAAATGGTCATCTTGAGATTGTTGAGTTCCTGGTTGAGAAAGGTGCAAATGTCAATGCCAGCAGTGAGTTTGACTCAGAGACTTCAGGGTCCCTCATGTGTGCTCACCTGAATTTCAGACAAGGATGGATACACCAGCCTCTACATTGCCTCTCAAATAGGTCATCTTGAGGTTGTGAAGTTCCTACTTGAGGAAGGTGCCAATGTCAATGCCCATCGTAAGTCCAGCAATGGAACTTCTGACTCCTTTACATGTGTTCACCTGAATTTCAGACAAGGATGGATACACCAGCCTCTACATGGCCTCTCAAAATGGTCATCTTGAGGTTGTGAAGTTCCTACTTGAGGAAGGTGCAAATGTCAATGCCAGCAGTGAGTTTGACTCAGAGACTTCAGGATCCTCATGTGTGCTCACCTGAATTTCAGGCAAGGATGGATATACCAGCCTCTACATTGCCTCTGAAAATGGTCATCTTGAGGTTCTTGAGTTCCTGGTTGAGAAAGGTGCCGATGTCAATGCTCGTGGTAAGTCCAGCGATGGAACTTCTGACTCCTTTACATGTGCTCACCTGAATTTCAGACAAGGATGGATACACTAGCCTCTACGTGGCCTCTCAAAATGGTCATCTTGAGGTTGTGAAGTTCCTACTTGACAAAGGTGCAAATGTAAATGCTAGGCGTGAGTTTAACTCAGAAACTTCTGGAACCCTCATGTGCGTGCTCACCTGAATTTCAGACAAGGATGGATACACCAGCCTCTACTTCGCCTCTCACAATGGTCATCTTGAGGTTGTTGAGTTCCTGGTTGAGAAAGGTGCCAATGTCAATGCTCGTGGTAAGTCCAGCGATGGAACTTCTGAGTCCTTTACATGTGCTCACCTGAATTTCAGACAAGGATGGATACACCAGCCTCTGCACGGCCTCTAAAAATGGTCATCTTGAGGTTGTGAAGTTCCTACTTGAGGAAGGTGCAAATGTTAATGCCAGCAGTGAGTTTGACTCAGAGACTTCAGGATCCCTCATGTGTGCTCACCTGAATTTCAGACAAGGATGGATACACCAGCCTCTACATGGCCTCTCAAAACGGTCATCTTGAGGTTGTGAAGTTCCTACTTGAGGAAGGTGCAAATGTCAATGCCAGCAGTGAGTTTGACTCAGAGACTTCAGGATCCTTCATGTGTGCTCACCCGAACCTCAGACAAGGAGGGATACACCAGCCTCTACATGGCCTCTCAAAATGGTCATCTTGAGGTTGCAAAGTTCCTACTTGAGAAAGGGGCAAATGTCAATGCCAGTGGTGAGTTTGACTCAGAGACTTCAGGATCCCTCATGTGTGCTCACCTGAATTTCAGACAAGGATGGATACACCAGTCTCTACATGGCCTCTCAAAACGGTCATCTTGAGGTTGTGAAGTTCCTACTTGAGGAAGGTGCAAATGTCAATGCCAGCAGTGAGTTTGACTCAGAGACTTCAGGATCCCTCATGTGTGCTTACCTGAATTTCAGACAAGGATGGATCCACCAGTCTCTACATTGCCTCTCAGAATGGTCACCTTGAGGTTGTGAAGTTCCTGGTTGATAAAGGTGCGGATGTCCACGCTCGTCGTAAGTCCAGTGATGGAACTTCAGAGCCCTTTATATGTGTGCTCACCCAAATTTGAGGGCTGGATGGAGTAATGAGCCTCTTTGTTGCTTCTTCACATGATGAGTTAGAGGTTGTGAGGTTCCTAGTTAACAATGGTGCAGACATCAACACTCATGGTATGTCTAACCAAGGAACTTCCAAATCCTGCATGCATGCTCACACAAATTCCAGGATTGGATGGATTCACTAGCCTCCACATTGCTTCCCAACATGGCTATCTTGAGGTTGTGAAGTTCCTGGTTGAGAGAGGCGCTGATGTCAATACTCCTGGTACATCCAGCCATAGAATGTCTGAGTCCTTTATGTGTGCTCACCTGAATGTCAGACAAGGATGGATCCACCAGCCTCCACATTGCCTCTCAAAATACTCACCTTGAGGTTGTGAAGTTCCTGGTTGAGAAAGGCACAGACATCAATGCTAGTTGTACGTCTCACCATGGTGGAAGTTCTGAATCCTTCATGTGTGCTCACCCAAATTTTGGACAGGGATAGATAGACCAGCCTCTCCATCGCTCCTCAAAACCATCACTTTGAGGTTGTGAAGTTCTTGGTTGAGAAAGTTGTGGATGGTGATGCTCATGGTACGTTTGGCCATGGAATTCCTGTGCACCAGCTCACCCAAATTTGAGGACCAGATGGAACACATTGAAAAAATATTCCCCAACTATCCTGCAGTATAGGAAATGGGTAGAGTTGGGAAGCTGGTGGTGCTCCTGATTGGTCTATCAAAACAAGCAAATTAATCTATAGTCGCATGGCTTGTAGCTAAAATATGTAGTGACCTGCAAATTGATCAGGATCATCAATCTGGTGTCCTCTGTGAGATCCTTGAGCCTAGACCTGCCGTAATTTATAGAATGAAAACATATAAGAAATGAATTCACCCCAGCACAACAGTATTCCCTTCACAAACTGTAATAGGAGCATGTAGTGAGGGTGAATTGGTAGCTTAGAGAGTCACCCAAATTAAGCTATCCCAAGTTCTACTCAGATGGAAGCCACAAGTGTTAGTACAGGTGGAAGTCAGCCATCCTCCATGCTGGCACTCCCGCATCTTAACTACTACACATAGTACGTAATAATGATGGTAACATAGGAGGTGGGTGATTAAAGTAATATAGGAGAGTATATATATAACCTATTACACCCCTCCCTCGAGGATGGGTGTTACACCCCTCCCTCGAGGATGGGCCTGCACGTCCAATATTGAATTTCCTAGTCCGATGTGAATGTAGGGACAGGACCAGGTCCATTTTTTTTTTTTTTTTTTTTTTTGAAGAATCCCATTTTAATTCCAGTGTGCCTAGGGCATATGGTAGAACTAAAGTAGCTACTGTCTACTGTTAATTTATATGTGATATCTGCTGTGTTGTTGTTGTATTTTAACTACTCGAAGAGATGCAGAGCCGGGTACATGGCAGCAAGCTGCGCACCCGGTGTGAGGTCTCTGAGCGTGCTATGCACCGCTCGTCGCCTCATTGCCCCTGTGAACCATCTGCACGAGTAACGGGACGAGCTCAGACGTACGCAACGGATCTTCCTAAACGGGATTCTATGTTACCGGAAGCAGCTTTCGAGCGAGACCAACGCTCTCCCCACATCCGCATCGTCTCCCCCGCCATTCGGGCTCGCTCCTGCACCATCGTCACACAGATACGACCCGTACACCGAGATCTGAGACTCTCGACACCTTCCTACGAGGCGACTCTCCGCATATGCACCTCCAGCAAACGGCGGTCTCCCCATACCACACGGATTGTGTTTGTCACTACTCGGATAGGATACGACCGGTTCCCTCCCGTGGCGCGTGGACAACCTCCCCTCTTTTCTGTTCCCAGACGATCCCTAGTGCCGGACGGACCTACCGCGTGCCTGACACCGACCCATCGGATGAGGAAGAGGTTATCCCGACACAGCCCGTCCCCCACTTCATACGACACATCGACTAGCCAAGGGGTAGAGAATACCACGAATACCAGATATCACGAATATTTGCGAGTATACATTCGCGAATAACAAATACTCATATTCGCGAATGGCTGTGGCTGTGCTATTTGCGCGAATGCGAATATCATTTTTCAAGAAAGTTGATACTCGCGAATATTTGCAGCTATAATACACAGCCAAAGTTTCAATCAAGCATGGTAAATTTGGGTCTGTTTAACACATCTCCTCTCTGGAACCAGAACATACTTCATTTACACCAACTAGATCTGTAATTCATATGCAAACCAACCACTTTAGAGACATCTTTACTTTGACAACTGCTTGACAGGTTGAACACGGCAAGTGTGATGGTCAATCAAATGGTTGAACATGCAAGGTAAGGGCTTGTATGAGTCTTTGACAATGTTTAAACTCACAAGATAGCACAAAAGTGCTCTCAGCAACTCATTGGTGGCTGCTAAACCCCCAAATTCTCAATGTATTTGCTGAGTATTCATATTCATGAATATTCGCGAATATTGCTGACTAAGCAACGAATATTTGCCATCAATATTCGTACGAATGCGAATATCAGTTTTGAGGTTTTGGTGAATATTCATATTCGCGAATATATATTCGTGGTATTCTCTACCGAGGGGACAAGTGGCTGCAGTGATACCTGGGCAGGGCAGCATCGCTGGGCTTGGACGTGTCGCAGAGGTGGGACGCTTCTCCATCTTCACTCCAGCCTTCCCCCATCCCAACCCTTGAAGTGTAGGGACACCACCCAATCCGTCACCAAGCCTCGCTGTCTTCCCAGGATTTAATCTGGGACAGGTCGTTTGCAAGTGCGAATTCCACCGTGTGCAGTCGTAGGCCTCGCCCATCAACACCCAGTCTCCGCACACCGAGTGCTGAGCTTTTCTGACATCTGTTGGATGGAACACGACTTTCGGATCGGTGTTCACCCCATTCCCATTCTTCCCGGTCCTCAATGTGTCCTTCCATCTCCAATATCGCGTCACATCGGCGGTCGCCACTGTGAGCTCTCCACTCTTCAGAGCATCTCGATTTTTCTGAGCTGACACGGCGGATTTACTCGTCCCCGTCCCATTTGCCTTTTTAGGCTTTTTTGCATCCACTGACTTGTCGAGATTGGAGTCTGGATTGCGCGACTGCTTCCCTGACTTCTTCTTGAATGGCTGGGGCTTTGTCTTTGGCGTGCCCTTCCCGAATAAGGAAAATATGTCCTTGCGCGCAGCAGGCAGCACATCAACGTTGACGGCATCGTCGATGTCCATCAAGCTGTTCTCGCTGTCATCTGCCTTGGCTCGTTCGTCCGCAGGCAGATCGCCCTCAAAAAACACATCCCCGTGGTCGCCCACATATGCCCCGAGCTCGGTGGCGAGCATTGGGACATCTTTGGATTGCGTCTCTGCAAATGCAGTCTCTGTTGCTGGATTCATCAAATCTGCCAATGTGGGCCGGCTCTGGCGTGTCGGAGGCTGCAGCGCAAACACCGCAAGGTCAGGAAAATTGTGGTCTCCGATAGCGACGGCAACACTGATTTCGGCGGGTGTTTCCTCCGTAATCTGGGGCTGCCAAGGCGGTATTACAGGCTTCTGGAAGTAAGTCAGCAATTGGAACAGACACAAAAAAAAAAATTGTTACTGACCATTTCACGAATAGCTGCACTTCGGACGAGGCGTATGAAACAGGTTGCACGGGCACCGGCGGCGTGTTCTTGCTCCCACAGCGCTTCTCCGAATACACCCGCAGCAACAGTATTGCGAGCAACTACCGCACAAGAGGAGCTGTCTCTTTGATCTCTGTGCTCCAAGCTGTCGCCCTGGTACACAAAATCCTTCCTAAATTGTTTTTTCAGCCAGCGCTTCAAATACTGAATGAATTTGTGAGGCGCTGTGCCGAATTTGACACGAGAGTCACCTAAAGTAGGTGAGTTGATGTGATTGCAAACTACAACCTGATGTACCCGTCCCAATCAGCGCTTGCTTGAAGTCTATCATGCCTGTGATCCAATGATTGCCATGTATGTGGACCGGGAAATACGGTGCGCTAAGCCCCTTTGCTTTGATATGATCTTCGTATCGTGCAAGTAGCGGGGTGTCTTTCCGTTGGTACGTCTTCTTTGCCGTGCTGTCCTTGACAGCTTGGGAGAACGCAAGAGGTGCGATTAGGATTTTTTTGCGCCAATTCCGGATCGGCAGCAACTCGTGCAGAAAGGTCGGCCATCATCATGTTGATATGGTCATCCGACAGCCATGCATTGCTGAACAGTACCAACAGATGTAGAGTCGTCCATGGGCCATGAATTTGGGTATCCCACCCAAGTGTATCCAGAAGGGATCTCGCCATCGTCAGAGCAGCTTTATCCTCTTGATTCACAGATTTTTGGAGCGCCTGGTCAGTCCAGTCGCGACTTTGTTGCCACATCTTCTGATCTTTTAACACGCGGCTGAGCGTTTTCCACAGCGTGAGCGCCGATAGCGGGAACCTCTCCCGTCCATCATTGTACCGCGGGTCGATAATGGATATGGAACCATCTACCCAGGCTTGGCTGACCGCCTTACCGAGATCCTCCAGGAATTGGACGGGCGGGACTGGCCAGCTGAGAAGGCAGCTGGCACCCGTGGTAGGTGGATCACCACTAAACCAGGATTCCACGGTACTGAAGACAAGTGCAGATGAAGTTTTGGGAAGAGACAGCTCCAAGAAGGCGGCAATTGGTAAGTTTGGCTCGGGGATGAGGGATGAGTGGGTGTGGGGCAGTCGAAGTACGTCTTCGAGGGCAGCATGTACCTCGAAATGCTCGCCTGCCGGAGGGAACGTTCTTTTGTTTTTGATCCAAAGGGCGGGATTGAAGGGCGGATCATCGGCGGAAAGGTCGCAGACTTCGGGAGCCGTCATCTTGACTTCTTTTGCGCTTTGGCCCGAGGAGATGATGCGGCGGGCACTAAAAATATTATGGACAAATATGCATTATCAAAATGGGAGACTACGGGGATCGAACACTGGTAGCGTAGCAGTAGTAGCGATCGTAATAAAATGCTGCAAGCGAAAAAGATAATCAACTAAACTACCACTTCCCCAAAACTCCATGTCGGGAGTCAACATCAGGCCATCTGGAGTTACTCACAAAGATGTCGGGAATTGCAAAACAGGGCTTTGTGCCAAAACCGTAAATTTGTCGGGATTTTGAACAAGGATGAAGGCCAAAATCTCAAAATTTCGTCGGGAATCCCATGAGGCCTCCTCACCTATAATCCCGGGTCCTGGCTTCACGGTACAGTGTTCCACCGGCCAATGAAACACCACTAGCCACTGAAACAGTGCGACAATTTCTCTCGTATAACACCGGCATCTTTCTGTACCATCCCGAGATAAAACACACACACTTCTGCGGTACTTAGCTATGTCTGGACAAAAATTTGAGGACTTTGTATCCGCTCAGCGCGCTATGGAAAATCGACTTTGCCGGGTGAAGCTGTTTGGGCCCAAATAAAAACATACAAATTTTATTTTAAAGACAAAGGATGACTGATATAGCATATATATGAGATTCAGTCCCGTTTCCCGGCCGTTTTGAGGGTAATTGGCAGATAGGAAACCGTTTCCACTCGAGCCCACCGTTTTGAGAACGGGATCGGGTCACACATCCAATTGGGAAGTCCCATCAAACTCCCAACAAATCTCTTCGACACGTCAAACATGGTCGGGCGCGCGAAGTCCAACACAAAGAAAACACAGATTGCCCGCGAAAAATTCGACGAATGGATGGCCACAGCCGTCTCCCAATACCACGCGGAGCAGGTCCGTGTCTTGGCTCCAAAGGAGAAGCGCAAAGGCTTGCGCCAAATCTGCGCAGACGTCGAGGACCAGTTCCACAAAGAAACTCGACGACACATAGAGCTGTCCCATGTCACATTGTCAAGGCTGGTGAATGGGGGACAGACAAAAAGCGAGTCAAACACGTCAAGGAGTTGGCTGCTGGAGGAAGAAGAGTCAATGGTGATCGACTACGCCTTGGAGCTGGCGTCGCGTGGATTCCCGCTTGATCATGGCATGCTCAAGGGGTGTGTGGACGACATATGCCGCGCCCGCCTTCGTGACAAATTCCCTGCCGACGGGGTCGGTGTCAATTGGACACAGTGCTTTGTCAAAAAACATTCGGCTCGCTTCCAGACCTTTTGGGGCAAGTCAAGAGACGGCAAGAGGGCGAGAGCGGTAAACCCGCACACCAATGAAGCCTACTTTGATATCGTGGAAGAGGTGCTGGCCGGGAAGCGCGACTACGAGTTTGACCAGTCATTTGACGACGATTCGGGCCCACCTGTGGACTTCACTGCGGTCCCTATCAAACCCGAAAACATTTATGCCCTGGACGAAAGCGGTTTCTTTCCTGCTGGTGGTGTTCGTAAACACGTTATTGGAGCCCGGGGTGCACCACTCCAGCACCAGCAGGTTGATGGGGGGCGTGAAAACACGACTGTCATTGTGACAATCTGCGCCGATGAAACAAGCCTCCGCCCCATTATCATTTTCAAAGGCAAAGCGTTCCAGGTAAAATGGGCGCAGGATAACCCGTTGAATGCCTCGTGCGTACAATATTCCGCAACAATCACAATCTGACCAGGTTTCGTTGTTAGCATTGCACATCAGGCCAAAGGATGGACGGACAATGAGATCGCGGTGGAGTACCTCAAGGACTTCGACGAACAGACACAGGAGAAGGCAGCGGATGCGACTCATGCCCTGGGGTTGGACGGACATATCTCTCACTACAGCCACGAGTTTCTCTTGCTGGCGCGCCGACTCCGGATCCAGATCTTCTGCTATCCTCCCCATGGGACGCACGTCTACCAGGGCCTTGACGTCGTTATTTTCTCGCCATTGAAGGGCTATTGGACAGATGAAAAGAACGAGTTTGAGCGGAAAACACGGCAGAAGGTGGACAAGACAAACTTTGTGAAGATCTACAGCTGTGCGCACGAGCGGGCGCTGACAAGGGAGAACATTGGAGCCGTGTTTTGTAAGACGGGGCTCTGGCCGGTGAATCGCACAGTGGTCACCTCGGCAATGATGGCCCCGAGTTTGGAGACGGCGGTGCGGGGACATCTTCCCGTGGCTCCGAGCACTCCCATTTGGGCTGTCACGGATATAATGCACGAGTTCCGCAGACAGGCGAAGCGCCCTCACTCTCCGGAGAGCGATAATGAGAGGGAAAATCCCTCTGAGCGCCAGGCATCGTTGGCCTCGTACCTTGACAACAGCCTCCAAACGATCCGCACCAGCTCTTCATCGTTCTTGGTCAGCTCTTCTCCAATTCAGTCAACATCGGCTCCGAGCACTCCTATTCGGGCTGTCACAGATATAATGCACGAGCTCCGCAGACAGGCGAAGCGCCCTCGCTCTCCGGAGAGCGATAACGAGAGGGCAACTCCCTCTGAGCGCCAGGCATCATTGGCCTCGTACCTTGACAACAGCCTCCAAACAATCCGCACCAGCTCTTCATCGTTCTTGGTCAGCTCTTCTCCAATTCAGTCAACATCGGCTCCGAGCACTCCTATTCGGGCTGTCACAGATATAATGCACGAGCTCCGCAGACAGGCGAAGCGCCCTCGCTCTCCGGAGAGCGATAACGAGAGGGCAACTCCCTCTGAGCGCCAGGCATCATTGGCCTCGTACCTTGACAACAGCCTCCAAACGATCCGCACCAGCTCTTCATCGTTCTTGGTCAGCTCTTCTCCAATTCAGTCAACATCGGCTCTGAGCACTCCTATTCGGGCTGTCACAGATATAATGCACGAGCTCCGCAGACAGGCAAAGCGCCCTCGCTCTCCGGAGAGCGATAACGAGAGGGCAACTCCCTCTGAGCGCCAGGCATCATTGGCCTCGTACCTCGACAACAGCCTCCAAATGATCCGCACCAGCTCTTCATCGTTCATGGTCAGCTCTTCTCCAATTCAGTCAACATCGGCTCCACCCACCTTCGCCCCCACCCCCATTTCGCCTTACAGCCAGAAGAAAGCGCGTTATTCCGTTCTACTCTCAGAACCACTCTCAAATGTTCGCGAGGAGGAGCTCCAAAATTCCGTGCACGAGCTCCTCGTGGCGAGCAAGCACCACACATCACAAATTGTCAATATGCAGTCAAGCCTCGTCTTGAACGGTGCTTATTGCGACCTTGTGCGTGGCCAGCTCGCTGCGCAGGAGGACAGCAAGAAGTCAAAGAAGAAGGGCCGCTTGGTCGGGGATGGGATGCCACGTCTGCTCACATCAAATGAGTTTGTGCGTTGGGTGGTGGCCTTCCAGAAAACAGCCGAAGACACGGCGGTGGAGTCAGAGAAGAGAAGGGTTACAAAAGCAGAGCGGAAAGAGGCGATGACAGAGTGGAGGAGACTGGAGAAGATCAGGAAAGACGAGAACCAGGTGATTCGCGCGCGCTGGCAAGAATCTGTCACGGCATGGGAAGTGGAACGTGATCGCGCCAAGCTCGCGGGAAGGCGGCCAGCGTGGAAGAAACCCGTGCTCACGGGCCAGCTGTTGTCTCCCGTTCCTAAGCCCACCTTGGTGGCCGACGAAGGCGAGGAGCCTGCCGCAGGTCCGTCTAACGGTGGTGCACGCGGGAATTCATCAGGGTCTGAGGATTCCGAGAACTCAGAGGGCTCGGAAGATGACGAAGATTAGCATGTGTTTATTCAATCGATTGATTTCTGTCGACTACAGAACAGATGTGAGTTGAAGGCAGAAACAAAACCGGGTCGTTCGATCGCCCGCCAGGCCGATACCCAAAGGGGAACGACGCCGCATCACTCGATCAATGTGACTGTTTCATTGGCTAGTGGCAGTAGTTCGGACTCAGGTTCCCTCAGCGGACGCTCAAAAATTGAGGTCCTTCGTTCAGAGATGTATAACATATGGAATAAACTTTCTGCCTACTCAAATCTACAAAATTATTCTTGGGGTGTAATACATCAAGCATTTACTTTTAGTGTTTCATTGGCCGGTGGAACACTGTACTACTGCTGTGGAGCAGCCAATCAGACACAGGAAATCTCGGCTAAAAATCTGCAAATACGCTCTACTAGAATTTCCATCAGATCGCGCGAGATTTCTGTGATGTCGCGTCGAGTATAAATTTAAATCCCAGCGCCAACCTGGATCCTGGATATTCACCAGATTGCGCATCCTGGAAGCCACAGTATGGCCAGGCAGGTCTTTTTGCTGGTTGCGTTTGCAATTTGTTCATGAATGCATACAGTTTCTGGTCAGACTCCTTCAGCTTCCCTCTGTATATTGCTTCGGCGTCAATAGTCGTCCTGCTATCGCACCTTTTGTGGGAATCAGAACCCGGCCTCAAATTGCGAGCTCGATACTTCAAGCTTCAAGCTTCAAGGCTCTATCAACACAGCCCGAGTATGCTTCGGAAACAACTTCTATCGCTAGACACGCCGAGGCACATGGCGAGACAACTATCTTCGCGTACAAAGTCGCAAGATTACTCGGGTGTCTCGTTTTGCTGAGCTTGTCTCTCGTCTCGGTGGCATTGGATGACGATGAGAAAGAGACCGGAGCATTCACGCACCAATGGATCTTGCTCGCAAAATCTCGTGCATCTCACATTTTGTTATGCATAACTTACGTGCGTCTTCCTTGTCTTTCACATTTTCCTGGGAATAACAATTCGCGGGGTAGTTTTATGCTTCTGTCCTTGCTGTTGTTTCCGTGGGCAGCGTCAACTGGCGAAACATCGTGGTCAAGCACCTAGACGCGCTGTTATGGTGTACTTTCGGGGTTTATTCCTACCGGGATATTTTTCCGTTGGCTACATTTTCGCTTCTTCCTCAGGATCTCAAGGAAGGACGGCTCCTCTGGGTGAAAATACTTGTGCTCTTCGCTATCTCCGTCATCTTGCCTGTTGCTATACCCCGGCAGTACACTCCTGTTGATCCAAAGGTACATAAGATTGACTCTTTCGAGAAACTGCTGCTGAGATGTGTCCAGCACCCTAGCCCGGTGCCAAATCCTGAACAAAACGCATCGCTTTTTTCGCTTGTGCTCTACTTTTTCCTGGATCCCATCATCTTCCTCGGATACAGTGTCCCGCATCTCAGGTTCGACCAACTTCCGCCTTTGGCCGATTACGATTATGTAGAGAATCTCAGGCAGAGAGCCTGGCCGGTAGGCTTACTTACGTGTTTTTTATACTAGCCATTGACCAGTGCCAGCACATGGATCCATTTTCCGGCAAAGTCCGGCATATTTTCTTCGGTTTTCTATGGACCTACCGTTACACCGTTTTCAGCATGGCTATTACGCTTTCCATCCTGGCGCTCTCCGCGTTTATCTCTCCCATTGGGATCAACAGACTCCTCAGGTACTGGACTTACTCCTCGGTCCTGTTTATTGACATATTAACCTTTTTTTAGCCACCTGGAAAATCCGAACCAAGAATCTATCATGAAACCGTGGTTCTGGATTACTCTCTTGTTCCTCGGCCCCATTATCTCGTCCGTTTCGTACCAATGGTACATTTTCATTTCGGTCAATAGGCAGCCATTTGGTCAGAGTTGTCCACTAAATCATCCCGATAGACGCACATGGCGACCCACATAAGTGCGATAATCACTCAGCTCGTTTTCGAGCATGCTCTGCGTATGCGCATCAAATCCGAAACCGGGGAAAAGAAGAAAAACGCAGCGGCTAGTGGAAAAAAAGCGAGCGCTAACTTGCTAGGAAAAATCACAAACTTGGTTACTAGCGATCTCAACCACATAAACGAGGCACGAAATATATTGTTCCGTGTCATTCTCATCCAGACCTCATCATTCTGGTTCAGGGCCGAAACCTGTTGTTCCTTGTTATTCTTGTCCCAATCCACATCGTGAGCGCTATTGTCTTTCTGTACCAAGTGCTTGGTTGGAGGTAAGTGCGGGAGGCCTCTCCTTGGTCTTCACTCATTTCTAAATTAGTGCTTTTGTGGGCATGGGGTACGTGTTGCTCGTATTTTTTACGTGACCTGACCGGGATCTATTGGAAGGGTGATGATAGTTCTATTTCCTCTGCCAGGCTATGTCGCCAAGCTGCAACAGGGTGATGTCGAATTTTGATCTCTTTCTATACGAGACTGAACCACACCAGGCGCTCAGAAAGCGACCCTCAAAAAGACTGATGCCAGAGTGCAAACGGTCGTTGAAAGTGAGGTTCTGGTGCCCGAAGACATTGATATATTTAACGGGCTCATTAGCGATAAATGTACTCCGGATGGTCAAGTGCGTGTTTCTTGCCACCATGTGGCTACCCTTACCTGGATGTCAGGATGTTCGGATGGGAAAAAGAGATGAATACAAGGATTGCCGACAAGCGGGAAGAGGAGTTGAAAAAATTGTGGATTCGGAGATTGCTCGACATGACCAGTGGCATGCTCAAGTCAGTTGTCTTGAATGTTTGTGTGTCAAGTCTTACCTTTTGTGCTTCAGTTACGCGATTCCCATGGTCGTCATGCTTGCCACGTTTGGTTTGTTCTCCACTCTCCGGTCCCGTTGAAATACTTAACGCCTTTTCGATTTATAGCCACATAGTGAGTAGTTTTCCGAATCGAAAAACTGTGCAGCATTTATTATAGGATTCTCACCACCTTTACCACGCAGTGTCAGTGAAATATAGTTGTAAATTATTTCAAGCTACTTAACCATCCCACAGACTGTCATTGCACACCAAGATCTCAGCGCGTCCAAGGTTTTCTCCTCCATGGGCGTCTTTGACTTGCTACGCAATCAACTCTGGTATGCATTTTCCTGCATCTCGACAGCAGTGAATAGTAAAGTATCTTTGGATCGTCTGGATGACTTCCTGCACAACACCGAACTTTTGGACACTTTCACTTCGAAGGAGGATCTGGAAATCACCGCCCCCAACGAGCCCGTCTCCAACCTCATCGGATTCCGGGACGCGATGTTTGCGTGGTCCAGCGACGAGGCTGATGGCACCCTTACCCCATCAAGCCGCAGATTCCAGCTCAAAATTGAGGGCAAGCTCCTCTTCAAACCGGGGTGTGTCAATCTTGTTCTTGGTCCTACAGGATCGGTGAGATCACCGGCCCTTTTCCTTCCTCATCTAACCCTACTCGTAGGGCAAAACTTCGCTTCTCATGGCTCTTCTTGGTTCAAATTGTGTTTGTCCCGACGGTCGTATATTCATTTTCTCTCAGGCGAGATGCACCTCGTATCATCTACACTCTCGTCCTGGTACAACCTTCCTCGGGATAAAGGTATTTTGTACGCTGCCCAGGAAAGCTGGGTTTTGAACGACACGATTCGGGTCAGTGGCCAATATCTATGACAGAATTATCTTGAGCCTTCGTAGAACAACATCCTTTTCAATTCCCCCATGGACGAAGCTCGTTACAACAAGGTCTTATACCAGTGTTGTTTGGAACGCGATTTGGAGTTGTGGGATGCTGGGGACGAGACAGAAGTTGGCAAGAAGGTAACGTGGGAGATTTCAACGACGATTTGCTCAGGCGCTTACACAACGATAGGGATTGACTCTCAGCGGAGGTCAAAAAGCCCGCGTCACGCTTGCCCGGGCTATCTATGCGAATACGGAAATTATCCTTATGGACGAAGTCCTTGCCGCCTTGGATGTTCATACTGCTCGCTGGATTGTGGAGTATTTCATCGACTAGGCTCGAATCCAGCCTGTCTATGAAAGCAAGCTTGTCGATAGACAGGCTGGTCGATCTGAGTTTGAATTACAAATGCAAATTAGTTACCAAAAAAGGCTATTGAATTACTCACTCATTTCTTCACCAACTCGCAATTTTCTTGGATAGCAATGCTCGCGCATCCTCGACAAATCCATTGCAGGGTATCAAACATTGAGATTTTGAGAGTGCTAGATCAACATTTGCATCCTTTGTTGTTGCTTGTGTCTGACGTCACCCACTCGGTAACCGCGGTCCGGAATAGCCTTTTTTGGTAAGATTTTTGCATTGGTAATTTAAACTCAGATCGACTGGTCTGTCTATCGACAGGCTTGCCTTCATAGACAGACCAGTCACTGGTCTATTCATCGACTTTTGTGTAGTGGAAGGCTCGAGAATGATATCTTCGCACTACAGTAAATGCTTGAGCGGGGATTTGATCAAGAATCGGACGGTCATTTTGGTGACGCACAATGTGGTAATGACGAGCAAGATTGCCGAATTCGTCGTATCATTGGGCTTGGACGGCCGTGTACACAGTCAAGGTTCCGTTTCGGACGCCCTGGAACAGGACGAACAGTTGGCCAAAGAAGTCAGGAGATTCTCGAGTTGGCCGAGAAGGAGCTGGACCCGGCCACTGCACTTGACAACCCCCCCAAAAAGGATGGAAAGCTCGTAATACCGGAAGAGATTGCGATTGGGCATGTTAGCTGGAAGGCACTCGGTCTTTACTTCAAAGCAATGGGTGGGGGCGGAGCTTACACCATACCATTCTTTGTCATCATGCTTTCGGCTACTGGGGCTGCCCAAGCGCTGGATGCAACACAGACATGGTACCTTGGATACTGGGCCAGGTATTATTTCGCAAATTCTGAGTGTCCATCCACTGACTATGAACTCAGTCAGTATGCACTAGGACCGGTAGCGGTATTCAAGTGGGTTGCCCATTCCTTCTTCTAAGGCTAGTAATAACCGCACCTTTAGATACCTTGGGGTTATTGTGCGCTTCTAGGTTTTATTCGTATCTTGTGCTTGCGCGCTCAACGTACCTTTTAGCCCTTCTTCTGCTAACGAGCTTAACCCTCTTCGTCCTTTCGTACATTTATTTTACCTCTGGATCATTCAGGGCATCCCGTATCATCCACAAACAGCTGGTGGAGTCGATCATGGGTACGACCCTTAGGTGTGGTCCTTTCCCGTTTGCTAGTCGAATCTCATAACTCGCGATTTTCAAGATGGCTTGATTTTACTCCGATCTCACGTATCACTGCGCGATGCACAGTAGACATCAGCGCGATAGATACCCAAATCGCCCAAACCCTTCGCTTACTCATAGGTGAAGACGATTCACCCACCTGTGTCTCGACGCCTCCTGAAAATCTTCGACAGGGTGTACGGTGTCCATGTCCGTCAAATTTTTCGCCGGTCTCGTCATTGGAGTGCTCGGCGCAATTTGTGGTAGAATATACATGGGTTGGTGTTGTGACACTTTCATCCGTACACCTTTCCGAGATACATCCCTCTAGCCTCGCAGCTCTCAGTAAAACGTGAACAGAGCAATGCCAAAGCACCGGTTTTGGCCCAGTATGATTTTCTTCGTTAATATCGTACTGTTAAAGCTGATCAACACATTTTAGTTTCGGTGCCACGATGGCGGGACTCAGTACGTCTTTTCCGGCCCAACTGTCCAAAGTGCTCTATTGACTTGGCCATAGTTTCTGTTCGCGCGTACGGTGCTCAAGAAGCCGTAATCCGAATTTCGATGGAACGAATTAATCGTTCGACAAGGTTCATTTGACCGCCTAATTCGGAGAACTTTTGACTGATATATGCAGGGCCATGCGGACATTTTCGAATTTGAATAGATGGGTTACTGTCCGCATCGGTCAGTCCTCCTATTTGTGGATTTTACTTGACCATCTGACCTGTGGTATTCCACCAGATCTCCTCGGTGGACTTTTTGTGAGTCGGCCGCGCCAAACATAAAATAATCACCTTTTTAAATATTACAGGCCGCGTCGTTGGCATACTACATCGTCTACTTCCAAAGCGAGCGACCTTTTAATATCGGCTTCAGCTTGAATATGGTCGGCCGCTCAGTCATTCTGCCCGAAACTAGGAGTCCTGATGCCGCGCTCTAGGCCCTTGGTTTTGCTGAATTGATCCTCTGCTGGGTCCGTATATTGAATCAGTTCGAGGTCCAAGGGAACAGGTGAGCTCCTCCTTGATGTGTTTCCAAGTTATGCTAAGACTGTGTAGCTTGGAACGTATAGAGAGTTATCTGAATATCGAGCAAGAGCCGAAGCCCACCCCAGCCGGAATCCCGCCTGCTTATTGGCCGGCAAGCGGAATCTTAGCGTTGACAGTCTTTCGGCAAAGTACTCGCAGGACGGTCCAACTGTCTTGCACGACATCTCGTTCACCATCAAGTCGGGCGAAAGAGTTGGAGTAGTCGGCCGAACGGGATCGGGCAAAAGCTCTTTGACCCTCTCCCTTCTGAGGTGCATCCTGACAGACGGGACGGTCTACTATGATGGCCTCCCAACCCACTCCATCAATCTGGATGCATTGCGCTCAAACATCACCATTATCCCGCAAGTTGTAAGCCGCTTTGCTTTGCTCGCAGCTGGTTAGCTTAACTGTGCCCAGCCTGAATTGATTGTGGGATCTCTCCGTTCCAATCTAGACATGTTCGGACAATTCGACGATCTCACTCTGAACAACGCACTTCGATCGGCTGGCCTTTCATCGCTCCAAGCGGACATGGATGAAGGCAAGCTTACATTGGACAGCGAGATCTCTGCCGACGGGACCAATCTTTCCATTGGTATGTGGTATACTTTCTTTTGAGAGCGTTCTATATCCATACCTCCACACAGGTCAGCGCCAGATAATCGCGCTAGGTAAGTGTCTCTCTCCTCTCAGTAATCCTGATTGAATGAACCTCATAGCGCGCGCGATTATTCGTGGAAGCAAGCTCATGATTCTCGACGAAGGTGAGCCTCCATCCTTCGTGTGTAATCACGTACTGATCTTCGCCTCAGCAACGTCTGCTATAGGTACGAAGAATCACTGAACCTGCCGAATCATGCCTCACACATGTCCCTAGATTACAAGACCGACACTGTCATCCAATCTTCGCTGCGCACCGAGCTCCCAAGTGACACAACCTGCGTCATTGTCGCCCACCGCCTGCAAACGATCATGGACGCGGATAAGATTGTGCGTTGTCTCTTCCCGTCATTCTAAACTGGGAGGCTCATTCCTACACCCAGATGGTCCTCGACGCCGGGCGAATAGTAATCCTCCCGTTCTGTCTCATGGTCAACTACTGACGCTATCGCGATAGGCCAAATTCGGGAGCCCCAAGGTGCTGCTCGAGAACAAGCACGGGTTGCTGCGGGCTCTAGTAGATGAGTCGGGGGACAAGGACGCGCCCTACGAAATGGCTGGCGCTTGAGCTAGGCTGAGTGTTTTAGGGCGCGAACTAGGACTGATGATGGTTCGTACGCTTCAACAGCGTGTGCATATCCGCATGCCCAGTTTCTTACATTTATATGAATACAATACGAGGCCATTAAAGGCTAGAAGATATATATCATATTATTCGTAGACACGTGATTATATCCATCTTGACGCGTTCCAGTCGCGTCTTCAAGCCTTCTGCTTTCTCTCCTCCCGACCTTCAGCATCTCATTTTTGAGTCCCACCCACCCATTCCCTGTTGCTCACGCTTGGTTGTTTCGGGTCGTCTCCTCCATCGGAACCCGTTTCATCCTCGGGTACTGGAGTTGGCCGTCTGTCGCGCTTCATTCCCGATTTGCTCGTCTTCTCCCCCTCTCCCGGTGAGCAAGCCTTCCAGCGAATCGGACGCGCAGCAGCCCCTCCCCCGCAAACCTTTCTACCATTGATCCAGCTTTGCTCCTCCCACATCTCCCGTTTCACGGCGGCCGCAGGCCGCATATCTCATACTACTGTCAGTTATATTCATTTATTCATGTACATTCTTCTACAGCGTTATCGTCGACGCATACCTTGTATGGCATAGAAGCATAGAGCCTAGTGTCTCAAATATCTCGGGACACTATCCTAAATTCATGCCGGACAACGAAAATGCAATCTTTTCACCCGCGGTGCTGCCTTCTGGGCGCATACTGCACAATCGCCTCGTCAAAGTGCGGATTCCACGGCCTTGAATAATAGCGTGTCCGCCTCTGATGCAAATCAGGTTGCGCTGTACGAGCATCTCGCCGCGCTTTTCGACGGCCGTCCCAATCGATTTCACTCGGAACTTTATTCAAAATGGTCAACATACGACTGGGGAATGATTATCACCGGCAACGTGCAGGTTTCGCCCCAGCATCTCTGCCTCGCCCGGGATCTTATTCTCCCCCGTGAACTATCCGAACCAAATGTCAGACCTTTCCGAAACCTCGCCGCTGCTATCCACGGCCAACGGGCGAAAAAACCGTTGGCGATTATGCAATTAAATCACTCTGGCCGCCAGTCACCGAATATTCTGGGAGGCAGACGCCCGTTTGCATCACCGTTGGGCCCCAGTAGTATCCGCCTGGGAGCGTCTCTGAAGCAGAGCGGCATTCTCTCCGATCTCATGCATCGGCTGATGTTCCAGGTCCCGCGTTCCATGTCGCTGGCTGAGATTGACGACGTTGTTGCTGCGTTTGTCCGTGGTGCTGAGCTTGCGGCTCAAACAGGGTTCGATGGGGTGGAACTCCATGCCGCCCACGGATGTAAGTTTTTACGAGTGTCCTGTTCAATCATCCTCACATGTACGCACTGCAGACCTGCTTGCACAGTTTATATCGCCAAAGGTATTTACTTGCGTCGTGGAATTTGTGTGCACGTTGGGCTCATCCTATCTCAGTCCAATGCCCGGACAGACGACTACTCCTGCTCTCTGGGCAATGCTCTCCGACTTTTGCATCGCATTGTGACAGAAACGCGCGCTGCGGTTCCTGGCGATTTCGTTCTTGGTATCAAAATAAATTCGGCCGATTACGCAGAATCCTACACTGCTGGGGACGTCTCTCCTGCACTAGATCACATTCGCACCATCGCAGGCTGGGGGCTGGTTGATTTCATCGAGATCAGTGGGGGCGATTACGAGAAACCAGGCAAAGCATTGCATTTCCAGTCCACAAAGCATCGGATTAACGACTCGCAGATTTTCTCACATACACGAGCTCCCCCTCCTCTCGCCAGGGTCTTTTCGCCGACTTTGCGCATCATGCGCTCCGTGCGGTCGCTGTCTTTCCCCGTGCGCCCCTTATCCTCCTCACAGGTGGGCTCGCCACCCCCGCGCAGCTTCGCACGGCACTTTCGTCGCGGCACGCACACCTCCTCGGGCTCGGCCGCAGTGCGATCCTGCGCCCCGACATCCCACAGCTGCTCACCCACATCCCACCCGACTCGCAACAACTTCCCTTCGCGGCGGCGCCCGACCTCGGCGTCGGTGTCGGCGGAGGCGGAGGAAGCTGGACGCGGCGGCAAATCGCATTTGCAATTGAATATCTGCCCCGCATCAAACTACTTGGGGCCGGGGCGGCGATGGCGTGGTATGTCGTCGCGCTGCGGCACTTAGCTGCTGCGAACGCGGGGGCGGGGTCGGTGATGCGGACGCCGGCGCCGGACTACTCCATCGGAGCACTGGGCGGCGTATGGTGGATGTGGGCGTGGTTCGGCCCCGAGTCCCCTGCACTGACCATGGTCGTCGTGCTCGGTATTTCCGTTCTTGCCGCGTGCGTAGCGGCCCAAGTTCTCCTTGCGGGATAGATGAACTCCCTTCTCCACATCCTCAAAGTGCTGCCTCTGTCTCTAAGCCTGGTCCGGTGTCTCGTTTGCTATCGAAGATGGCGCGGAGATCATCGCCGCGCTCAAAGACAAGTACACATTGGTGCTACCCACGAAACATGGCATTGTGTATTCGACGGATCCACCGTACGCCATGCAACACTCGTACTCAGTCTCACAAGATTATTCACAGAGACCACATCTTGTAATACTTTTAATGGTTTCCATTTCGGTATCTTGGGTTCGTCCTCTCAGTGCCGGCCGTTTTCGCTCGCATTACCCGTGGGTTGGTGTATGCCTCCAATCGCGTCAACTGAAGCGTTATTTTATCCACAAATCACAAATCGTAAACCTCTTTGATACTGCTCTCTGGCAGTGTGTTATCGAGATTCTGAAGAAGTTGGATGTACGATGTCGAGAGAATTGCATTAAAATCGCAAATACTCCACAGGTTGACTTGGGGGCCCGAGAGCTCTCAACCAGACCACCGCGGAAGGCGTTTGCGAAAGAGGCTGAGGGGAGAGTGCAGTATAAAAAAACAGACGGGCGAATGCGCTGCAGCATTCGGGTACATGCTGGAGTTTCATGGGATGATCATGGGAACGCAACCGTTCGAACCAAGGAGAATCTGGAGAGCGAGTTGAACATTGTTAAGTGGTTAAAGCTGTAACCGATAAAATGCCAACATTGAGCCTTGATTGGGGCGAAGGATTCGATTTGTGGATAGCAAAATCCGTGCGTGTTGTTTGAGTCATCGCAATGACGATGACCGGCTGAAAGGCGCGCTTATTTAAGCGCTCTCGAACGGGGTATCAGAGTTGATGCGGCTCACTCGGGATACGGCTGAAAGGATCATCGATCATCGATCATCCTTCACAGCTATCATCTGACATCTATGCACATAAAAGCTGTAAACAATTGGTTCACAGCGTTCAACGATCTCAAGCCCTCGCCATGAGCAAACAGAAAGTCCTTATCCTTGGTGCAACCGGTCACACGGGAGAGTCGATTCTCAATGGATTGCTCAAAGACCTCGAGTCCTTCGTAAGGAGCTTAATTTACATGGAAATCCGCGTAGTCTTACCCGGGGCAGGATGTTGAAGCTCTCGTGCGACCCTCCTCTGTGGACAAGCCCCAAGTCAAGAATCTCGCTGCAAAGGGCGTCAAGACCCGTGTTGTCGATATTGCCGGGCCACTGGACGAACTAGTCAAGGCTCTGACGGGAATCGATGTATTGATCAGGTAGGTAGGTAGGTTTATTCCGGCGCGGTCCCACTAAGGAACAGCCAGTGCGATCGATGGTGCAGCGCAGCTGGCCCAGTTGCAACTCGTTACAGCGGCAAAGAAGGCTGGAGTGAAGCGCTTTGTTCCATGTGCCTTCATAACGGTCGCTCCGGCCGGAGGGGTATTTGAGCTGCGAGATGCTGTACGTATTTTTTACAAACCATCCTTTCTTTCTGGCCTCAAACTCATGAATTCGATCTCAGAAAGAGCAAGTCTACCAAGATATCTGGAAGCAATATGTCCCGTACACCATCATAGACGTTGGCTACTGGCACCAAATCTCCTTCCCGACGCTGCCGTCCGGCCGAGTTGACTACGCCTCTTACATGAAACCCAAAGTTGAGATTCACGCCGGCGGGACCGCACCGACGTTGCTCACCGACCTCCGTGACATCGGTCCCTTCGTCGCACGAATCATCAAGGACCCCCGCACTCTGAACAAGTTCGTTTTCACGTACAGTGACGTCCTATCCGAGAACGAGATCTTTGCGTTAATGGAGGAGATGTCGGGCGAGAAGATCGAGCAGCGCAAATATGTAATTATTTGCGTTCTTTTTGTGGGATTTTCTGAATGTGTATATTTATCAGGTATCCGCCGACGACATTCTCGCCGCGCGTGACAAAGCTGCAGCTGATATTAAAGCTGATCCCGCAAACCACATGGCTCAGATGATGTGCGTCCTCGCGGACTACGATTACAGCAAATACGTGCGCGCCGACAACACCCCTGCGTACGCAAAGTACCTCGGGTACCTCGACGCGAGGGAGCTGTACCCGGACTTTCAGCCTATTACGTTTAGGGATTTCGTGGGTGAATTGCTAGGGGGGAAGCTGGAGATGCCTTATTAGCATTGAGTATCCTGTTCGCTGTCATTGGTCTCAGATTAGCGCATTTGTGCATCTCATGATAGCGGACTTACAGCAGAAATTTCCTCTTTTGGACTTCGGACGATAGTTGTTTGCTCATGTTTCGTTTACCGAGCGGAAACTCTTTCTCTCTTCCCTATCATTCCTAAATGCATTATCGACCCAGTGCGTCACCCGCGATGCTACTTGGCAAGCGTGCCTGCCGTCCACACTTGCACAATGTGTCCGCTCTTTGAAACCACAATGGCCGCGCGTCGTCTTGCACAATTTGGTCCCTTCGATGCCGACCCGCAAACAAACTTCCGTGGGCTGCAGCTATACAACATCATGAGATGCTGGAACCACTGATGTCTTGAACGGCGAGCTAGGGAACCAAAAACAATTGGCCGGCAAGCGACGGGTCACAAACACGGGCTTTTTATTTTATTTTAATCCATTCATTTTGCCCCTCGCCGCTTGCGGCATGTTGGGCATCCTTCTACACGAGTTCTCGTACATGTCTAGCTACTGTCGATGAATAATGGAAAAAGCGGTCTGCAAAAACATGTCCGACCGCCGACATCGGCTAAGACGAACGGTGGCGACTAGGTGAGTCGTGCGGGGGCCCTGAGGGTAAAGTAAGTGGGCCTGGGCTTAAGATAGCTGGGGTGTAGTCCTCCCGAGGGTAGGCACTGATAAGTAAGGTACGTAAGAGAGAGAGAGAGAATTTGGGGAGGGGAGAGAGGGTGTCCGGGGCAGACGAGCGGTGGGGGCGGGCGCTAGGGTGGGGGGCGGTGTGTACGTGCGGGGCAGGCGGTGTGGCAGGGGCTAGTCGGCGGCAGACGGGTCGACGGGCGGGTTGGCGCGTAGGTCGGCCTGGAGGGCGGCCCAGTCGGCAAGGAAACCATCGGGCAGGTCGGCGGCGGTATTGAAGGGATCGGCGGTGTGGGGACACAAACACGGGCTTGAGATTTACTGTGAGCTGAGCCTTCGCGAGCTTGCGAGCGCGGGCTCAGTGTTAGATAAGGAGGATTAGATTACGGGATGTACCGCATCTATGATCTCCCATCATTTTGTCCTCGTCGCGTACTTCCATACGCGCCTCGTCCTCTGCATTCTTCGCTCGCATCCTCGCTCACTCACTACATTTTTGAGCACATGCCTCCCACCAACTCACAAGCTGGGGTTCCTCTGCCTCTCCCGGACGCCTTCGACTACGTTTCGTGGATGACTCCTCCCCCCGACGCGGACATCCCGGTCCTCATGGACGTGAAGGCGCGCAACAAACACAATATTGTCATCGACACGTTCAACAATACCAGCATCGATATCACACGCGCTTACATGGAGGCTGCGAGGGATGGGACGCTGGCAGCAGGTCAGGATGTAGGCCCTAGATTGAAGGCTTACTTCAGATATACCGAGGACGAGCTCGAGACACTCGTCGTCGACACCGATTTTTTCACTCTCGTCTCACCCGTTCCTCCCCACGTCGCGATGGCCGTCTTTGAAGAACACCGCACCAGGAAGAAGCTGGCGGAAGAGAAGAAGGCTGACGACGAGAAGGCAAAGACCAAAGGTTTGCTGAAGAGCCTGGTTATGGCCAATCCCGTCCAGCTCTCAGCCGCCTCGCACCCGCCGCCCAACACGCCCGAGATCTTGCTAGTTCCTCTTCGCTACGGAACACCTCTCCCCATATGGTGGTTCACCAACGCCCGCCTTCGCTTCGCCACGGAGTCCGCCGACCAGATGCCGACAAAGCACCAGCATCCCACTTCGAAGGACAACTCCGCGGCGAAGGTATCTTTCGTGGACATCACCAAACTGATGAAAGAATGGGGCGGCGACGACATGACCGAGTCGAACTCGCTCTACACCTGGGCTGAAGCGGCCCTCAACTACACGAACACCTTCAAAAGTCTCAGCGCGGACGCGGACAACCTCAACCCGCACACTTACGGAGGCGAACTAGAAAAACATTTCAGTTTCTTCAAGAACGTCGACAATGCGGAAGAGCTGTTCGAGGTGTGGTACGGCACAGAGAAGGAACTGCGCAACAAGATCATCACTGCCTGCGCGACTTTCGAGCCGAATTTCTGGCACTCGAAGGTCCAAGGTGTTGTACTTGCGCACAAGGCTGCCAAACTGGTTTCAGCCGGACCTGCATCTTCCACTTTTTCGCGATTGTCTGATGTCGGCAAGCCCCCCTCATCACAGAACTCCCGCAGCTCTTCCTCGAACCGCGATGGCCCTCGTGAGTGCGGCGGCAGGCGCCGCGATCACGAGCGTTTTCGGGACCACTCGCGCGACCGCAGTCGGGACTGCAACGAGGATCGTAGGCATTCATCCCACAGGAACAGCGGCGGCTCCGGAGGCGACGGCAGCGACTTTCGGCCCACGATCTGCGTCATCTGTGGCGAGGAACACAAGGTCCGCTTTCACCCTCCCGCGAAGAAATGTTTCTCCGACGGGAAGCCGCATTGGCCACATACGTCGATGGCAAGCTCAAGATCGCCAATCTGCACCAGGACCGCGACACCGAAGCCCTATGCATCGCCTTCAACCTCATGTGGGACTGCGACGGCTTGCACAAGTCGAAGGGGCGGCACATCTGCAGCTTCTGCGGAGGCGACCACGCAGCCCTCTCTTTCCACAGGAACTGCCACCCGCGCGCGCAACGGCAAGTTCCGCAACTGACCGACCGAGCCCGACCTTCTTGAGCCACATCTACTAGGCCGCCACACCAAATTGCTGTATCCAAACTTGGCACCATCTGTCATACGTCGCCCGCCGCCCGACGTCCCTAACCCGACATTCAACGAAATATTCGACCGCGTCATCCATCCTTACGATACGCAGGCCTTTGCCTCTCTTCTTGACAAGCATGAACTGACTGCTGACTATCCGAATCTCATTACAAACCTCACCTATGGTTTCCCGATCGGCAGAATGCCCCCCCTCACGAAAACTGTCATTTTGCAGAATCAGTTCAAGTCCCCCGAAGACGTGCAAGCCGTCTACGAATATATCAAGAACGAGGTCGAAGCCGAGCGGATGTCAGGCCCCTTCTCGAGGGAGGAGATGGAGCTCCTGTGCCGCGGTCCTTTCTACTCATCCCCGCTGCTTGTCGTAACGCAGGAGGAGGGCCCCGGCCTAGGCGTCAAGAGGAGGGTATGCAGAAACTTATCAATCGGGGACGAAGGGTCGAACACGCCTGCGGTGAACGATTTCATCGACAAGGCCGACTTTCCCACCCGATTCGACATGGCTTTCGATGTGGCTAAGACGGTGCGTGTCCTTTTGGTCTTCATCGCTTCCTTTCCTTTTCCTCCACCCCGTTTCCCCCCCCTCGCGCATCGGCGCTCGTCACTGCACATCGGTGCACACGATTCTTGCGCGCATCGGCGCCCGTCCCTGCACATCGGTGTATACGCCTCTGGCACATCGGCGCCCGTCCCTGCACATCGGTGTATACGCCTCTTTCGCGCATCGGCGCTAGTCCCTGCACATCGGTGCATACACATCTCTCGTGCATCGGCGCTCGTCCCTGCACATCGGTGCATACGAAATCTCGCGCATCGGCGCTCGTCCCTGCACATCGGTGCATACAAATTTTTCGCGCATCGGCGCCCGTCCCTGTGCATCGGCACATACAGAATTTTTCGCACATCGGCGCTCGTCCCCGCATCGGCGCATATGAATATTTATTCGCGCATCGGCGCTTGCACATGCGCATCGGCGTATTGTTTCCCCTTGACGCTTCGGTGTCCGTTTCCGCGCCCGTGCACATACGCACACTTACGCGCGAGAGAGCTGCACCGGCATCGCCTATCTTCTCATATCTCTCTGGGTTCCTTCGTCTTGGAGCTCTTCCTCAACTTCGGATATTTTCAGGTGGCCGAAGCCCCGCTGGGTACACAAGCCTGCTTGTTCGACATCAAGGCATTCCATCGCACCTGTCCGATCCGACCGGACCACAAGCCCTGGCTCGTCGTCTCCGTCGACGGTGTATTCTACATGGACCATTGCGCCCCTTTCGGCCTCCGTTCAGCGAGTGGGAGCGCAGGGATCATCTGCAACGCGATGGTGGACATCTGGGACGCCGAGACGGGAGCCATCGTCCCCACGGGCGCCGAACCCGACACCAAGACCTTCAAGTTTGAGGATGACCTGGACAAGTTCCGCTTCCCGAATGCCACCATTTCCGCACCCGACGGCGGCCAGACTTACCTTTACCGCTTCGACCGGCAATCCGTCTTCGCACCGATCGCTCCCCTGCGCTGCCCATGGCACACGAAAAAGACTGGACTGTCTTTCGACGACCATACGAGATTCATCGGTTTCGACTGGGATCTTCCCCTGCGCCGGGTGCGACTCCCCGAGTTCAAGTGTGCCAAGTATCACGCGCGCGTCGCCACAGCGAGGATGAAGGCAAGGACGGGAGTCCAAGTTCCGCTGCGCGAGGTAGAAGAGCTACATGGGACGCTCGTCCACATCGCCTTCATTTTCGAAGAAGGGAGCTCTCACCTGCCGGCGTTCTCGAATCTGTTCGCAGGTTACCGCAAGGAGCCGTTCATCAAGCGCAAGTATTCGAGCGTGGCCGTCTGCGCACCTCGATTGGCGGAACGCGCGTCTCGCTGACAAGACCGCCTTCCGCCAACTGCGCCCACTCGGTCCCCTGCAGGACCTCGGTCTCTTTGTCGACGCCTCGACCTCTTGGGGCATCGGCATCGTCATCGGACGTTTGTGGTACTCGCTCAGACTCGCCCCGGGTTGGAAGACGCCGGGCCGCGACATCTGTTGGCTCGAAGCGATCGCGCTCGAGCTCCTCATCCACTTCCTGGGCCAGCTGAAATTCCGGGACGTGCACCTTCGCGTCTATTCCGACAACAAGGGCGCGATCGGCGCCCTGACGAAGGGTCGCAGCCCCAACACCGAATTGAATCTCTGCACTCGTCGGACCAAGTGCACGTCCCTCGATCATATGATTGTGACGGACATCATCTACGTTGACACGGCCCTCAACATTGCCGACACCCCTTCCCGCGGCGAGTCTCCCTACCCCCTATCCGACCGACTCGCCCGCAACTTCGACCTCCCGCACGAGCTCTCAGATCTATTTGTCCGCAGCGATTGGTAGCTGCGCCCGCCATGCCCCTTTTCGCCTCACAAGCGATGCTGGCCCTGTCCGATCCGAAATACCGTACGCTACACACAGCAGCTCAACCTGTTGTTAATGCAGTTGCTCATTGCGTTGCCGATTCGTCCCAACAGTAGGTTTTATTCATTCCTGTTAAGTGCCCTGTCTAATTCCCACAGCGTTCCGTTCCGTCTCCCCGCTCGCGCACCGAACTCTCCACGCGAGCCTCTGTTCTCACCCCAGCTACCGCTTCCTCTGGCGGCTCGGCCTAGGTGCGTTACCCAGTTAACCGTCTCCCACGCGCCTGACGTGGCGTGGAGATTTTCTTCCCACCTCATGACGCGTCTCTGCCCCGTTCCCCGTCCCGTTCCCTTCGCAGCTGGATCCTTCCCCCAGTCCCTGTCGCCCGGTACCACGCGCCCTCCTTCTTCGGGCCCCGCCCGTCGCGCGCCAAACATACGGCTGCCGTATTTCACCAACCTCGCCGAGCGTCGTGAGCTCAACGATGTCCGCGTTGCGGCCGCACGGTGCCTCCCTGAGAAACGAGCCAACCGCCCCGCAGCAGGCAACGACATCTGCCCAAGCGTCTATCGCCCGCACATCCCGGCGGACCGCCGCGTTCTGTTGTGGACATCCCCTTTCTCCATGGAGACACAACGCTCTTTCGCCGCGGACGAAGTCGAGGCATCGCGCCAACTGGAAGTGTACGAAGGGCTGCTTTCCTCGATGGCCGAGAACACGCGCGCATCCTACGGCGCCGGCTTGCTGCGCTTTCACCAGTACTGCGACCGACACGACGTCTCGGAGCACAGACGCATGCCCGCGAGCCCGATACTCATATCCGCCTTCATCGCCGACGCGCTAGGTTCTTGTTCAGGCAAGTGCATCCGGAACTGGCTGAACGGGTTGCAGCTTTGGCACCTGTTCAATCGCGCTCCCTGGAACGGCACCGACAGATGGGTACTCAGCCTGAAGAAGTCCGGAGACCGCAGAGGTGCCGCCTTCAAACACCCATTACGCGGCCCGGTCACGGAGGCGCACATGCTCGCGTTCCGCTCCTCCCTTGACCTGGATTCGGGCGAGGGTGCCACAAAGTGGGCCTCAGCCACCGCTGCCTTCTGGGGCTGCCGCAGGCTTGGGGAGCTCCTGCCCAAGAGCGCCAAGTCCTTCGATGTCGAGCACGACACTTGCCGGTGCACGCGCACGTCGAGGACCCGTACCGCAGGAGGGTCGCGACGTCGTCGCCTTTCACATCGTCTGGACCAAGACTACGACTTTCCTAGGCGGCGAATGCGTACTCACCGCCACGCTCGACGCGCTCTGCCCAGTCTGGGCGCACAACAACCATTCGCGCGTCAACCACTCCCCGCCCCCCGCTGACGCCCATCTACGCGTACCGCAGCAGCGAGAGCTGGCATGTCCTCACAAAAGACGCTTTCCTACAGTCAGCAGCGGTGGTGTACAAGCGCGCCGGCCTCGCCCACGTCTTCGGCCACAGTTACCGAATAGGCGGATCCGTCAAGCTCCTCCTGGACGGAGTCGAGCCGGAGGTGATCATGAAGCTCGGCGGATGGACATCGCTTTGCTTTTTGATTTACTGGAGACGCTTGGAGCTCTTCCTGTCCTCACGCATTGCTAAAGCCTGGGACTCTCGCATCAGGGATTTTGCCGCCGCGCATGGGCACACTTACGATTCCGACCTGTCCTTCGACACGGACAATTAGCTACCGCTCGTATCATGTGTATTTTCTTGCCGAACTTCTATCATAAATAATTTTACTCTCGGATTTTTCTCCGCCCCGCTCCGTGGGGTGTTTCAGGACGCAGCGCACGAGTCGCCCTCAAGCGAGCTTCGCTCTAGAGCGTTGCTCCGAGTGGTTGTTTTGGGTCTCCTCGCCTTAGACCTGCTTCGCGCTGCGTACTGGTCCTGGGAGCCCGCTTTTCTCTTCCCGCCCGATTCGCTCCTTTCCCCCCCTTCTCCAGGCGCGTTGGAAAGCACGACGAATCGGCCGCGAAGCGGCCCAGGCCTTCCGCACACACCCCACTTCCCTCATCCTCATCTCATCCTCATCATAGCCCTCATCCTTTCTCGTATCTCGTTCCGAGTGGTCCGCAGGACCGCCTCCTACCTTGCCTCACACTTCTCACCTCGAACTCGATAGTAAGCGACATCTCACCTTATTGTACCTACAGCTACCTACCGAAATTTAAAATACTGTGTACAGAAATGTAACTACTTAGTCCTCCGGGTATTTTTATTTCAAGCTCTCTGTTCGATTCATCACCGAAAACCAGAGTCGCGCTACCTCTGACTCGTTGGTGAATTGCGGAAGATATTCACCTACGCGAGATTGTATTATACAGCCATTAAGGTGTCGATGCATATGATTATCGCAGTTCTACACAGGCTCATGCTCATACTTCTCTGGCACTGCCAGGAAATCCGAATTTGGTCTATGCACACTTTAGGGGACTAATTAAAGTGTGCATTTTGTAATATTTTGTTTCAGAGGTTGGTATGAGTGCTAAGGTAGCTCTGAAGAGTACAAAAAGTGTTGAATGGGAAAGAGATGTGTTGCGACATATGCAAAATACAAGGCAAAGGGTGTGGGAAAAGACCATCAAAATTGATAAGAGGAAGGGGTCTTAGCCGACCGGTGATTGTTCCAGACTCCTATGAGGCTACACATACCGTACCACCATGACCTAAAAACGAGGAAACACAGTAACACCCAGATGCAAAGGGATATATAACCCATGCACAAAAGGGATACCTGTCGTACTCTGAACGGTCTCATTCATCGCACTTTCATCGCACTCTGGCCGTCCAATGCCCATCGCACACGATAGGAATTTGCAGCGGACTAGCTACTGCCATGACCTAGAGAACGAGGAAACCAGTACTGCCCAGATGCATAGGGCATATAGCCTGAGCACAAAAGGGATACATGGCGTACTCCCAACGGTCACAGATATCGCGCTCCAGCCTGTGTATGGCCGTCGCGCACAATAGGGGCTCTCAATGGTCCTTTGCTTTCAATCTCCCTCCCCGCTTACCGCGGGACTTATGGTGCATGGCCAAACACTTCTGAAGCCTCCCAGGCCTTTCGCTGTTATATTGGCTTGAGCTGTGGACTGGACTCCCCCTGCCCCTGTCTCTTCGGGACGTTCAGGGTGATATTCCTGTCCCCCAATTCTACCTGCACCTTCCCCAAATCAGCCAAATTCCCCAAATAACTTGACAACGGCCAGAATGCTGTTTTCCTAATGGCAGATTCTCAGACGCTGCCCGATTTGCTCTATGTTTGTACTATGTATAACACTCTTCCTTGCTGCACTCTACTGTGCTGTCTATAGCATTCTATGTTGTCTACTAATGTGCTGTTTAAACTCTCGAATCCCTATACACTGTGCCCATCTTAGCTGTTGGAGTATTCCACCATGTCCTCAGTCAATGACCAACCAACTGAAGTACTCTGCCGCACTGCTCTCGTCCTCGGGAACTGCCTCGGATTGAGTTGGCTCTATCGGCTCAACATTACTTGGTGAATAGCTTCCGACATTGGAATAACAATGACAAAACTTGTTCTCTTCATATTCAATCCTGGACACCAGGCTGCCCTGGGGTTCTGGATGCATCCTGACTGACCCACTGGTTTTTTTCTTTTTTATTACCGACCTAGCTGGGGAGATGTTTGACGGGGTACTCAGGTTGTCAAATGGTGAAAGGGTGAGGATATCCGTAGCATACAATGTGATACTTGTGTGTAGTATGGGCCCCAGCTGTTCCTTAACGGGACCGCGCCGGTATACAACTTCCTTCTTTCCTTCCTATGACAGGGTACCCTTTTAGGGATGTCATAAGAGGCTGGGTCACGAGACTATTGTCGACCCTCTTAAAGCTCTTCATTGATGATGGCAAGAGGCCGGCGAGCGGCAGGTCACAAGCAGAAAATATAAGACGGAGTTTTGTTGAATTTGCAGCATAAGGCTCAATGTTCGCTCAGTCAGCGCCTGCGCGTGGACCAGCTCACATTGAGGGTTGTGTAACTTTGGGCCGGAAGATTAAATGCAAAACATGTTATTGCCTTTTCTAGTTATTGACCCCAGGTAAATTCGTACTTATTGATCTGGCTACCTGCCAGTTATTGATTTGACCCAACTTTCCCAGTATGGATCCAGCTTTCGGCAACTTATTGACCTGACCCACTTTTTGCAGATATTGACTTGACCCCAGTTTTTTGCTATTGACCTGGCCATTTCAGCTGTTGACCCGGCATTCTTCAGTTATTGAATCAACCCCAACTTTAGGCATGCACAACTTATTGATCTGACCGAACTTTCAGTTATTGAATTGACCAAACTTTAGTGGTCATGTGACTGACATTGCACTTTGTCTACTCAGTTGTTGGCTCAACCACCCTTCCAACAAGCTTGTAGCAGTCAATAGAATAGTCTTATGGGTCATTGCTCTCCCCAGGTACAATCATTATATTATTTTCTTTTAACTTTGACGCCGTAGCTTTAAATTGGTCGGAAGTAGACCACCACCTAGATTTAGTAGTATTTTGGTGGAGTACAGCAAATGCATGATCACCCAAGCAATTAAAGTGAGTACATGATGCTGAGACTAGGCACATATCCTATTCACTTTATGCTATATAGACTTTCCATCGAGATCTTTTCTACATTTGAAACACAGCTATAAGTGTCAGCAACAACCTCTGGGTCGGCTAAACAACGAGTAACCCGACAAGAACCCCAACCAGGATAAACCCGATAGATGCTAGTAGCTCGTGTGTTCCCCGAGCAGTAGGACCAGTCGTACGGCGTCCTCCCTAGGAGGCCGTATGTCGTAGGTTGGGATGTGAGGCGGAACCCGGAATGAGTCGAAGAGGGTGTGATATCCACTCAGGTATATAACCCGGGGCGTGGATACAACCTGTAGTACAATGTGGAGGAAGCGGGGCAGGGTGGAGACAATGCCTATGTCAAGCCAAGGTAGAAGCCTGAGATTAGACGAGGTAGAATCTACTGTACATGGAGATTCTACCGTGCTTATATAGGCTTCTAATAAATTAAAACAATCACGGTCAATCGCGATCAGTTCCTGTACCGCAGCATTAAGGAGTGTTAATGCTGATACTCCTGTACTCCTCTGTGTCAGTTTCCATGGTGTTGGAGGACCTAGGAGACCCGACGTTCGGGTTTCCTAGTCCTGAATGTCATCGTATCCAGTGGTTCAAACCCCGATCGGTTTGCAACCACTCATGTACTTCGTGTACACTTCTGTGTCATCCATAGTGCGTCCAGGGACTAGGATCCATCTGTACGGGTTCCTAGTCCCTAACATCTTCTGTATCCTGTGGCGCAGACTCCCCGAGTCTGTGGCTTTAGAATCTGAGGCCGGGTTTCAACCATGAGAAAGTCACGTGGTGGCGTCATGAGAGTCCCGTGCTGCTAAGACGTGTATCCATACGGTGTGAGGCGAGACTGGCTGTAACGTGCTGGAGGATGTGGTGCAGCAGCCAGATGAATTGTCCTCTGGGAGGAAAGAGGGATTGGTGTAGCAGGTCTGGAGATGGTGGGGACGGAGTATAGGGCCAGGGAAGAGGAGATGTTCAGAGAACTGGAGCTCTTTAGTGTGTAGAAGTGGGGGATCAATTGACTGTCTAAAAAAGTGAACATTGCAGGGTATTTATACTGTTTCCAATGGTCCTGGATAAGCTCTGGCCTGCACAGCAACAAGCTCTGGCCTACACAGCACCCTGAAACGTGTTCCACATGCTCCATGTTCCATTTTGGGATAAGGAGACAGAGCATCTCATCGAGATAGGTCGTCTCTTCTGAGCTACATTGCCTTGTCTTCATTGTGTGATTGGGAAGGTGGTTCTCTCATCTCTTTGCACCGTTCCAAGGCACTTTGGAGGGCCAGGAGGGCAATGGTTCAATATGCTGTGGGAGGAGATCGGTGGTCTCGCTGTTCCTGGGGGAGAAACGAGCAGTCTCATTGCAGAGACGAGCGGTCTCGCTGTTCCTGGGGTAGAAAACGAGCAGTCTCATTGCAGAGACGAGCGGTCTCGCTGTTCCTGGGGGAGAAACGAGCAGTCTCGCTGCAGAGACAAGCAGTCTCGCTGTTCCTGAGGGAGAAACGAGTGGTCTCATCGAAAAGAGGGGTGGTTTGTGAGGAGACAGATGATCTCGTTGTCCCAGGGAGTGAAGAATATGTTTGTGCGAGTCCGATGAAGTCCTTTGGAGGGGCTATGAGGCGGTGTGCCATGCCTAGCATGTTCACCAACCTCACAACGGACACGTCGCACGAAAAAGTAGAACCCGGGTGATTCATGACAATAAGTTCCATTCAACATGCTTTTGATGTGACTTGAATGTGTCATAACACACCCAGATGCCCTATAGTACGTCTGGATACATTTGAGATGCCCATAAATTAAGTAGCGATTCAAATACGGGGGACAATTGTGCAATGACAAATCACATGACATACAAAAGTGCGGTCAGTTCAACAATCAGCTCACTGAAAAAAGTTGAGTCAGTTTCAATAACATGACATCTCCAAAAGTAAGGTCAGTTCAACCACTTGAGGAGGTTGATTCAATAACCTGAAAAAGCTGGTTCCACTTTGAAAAATGTGGGCCAAGTCAATAAGTCAAAAAGTGTAGTTAGATCAATAAATTCAAGGTTGGAAGTCAATAACTGGCTGGAGGTTGGATCAATATGTTGAAGGCCAAAAGTGTGGGTGGATCCATAAATGAAACATGAGTCAGATCCATAAATGCGCATTTGGGCAGGATCAATAACTAGAAAAGGCAATAACATATTTTCAAGATTAAATAGCACTCAATACAAACCGCCTCCACCCCTGAACCTTTCTGGGAAGGGCACCGCCCCCTGCCGACGGCTTCCCAGCGGAGCTTGAAACCTGAAGCCCAGCTTTGGCGCACACCAAACAAGCTCCTTCCACCAACCGCAACACTCCCCTGTGATACCCTCTACAAGCAACGTGCGGGGTGTTCCCTGCCTGCAACCTGCCTGTACTCATTTCCTCCTCCTCTAATGTGCTTCTTGCCCACGCACCGGGAACATGCAGTGCTTACTGCCCATCATACCTCTGCAAGACATGGGCACGACAGCCCGCTGTTTTCTGCTGCATCCATGAGCACCCGCTCTCGCTGGCTCCCCACCGCTGGCCTCAAAGAAGCAATGCCTCGCCACTGCCGCGAGAGCATCGCCTTTCCAGTGTCTCACCCCGTGAGAGCTTCCGCACGAACACCTCGCCAGACAGCAAGAAGCCACCGCGCGTCTCACTGTGCTGACACCACTGCCCCCTTCGCCAACCCTCTCACAAGAAGCGCACAACAAGGCACTTGATGCCTGGGATCAAGTCAAAGGGGTAAAACAACACAAGCCCAGGTGTGTGTTTGACCGCAGCCCTCCTCGTGCATCACTCACAACCCTGAATCTCTGCCTCGTGTGCAGCCGCCATCTTCTACCGTGACTCCCGCTGTGCGTGCCCCCCACCACCACCCGTGACCGTGCTGCTGGCCACCCACATAACATCCACAACACCACCTGCAACCGCCATTTCCTACTGCGCCCCCCACTGCACGTGCCCCTCCTCCCTTGGATGCCCTGCCACCGCCCGCGACTGTGCTGCCAGCCGCCCACACAACAACAACAACATTGACAACAATGTCTACCACACCGCCCTCAACGGCACCTCCATCGGCCCGCCCCTGTGCACACCGAGCCGGCACACAGCCTAGACGACCAAAGGATGGACACATTGTGCTCCCGTGAATGGGGCACAATTTATCTTTTACATACTGCCTGAGTACAAGTAGTAGCTTTATATTCATCCTATGCTTTGTATTAATTCTACAGTTCGCGTCATCACTTCCCGGTTACCCGATTAGGTGTCAATAGCCGCAAACTCTCAAAATGATTCAGCCCCTTCGCTAAACTTTACTCCGACTCGGAAATGTGAAAAAACGATGGTAAATGGATGTATCTATTAGAATTGTAAACGGTTAAGGACAGGGATAATTTTTTATTTTTCCACCGCCGAAAAAGTGACTGATCTGACATAATCATGCTTATGTTTGCCCCAAAACACACCAAAAACACGCTATTTGGGTGTTGCACACCTAATTACCTCTGCATCCTTCGTTATAGAAGCAGGAATACGTCGGTGGGATGGGTATTTCTTCACTGCATATGCCGCTTGATGAATATTTAACCCAGTTCTTGATAAAATGTGAGTAAGACCCCAGAAAAAACGGAAAAACAACGCACTTGTATGCGTCCATGTACCGAAAACAATGCCTAAAGTACCGGCAAACATTTGGTGCAGCTATACGGTCCAGTGCCTCCACAACAAGTTTTTGTACTTTCGGAAATGTGCCGTCGGCGCGCTGTGAGGTCTCTGAGCATGCTACGCATCGCTTGTCGCCTCATGGCCCCTGCGAACCATCTGCACGAGTAACGGGACGAGCTCGGACGTACGCAACAGATCTTCCTAAACGGGATTCCACGTTACCAGAAGCAGCTTCCGAACGAGACCAATGTTCTCCCCACCATCCGCATCGTCTCCCCCCCCACCATTAGAGCTTGCTCCTGCACTATCATCACCCGGATACGACCCACGGGTTCTCAACGCTTTCCTACGACGCAACCTTCTGCATACACCTCCAACGAACCGGTGCTCTTTATACCACACGGACGGTGTTCGTCACTGCTCGGCATCCATGATACAGCCGGTCCCCTGGACAACCTCCCCTCTTTTCCGTTCCCAGACGATCTCTCACGCCGGACGGACCTACCGCATGCCTGACGCGACCCATCGGACAAGGCAGAGGATATCCTGACACAGCCGTCCCCACTTCACACGACGCATTGACTAGCCAAGGAGAGACCACCCGTCTCTCCCCCTTCCTGAGCACTCGAGCACCCACCGACGCAACTACCAGGCCGTGCCTGGAGACCCAGACGTATTCCGAGGTCATTTGGACTCACTGTGCCTCGCATGCACCCAGAGACAATTGGTCTCCTCAGCAGAGGTGTCTGTTCTCCTGCTATATATGCACCCCGAAACACCTCATGATGTCCCCTGCCCCTTGGAAACACCTGCGACCTGCATGGCACCTCTGGAAACATGGGAAGTCGTCGAGGAGGTATAAAAGGGAGCACATTTAGTAGGAGTAGTCAGTACCTTCCGGCCTGCAGAAGTAGCTTTCAGGGTGTTTTCCCCACTTTCTGTACCGTTCTCAGCTCAATCTAAAGGGGTACTCCCAGCCTTCCCCGACCTCGTACCTCTCATGCACCCTCCTCCTCGCCCACTGCCGGAGGCAGGACACACTTCTTACATTTTGCTCGTTCCTCGGCGTCTCACATACCTCCGTCAGCAGGGTCCCTCCTCACCGGACCCGGTGTCACAATCCCAGGCATCCTCGATTAGGATCACCATTCTCGTGAGCTTCGCTCTGTAGAAAACAGGCCTGGAGAGAAGCCATCACATACAAATCACCGTCCATAGCCAACAAGACCGACCGTCTTGCCATCGACCGAACGACGTCGGTGCCATCGTCTGCGCGATGCACATCGCATCTCCAGCGCTGGTTCTAAGGGGAAGAGCGCACGAAGGAAAGCAGACAGGACAACGCATTTAGGGTTCCAGTATTCTCGTACGGGGAACCAGGTCTAGGGATTTACATCTTCTCTACCATTTTCACTGACAGCAGGTCCGCCACATGCATCCACACCTAGGAGACGAACGGTCCTCCACGAATAACTGTTCCCACACACACACACCGCTCATACAAGGCCGATTTGCGCACCAAATTTCCGCTCTATCATTCAACTGTACCTTCCCCTCTAGAGGACGAACGTAGTCGAATTCGAATCATATATCTTTCGATACCGACACCGCGGTCCTTATCACAGCACTCTCAGAAATCTAAACAGAACATTGTGAGACAGCCAAGAAGAATGTATTTTAAACAGCACTTACATCGCTTTGCCTGGTCCCAAACCATCTCGATTGGGTTCAACTCGTAGTGGAATTTGGGAAGGAAGAGGCATTTGTGCCCAGCCTTCTCATGATGACTTGAAGCAACGGCTTTTTCTGCAACAAAATCTGGTTGAAGAGATAGAACACGCTGCATGCAGCAAGTCCTGCTGCGGGTCAGGTCTTCAACTTCCATTTTAGATACCCCATGCTCCCCGAAACCCTCAACACCAGAGCCCTCGATCTCATCTTCCCGTGCTTTTGCCTCTTTTGCAGCTTTATCACGGGCGGCCTGAGACTTCTTGCAATCAGTGCAGACACCAATATATTGTCCATTCTTAGTATTGAGCGTGCCGAGAAGCTGGTGTTCTTGCAATACCTGCTCCATACCTTTTGCCTGGCCAGTAAGAGATTTACCCTCGGCATCCACTGCAGTCAAGTCAGAAGGCCAAACCATTTGTTGTGGTTTGCTGATGGCCGGATTGGTGGTGTCATGCATTTTAGGTTGAGCTCCGCCTGGCCCGCAATTCATCTTGTTGCAAGAAGAGCATCCGATGCGAACACCTCGTGTGCTGAGGAACAGTCGAAGATGAAAACAGCGATCCCATCTGGGTGGAGGAACTCAAAGATTTTAATTGTGTCCCAAGTCTGAAAAAAAACATCAATAAGAAAATTACTGGAGGCAAAGAAGACAGGCCTGAGCAATAAGTTGTGGCATATCCCACCAGGGATTGTAATTTGCACCCGGGTAAATTATTCGGCGGGTGTCGAAACTCGGGAGGCGATATTTAGTGCCTTCAGGTGCAGGGGGAGGCTCCCAGCTATGGTCAGCCTCGGTTCTTCCAGTGGCGCGTGCCTTGCATGAGTTCTTCTACTTTGGCGGTTTTTTCGATTTGCTGCCTTCTTGCATTCTGCCCCTGGTGTGTCATCTGAGGAATGAACTGAGACGACTGGAGAATCTGCAGAAGAAGAGGTGTGCCAGGTTTCTGTGGTGCAATGGGGAGTTCCATCTGAGCAAGGACTTGATCTGTGGTGAGGCAAAGCCGGCTGCTGTCCGTGCTCTCAATGATGAAATCAGAAACATGGACAATGCGCCCGCGGCTTTTATTCCGAAGTGGCTGTTCACCCTCCCGCATCCACACGAAGTTGGACTGGCGTGAAAGCAAGATTCGTCGTGGAAAATGCAGTAATGAACCTTTTCACCTGGCGGCATATCTTTGGGTGGAATAGGCTGCATGTCGTCGCCGTCATATTTGTGACAGAACCTTTTGCGCAATGAGATGAAATACCGCTGAATAGGAGGCACTCATGGCAAGACAGAATGATAAAGATAATTAATGAAGATGTTCTGAGCCTCAACCACATCTTCCCGCTCATGACCGTTGACATAAACACCCTTTTGAACACGGGCGAGGGTAAACCCCAGTTTCTTGAGCCACCGAACGGAAGTTGACTCAGAAATTGTGTCTTCAATGTCCAGCAATGGGAACAAGAAGTTATTCACGTATCGGCAAAGCTTTTCCGGTTTAATCTGGGAACTGGTGAGAATTGTGTAAAGAAATAATTGCCGACACTTACCCCACTGTCAAAACCCCCGTCCTTCACATCCAGAGCACCGGTGGCCCAATGGAGCAGCGCAGTGATCACATCGGGATTGTTTAACGCAGATGCATGAAATGCGCCTTTGCCCTGTTTCAATCTGGAAGGGTGCCGTTCTCAGCCAGAAATGCTGCAGTCCTGTGGAGACGTCGTGCAAAACTAGGACCCTTTGCATACGCGAATGCGACTTTCTCACTCGCATCTATGTTCGGACGAATTTTAGGGATTTTCGCCCGCATTTGAGCCTTTGTGCAAGAGGGGGCATCCCGAACTCGTTGATGTGCGGCCTGGATCTTGAGCGTGTACTCGAGGCGCAGGTCATTAAATCGTTTCAGCACCTCGAGGTCCAGAATTTTGTTTGCTGCTGCTTTGTCGGTGAGGATGGTCTTTGGTTTCCGAAGCTCTCGGAGGTGTTTCTCAATGAGCTTGCTGAGGTGTGCATGAGTTTCTTTCGGTGTTTTGAGGTCGTCGACAGATGCCGCAGCATCCGAAATGCCTCCCAAATTGTCGATGGGAGCAGATGATTCTGCTGAGAGAGCAGAGTGCTCCAGCGACGGCTTGGTCAGATCAGGAAGGGGAAGCAAAGGCTTGGGAGAAGAGCAGACAGTGGGAAATGATAGCTGTGGCGCTGCCGGTGAAGGTTCAGGCATTGCGGGAGCATCCATTTCAATGTCAATGTTTAAGTCAGGGGTAGGTGTCCGTTTGAAAGGAATACAGAAGGCATGCCGGCGAGACACTGAGAGGACCTCAGCAAAAGCATTTGCGACAATGTGCATTCACTTACCTCAATCTCCGAGTCAATATCCATGCGCACTGCCTGTCCCATGTTGCTACTAGACGGTGTGTGTCCAAGGATCTATGTGAAAGGTCTGAGAAATGTCAAAAATCGTGAACAAATACTTTTTACCTCAACGTCCGAGTCTTGAGTATCCATTGGAGTGGTTTTTTTGATTTTTTAGCGGGCGGAGGGAGAACCCATTCAACTCTCAACAACCATAAGTCAAAGCTGCAGATCCAAATACCTTGAAATATGCCGAGACACTTTTCTGCAATTTTTTGGCCTTTGACTTCTTGGTTTTCCCATACTTCTCGCAGTAAGTGTGGAAGCACTCTGGCCCGGTGCGGTATTGCTGGTAAGATCCAAGTTTTCTTGTTTCCTTTTCTTCAAATCAACCTTTTCCTATGGAATTTGGGCTGTCAAACCCGGTGGCCCAACGACGGGGTCGACACAACGCGACCTACCTCTTGATTTCCCATTCGCGGTTCTGGAGCAGGAGAAGGTGCAGTGTCACTGACTTTCCCAACAAAGAACTTCTTCACAGAAGTGCCAGCACGCCGGAGAACAGCAGATCCGACACTTTCTACATCAGACCCAGAGGCATTGTGTGAGCAATCAGATGTCCATCATAAGCATCATCTTGCTTGAGCTCGGCAGTATGGAAAGCCGGAGCACCACGCTCTAAAACAAGTGATGTTATCAGTTTCGGCATGATAGCCGAAGCCGTGCCGTGACTTGTCCCAGGGTGATTGCTTTTGTTGTAGAGTTGTTCACACAGCTAAAACCAAGTGAAATACTACCAGGGATGGAGGGCTGAAGAACTGTGTCAAATTTAACCTGAAAGAGAGGTACACAGCCCCACTTTTTCGGATTTTGACAGTATCATGGATGTCGCAAAGGATAATGTGAAGTGCTAGATGGACTTTTGGGCTTCCTTGAGCTCTGATCAAGTGTTTTAGCTTGTGATACTCATCTTTGGATTAGTGTGCAGCCTCATCCATCCATTTCTCATTCTTGAATTTTAAGATCAGTTCAACCATCAAGTCACTGCTCACGGTTGTAAAGGTGAATGTTCCCGCTGTACTGTCTGCAGGCCTACAGAGAGGGGTGGTCCATTAGTAGAGGATTTGTAGTATTGTAATTGGGGTGTTCTTGCCAAGGGAATGATTCAACCTAATGATATAGTGAAGCACTGTTGTCGAGCTAAAATTATATTCCAGGCCAAGAGGCCAGCCGGGGATCTGGCACATTTGAGCCTGGAGCAAACCAACAGTTGAGGAACCCCAGGAAAACTCACTATAACCCGTTCTCCAGTTATGTAAAGCATGACATGTCGTGTTCGACTTACCTCGGGCATATTGGGCATATCAAAACCCACGCTCAAGAAGATTATAGGATGCCTTATCGGGCGCGAGACGATTGAATTAAATGTTTTATATTGATATAGATGTCATGAGACCTTAGGAAAGTCCTAAACTCACAGGATTAACCGTCTCTCTGTGCTTGTGCTTCCACAATAACAGGAAATAGCGGTTTTGGTCACTTCTATTGAAAGGGGATAGAAGCCACCGAATCAAATAATTTCTGAGTGTGCGTAGTGCTACTCAGAGCCTCCACAGGACACGATAGAGCTAGTTTGATCTCAAATCCACTTCGGGAAGACAGCGGCCAATGTTCGGCATTTGATCAAATCATTTGTTTCAAAGCGTGGTGCTCCGGCTTTCCATACGGCAGCTTCTTTGGGATCAACTTCTCCACGCTTGATGCGGTGACGCTTGCGGGCAGCAGCCGCCATACGACTGAGCTTGGCCATTGAGAGGGAGTAGTTCTGCTGTGATGCTCAGCCAAACCCCGACGGAGATACACACAAAAAAAAAGTTTCGGCCGCCAGAAAAGTGACCGACCATGGGAAAAAAACACAAAAGTGTGCCAATCACATTCTTTTGACCGGTTTCCTTCCAAAAATCGTAATTTTACAAAAATCTATCAAGTAGTTTTTGTGGTAGACCGCTTGCAAGAAGGTGGTGACGCAAACTGTACAGTTTTGTATTCATCCTATAGCTTTATATTCTATCACTTTGTAGCTTTGTGTGACGGTACATACTTACACCATGGACGCGGCCAGCGCTACTATTTCTTGATACTGTAATATAGGACTTATACCCGTAGTAGACTACTGGCCTATTGCGCCGAGATCATATCTTACATAATCGATTACTCTTTTACTGCTTCCTCGATGTGGACTTAGAAGATTAGGTGCTCAACACCCCTGGACCCGCTGGATAGCTGAGCACCTGTAGAACTGCTCTCGCCGCACCTCGAGATACGATATCAATGGAGCTCCGGTCTCGGGTGACAAGACCGTTAGCTGAAGCGTTACAACAGCGGGGAGGGCCTGAGTCGGCGCCTCCTGTCGACTTAGCTGCGCCAGACTCGACATCTGTGTGCGCTCATCTCCAGCCTGGCGAGGCCTAAAAGACCCGCATCACAATGGAGCCCACCGCGAGGGCTTCACCAGGGCTGGAGAAGGGAGGGCGGGCAGAAGCGCTCAGCTCTATGGAGAGTGAGCTGCTGGCTGTCCCGCCCTAGAGGACGGGGGGGCAATCGAATCATTAGCTATTCCTTCAGCGCGCTAGACACGCTGAAGAATGCTGAAGAAGATCGCTCCGCCCGCCAAGGACGAGGCATCAAGGAAGCGCTCAACCGAAAAGGCGAGCGCTGAGATGTCTCAACTTCCCCCCGCGCCTCGCGAGACTCGGCACGGCGCTTGTGGAGGACCCGTGGACGGGTCCTGCCGTGGACGAGAGCGTGGCACAGAGTATACCGACTTATACTTCTGTGTCAAACTCGCCGATCGGCTCCGAAAATCCGATCACGTGGTTGATCCAATATCCATCTTCTCTAAGTCCCACTCCACTCACTCGGGAGCGCGAGGAGCGGGACCTAGATTTCGCTGCGCCGTGCAGGGCACGAGCGCGCGTGGGATACCTCGCGGAGCTATACGGATGGGGAGAATGGATACCAAGGAGACTTAGCTGACGTCCCAGGGACGGGAGGGTTGAGCGCATATATTGCCGCTCCTCTTTCGCTCCTCTAGTCGCTCTTTCCTCCGGAATGTCGCAAGGTCGCAAAACCTCTAGGGGACCCTTCGACCCCGTATTCGATCACCAGAACCCGAACCTTATCATCGACAAGCCGCATCGACTCGACAAGCGGGTTGATTGGAGAGAACGTCGACAGGCGGGGCCCCCTCTGCTCCCTCATCTACCATCTACCTCCAGCTTCTCTCCTTGTCGTGCCGCTGCGGGGAATTCGAAAGGAACCTGCTGACAAGTCCAAGACTCATGGTCCATCCCCCACTAAACCAGTGCCTCCTCGAGCCGCTATGCTAGGGCCCTATAACCGCACGTGTAGGTCTTCTAAATTCCCCCGCGATGCCTGCCGCCAAAGATACCAAGACTCCCGCACCCAGTACTACTCCCTTCGGAGGTACCCTCCGCGAATGCCTTCGCATATGACCGAGGAAGGGAGACGGGGACCACCCTCTGCAGGAGGGTCGCAAATGGGTGCTGGAGGATCGTCTGAGTGCGCTTTGCCTAAAGCAGCACCAGATGTATTTTCCTCCGGCTCCGGCGAGTGGAGACGCTGCTCTCCCCGAGATGAGCGCGCCCAATTCGCCGGTACCTTTCCCCGAAGTCGCACCCCTCCTATGTCCTCCACCGAGCCATCGGGAGGAATCTGATCTGGGCCCTACCAGCACTGAGAATGGGCGGAGGTAGAGAGAGGCGAGGAAGGCGAGAGCATTACCGCCCGCCCTCAAATCGAAACCCTCCTCCGAGATCAGAGTCTTTAGCGGAATGGGACACTCAATTGAGGTGTATCGAGAGCCCTTTAATGGTGTCGGAGCCCGCTACCACGAGCCGTACTACCCCGAGGATCCGGAACAGGATGATCCTCTGACGGAATTCGGCGCGGTGAGGGGAGAGATCCTGAACATGGACCCCTCCAAAACGGTTGCCCTTCGAGATGCCTTGGTTCGCTACGACAAACCTCATCGCCAGTTTGAATGGGACTTCTTGGGGCAGCTTATCCAAGAAGTGGTGCAACTTGATGCGGAGACCGTCCCTTGCTTCGGCTTCACCGACCCCACCTTGTCGAAACAGTTCTTCTGCCTGGGTCTGGAACCCCTCAGCCGCACCGCGCACGCCGTAGTGGCAGTCCAGCAAATCCTGGAGGCTTTGACGATTTTTCTGGGAAAAGACCCTCGTACGAGCTTTTCCTTGGATCCCGACCTTGGCCTACTGTGTCTACTGGAACGCAGCGCGCTGGAAGTCGAACTAAGGTTCACGCTTTCGTGCTTACAGTGGCGCCTATTCAACGGAAACAAGCACATCCTTACCTATTTCCAGCGGATCCGACAACACGCTCACGAACCGAGGATTGGAGCGACATCGTCAGTTCTGCCGATTCGACGTTGCCCGAAGTGCGACGTGAATTCGGGACGCAGCATCCGACACATGAGAGTACAAGCTACTATTGCAACCCGACTACGCGCTGAGGACGGCGATGATCGACGACGCTGCTCGAACCAGTATGATTCGAAGGCTAGGGGAGGAACCGCGGGAGAACGCTACTACCGACCCTCGCAACTCTATACCGACCATCAAGGAGGATTCCGCGGAGGAACCAGCCGTAGGAGTGAGCACATCTCAGAATGCGGCTCGCCTGCAGAATCGGCGCCCTTGGGAGTGCGTTTCGTCTCCCCTCCTCCTCCTTCGATATCTCTATCGGCCGTCCATCGTCTCCCTGGACAGGAGCTTTATCCCGGACACCCCGTTCGGCCGCCTCTATCATTGGGGGGCCATCGGTGATGCGAGTCCCCGTTCACTATTCCCAGGAAAAAGGGAACTGGACGAGCTATCAATTCCAACGATCTGGGGGGCAAGGACGGCGCGAGAAGTACTAAGGAGAGTACGGCGAACAGCCCTCCATCGGGAAATATCCCCTCTGGGTTGGATCGGTCAACCGAGAAGAGATCCTGCGGGAGGAAGCGGGGGCGGAAGCGGTCCTGGCGGTGATGGCTCAGGAGGAGGAAACGGAGGATGGGGCGGTGGAGGCGGAAGCGGTGGAGGTGGAGGCGGAGGAGGAGGAGGAGAGGAGATCCAGCTGCTCCGGGGCATGACCCTGTGAGCGCTGCACAGTGGCAGCTGAATAGCAAGCTCAACATATCCGTTGTACCGTCCTGGAACGGGAAAGGGGAGACCATCATCCCTTATGTCATCGCCATGTCTTCCCTGGCTATGCTGTCTCGCTACTGGAACACCAATTAGGGCAGATGGCCCCTTCCCGTTTCACCGATCGCGCTCTGAAATGGTGGACGTCGCTGCCTGGACAGGCGCTGGTGAGGTCTCCGAGCGTGCTATGCACTGCTCGTCGCCTCATGGCCCCTGCGAACCATCTGCACGAATGACGGACGAGCTCGGATACGCGACGGATCTTCCATAACGGGATTCTACGTTACCGGAAGCAGCTTCCGAGCGAGACCAACGCTCTCCCCAATTCCCAAACGCCCTCTTGCCTCTCGAACTCGCTTCCGCGCCATCGTCAGCAGGGTACGATGGTTCTCCGGCTTTACTCTCACCTCCTTCCTACGACGCAAGGCCTATACACATCCCGACGGTCGAGACCGACGCTCTCCTCGACATGGACGATACGCGTCGCCGACACTCCACGATACGACCGGCCCACACCTGTAGCAGAGCGCGTGGCCGACCCCTTCTGTAGCCGTTTCCGTACGACCTCTCGCGCCGGGCGGACCTTGCCCGTGCCTGATGCCGATCCAGCGGACGAGGCAGACCTTATCCCGGCACCGCCTCCTCCTCCGCTTCACACGACGCATCGACTAGCCGAGGGAGACCACTCGTCTCTCCCTCTCCCTGAACGCTCGAGCGCCTTCCGAGGCGACCCCCAGGCCGTGCCTGAAGCTCTGGTCGTGTTCTGAGGTTTCTCGGCTTCGTTAGGCCCTTCCCACATCCAAAGACGATTGGTCTCCTCGACAGAGGTGGCCAGCCTCCTGCCATAAATGCACCCCGAAACGCCTCATGACGTCCCTTGGCCCTGAAACCACCTGCGACCCGCATGGCACCTCTGGAAACGTGGGAAGTCGTACAAAGGTATAAAAGGGAGCGCATTTAGAGGAGTAGTCAGTAGTTCCCGGCCTGCAGAAGTAGCTCTTGGGGCGTTTTCCCCACTCTCTGTACCACTCACACTCAATCTAAAGGGGTACTCCCAGCCTTCCCCGACCTCGTACCTCTCGTGCACCCTCCTCCCGTCGTTCACTGCCGGAGGCAGGCCACACATCTTATATTCGCTCGTTCATCGGCGTCTCACCTCTCACACCTCCATCAGCAGGGTCCCTCCTCACCGGACCCGGTGTCATACATCCAGGCTTCCTCGATTAGGATCACCGTTCTCGCGAGCATCGCTCTGTAGAAAACAGGCCCGGAGAGAAGCCACCAGATTCAAATCGCCGTCCGCACCACCGAGACCGATTGTCTCAACGATCGTCCGAACGACGTCGGTGTCCTCGTCTGTGCGATACCCATCGTACCTCCAGCGCTGGTTCTAAGGGGAAGAGCGCATCAAGGAAAGCAGGCAGGGCAACGCATTTAGGGGTTCCGGTACATTGTACAGGGAACCAGGTTTAGTACATTCTCTTTTCTCGCCGTTCGGCTGACAACAGGTCCGCCACACTCGCTCGTACACAGGAGACGAACGGTCTCCACGAATTACCGTTCACACACACACACATATATTCATCGCACACACCGGATTCGTGCACCGACCTTCCTCGCTATCATCCGACTGTATTTTCCCCTCTAGAGGACGAACGCAGTCGATTCGAATCATATACATTTCGATACCGACACCGCGGTCCTTATCACAACTGGAGCCCACCGCGAGGGGGGTTTATAGTGGATTTTAGAAGGAAACGAAGCCTCGTTTCCGCCAGACAGAGCGCCGACACGCCTAAACCGTTACGGACTCCGGTTCGTCTAACCCGAGCTTCGAGGAATCTCTTCCAAGAAGTAAACCTCGCCGAAACCAACCCGGTAGCATCGGCCTCTACCGTCGCACGCGCTACTTCTCCCTTCGTCGATCCACCTCTCGTAGAAGAATCACCCCTCACTTCCCTTAACTCGTCTCCCGAAACACCACCTACTTCCCTGACGCCAGAATCTTCCATCGACTCGGTTCCCAGCAGTTCGGACCAATCGAATACTCTATCGACCGAGTCTACCTTAACAGACTCCACCGCAGAACCGGTTACGGAAATCCAACCCCCTGTCCGAAATAAGATGTCGAAGACACTTCCCGGAAGGACGGCCCGTGGGGCACCAGAATTCGACGGAAAGGCGCTTAGCCTAAAAATATTGGGAAGACATCGAGGAGGTCGCAGAGACCTGCGACAGGCAAACCGATGCCGAAAAGATGAAAATTGCCTTCCGATACATCGACCGGAACGACGAACTCCTTTGGAAGGGAGTTCTGCCGGGCGACGGAACCCCGATGACTTGGGACAATTTCAAGAAAGAGGTCGAAAAATTGTACCCAGGATCGGACGGGAGCGCTATCTTCTCTTCGAACGATCTCGACGCGTTCATTTCCGCCGGAGTCTCGAAGCGGATCACTTCGAAAGATGACTTCGCCGAATACTGCCGCAAATTCCGAACCATTACGGATCACCTCATCAGGGAAGGCCGAATGTCGGAACTCGAGGCAAGGAAGTTGTTCCCCAAGGGACTGCACGAAGACTTCCAGACGAGCATCGTTCGGCGAATGGAGATTCTCAAACCAGCGCACCCATCGGGAATGCCGCGAGAAATAGACGACATGATCGAGGCAGGACGATACATCCTCGACGCCCCCGAATCGGAGGTCGGCAAATCGGCGGACACCGTGTTCATCAAAAAGGAGATGGTGGAGCTCAATGATGCCATCGCCAAAATGAACCAGAGATATCACGTCGATATGCAGACGCTCACACAGGCTGTGAATCGAGGAATGCAAATCGGTCCGCCGCAACGAACCTATCCGATTTACCAGGCTACAGCACTAGAGACCGTGCCGCCGAGGCCCCGATACCCGCCGCAGCAGGAAGGGTCGTACCAGGGACCTTACGGCGCGAGAGACAATGGTTATCCTCAGCAGCAAGGAGGTTACCCGCCTCGCCAGCCTTGGTCGGCACAAGAGGCGCCCGGAAGAGGAACCATGTTCCGCCCCGGCGAGTGCGGATTCTGTTCCGAGACGGGTCATTTCCTCCGCGAATGTCACGTCGCGGCAGAATATATCCGGCTCGGGAAGTGCTTCCGAAATGCGGACAACAAGCTGGTCCTCCCCAACGGACGGTTCCTGCCGAGGAATGTGCCGGGACGGAATCTTGCCGAAAAATTCGACAGGTGGTTCCAGGAGAACTCGGCGCCTCCTGCGGCAGCCCCAGCACCCCCGCCACCTGCACAAACTCAGATCTTCGAGAGAGATCAGCCGCCTCATACGGTCGCGGCGATGTCATACACGAGCTGCGAGCCGGTCATGACAATGGGTTTCGGGCAGACCGTTAATCCGGCTGTGGATTCTATGAGGATGAGCAGGAAGAGTCTGGGTTCAGGAGAAGTCGAGGAAACCAGGACCAGTTCGGTTCGCCAACCCGGTCGAGGCGTCCTATCAGGACGAACACGGCAGTGTTTGGGTTCAGGAAAAACAGAAGAAGGGAAAGCCAGAGGTGGTCATCCAGAAGAAGGGACCTCCGCGGGGTGCGCAGAAAACTGCGGACGAACCGCAACGCCAACAGGAAGACCCGAAGAAACCGGCCAAACAGCCGTCGGTTCCGGGAGACGGTCGGTCTCACCCTCCTCAGCCGCCGGCTTTCAAATATCAGGCACCGGTAGAGAATCCCGCACTCGTCAAAAAGGTGCTCGAGAGGGTTCTAGCGGCGGAAGTCACTATAACGAACGAGGAGTTATGCGCTCTCGCGCCGGAAATCCGAAAATGGTACCGCGACAACACGATGACCAAGCGAATTCCCACGGTTGAAACCGGAACCTACGCGGAGCAGGAAGCTCTCGTGATGATTTACAACGGAGTAGGCAGGACCAGGAGCATGCTGCTCACAGCGTCGCCTATCGATTCGCTTCGCGTCCTTGACTTCCTCGTAAACGACACTCGGACCGTGACCTGCACCCTCGACCAGGGGTCAGAAATCGTGGCCATGAATCGAGACGTGTGGCAGGACTTGGGGGTAGCTCTCTCTCCGGATAAAGTCCTTACGATGGAGTCGGCAGACTCAGGACACTCAACGACCGCCGGAGTCGTCGAGAATCTGAAGTTCTCGTAGGAGAGATTGACGTTCTCCTCCAGGTACACGTCGTGGACGGAGCACCATTCGACGTCCTCATGGGGAGACCCTTCTTCCGGTTCACGGAGTGTCACACCAAGGACAGAGCCGACGGATCGCAGGAGCTCACGCTTACTTGCCCCAACACTGGGAAGGTCCTATCGGTTCCTACCAAGATGAAGCAACCGCGGAACCCCGACGCGTTCGCCGAAACGAATCCGTATTCGATAATAGAAATCGGCGAGACGGATTTTGCTTGAGGGAGGGCGAAAAATCGCCGCGCTCTCCGCCGGCAGTCACGGTATCGACAAACTTCTGGAGGATAAAGGACACGGACACGGAACACGAAAACACCCCTGCGAAGGGTACGAACAAACACGAGACACCGAGTTTCTCGTTATCACGACTCACATCCCCGATGGTGGTATACGCACCAGCGGGCACGAACACAATAGACTGCCGCCCCCTTTTCATTTCCGATCAAACTGTACAGTGGGAGATATCTCCGCGATACCTGGCGTATTGCCTCGAACAAATGTACGACTACGACGAGACGATCCACGTATGGGTCAACACAGGAGCCGAAGGGACGGCGGAGAAGAAAAAGAAGCCGAAGAAGAAATACAAACCAGTGGCAGATCGGGTTCACTCGGTTCCGGCAACATTGCCAGAAGAGTTTCGGATAGTTCGTCACTTCCCGTCGGATCCCTGGAAGACATGCCAAAGTTAAACCCGAATCCTGGGGAGCTCCGGGCGGGAGAACGATACACTCTCGATCGGGCGCGAGAAATGGAGATAAACAAGGACGGATTTCTGCTTCCCGAAGAGGAGAAACTCGTCCACGAGGTCATTCGTAACCACGAGATGGCGTTCGCGTGGGACGAGACTGAGAGAGGACATTTCCGGGAGGACTACTTCGAACCGGTGAAAATCCCGGTGCTCGCGCACACTCCATGGCAGGAGCGAAACATACCGATACCTCCTGGCATCCGGGACGAGGTTGTCGAGATAATCCGCGGAAAAATAAAGACCGGGGTTTACGAACCGTCCAGTTCGTCCTATCGAACCAACTGGTTCGTTGTGCCGAAATCCAACGGCTCGCTGCGACTCGTCCACAATCTCCAACCGCTAAATGGGGTAGTCATAAAGGACGCCGGTTGCCCGCCAATCGTCGAAGTTTACGCCGAGTCGTTCGGAGGCAGAGCGGTGTACGGGATGTTCGACCTCTTCGTCGGATTTGATCATCGACTTCTGGACATCGCGTCGCGGGATTACACCACGTTCCAAGGACCTTTCGGGACGCTTCGTCTCACCCGGCTTCCACAAGGATACACGAATTCGGTCCAGATCCAGCAAGGAGACGTGAACTTCATCCTCCAAGACGAGATCCCAAAGTATACGCAGCCGTTTGTGGACGACACGCCCGTAAAGGGACCGGAGACGTTCTATCTCCTACCTGATGGATCATACGAAACCATTCCCGAGAACGAGGGGATACGTCGATTCATTTGGGAACACATGGAGACGATAAACCGGATCCTGCAGCGTATCCGACACGCGGGAGGAACGTTCAACGCGAAGAAATCCTTCTTCGCGGTGCCCAGGATAAAGGTTGTCGGACACGTCTGCAGCTATGAAGGCAGGACTCCGGATGAGAGCAAGGTCCAGAAGATTCGCGACTGGCCTCCATGTGAGGACCTGACCGACGTCAGGGCCTTCCTAGGGACGCTTGGTCTCATGCGGATTTTTATGAAGGATTTCGCCGACGTCTCTATTCCGCTGACCCGGCTGTTACGAAAAGACGTTCCGTTCCAGTTCCTCGACGAGGAAATGGAGGCACAGAACGCTCTGAAAACGCTCCTCATAAACTCTCCGGCGTTGAGGCAGATCGACTACGCGTCTGGAAGGCGATGCATCATGGACGTCGACTCTTCCTTTAGGGGGGCCGGATATGTCCTACTTCAGTTAGGAGAAGACGGGAAAGAATACCCCTCGAGATTCGGGTCCACCACCTGGAACGAACGGGAGTCTCGTTACTCACAGGCGAAACTCGAACTATACGGCTTGTTCAGGGCGTTAAAGGCGTACCGAATGTACCTTGTGGGGATAAAGAACCTCTTGGTCCGAGTCGACGCCAAATACATAAAAGGAATGTTGAACAACCCCGACATCCAGCCCAATGCCACGATCAACCGATGGATAGCGGCTATCCTTTTGTTCGATTTCGAGCTCGAGCACACCCCGGGAAAACGGCATGCGGTACCGGACGGGTTGTCTCGACGGAGACCAGCGCCCGAAGACCCAGAGGAGGACGATGATGTCGAGGAATGGATCGACCGCGCGTGCGGATTTGCGGTGCACGTCATGAACTGGCAGAGGACGCCTCGAAGGTCCCTTCTCGAAACGATCCCGGCGGCACAAATAAAAATAGCCGGGGTTCCGGTTAGCCGAGTGGTTGAGACGAATCATCTCCGGGTCGAAGAAGCGAAGCACCAGCCGCCGGTTAGCGTCTTCGTTAACATGATCGACGATCAGATCTACGAGATCCCCAGAAGCGACAAACAGGACAGGCAAGACGCCGAGCTGGACCGAATCCGAGCGTTCCTTGGCGACAAGGTTCGACCAGACGATCTCTCTCAGACCGAATTCGATCGATTCGTTCGAAAGGCCTGCCAGTACTTCGTAATGGAGGGCGCGTTGTGGAGAAGGAATCCCCAAAACGAGCATCAGCTAGTCCTCCCGCGAGAAAAACGTGCCGCTATCCTAAAACAGGTTCACGACGAGCTTGGACACAAGGGATTCTACATTTGTAGACGAAGGCTCCTCGACCGGTTTTGGTGGCCGTTTTTGGACAAGATCTGAAATGGTATCTCAAGACGTGCCACGAGTGCCAGCTCCGCCTTTCGTGGAAATTCAACATTCCCCCGACAGTCGCGGTTCCCTTGCCGTTGTTTCATAAATTTCACGCGGATACCATGCTTCTCCCCTCCTCCAACGGCTACCGATATCTCGCGCAGGGACGCTGCTCCATTTCCGGATGGCCAGAATGGAGGATGTTCACGAACGAAACGGCGGCGGCACTCGGGAACTTTGTGTTTGAAGAAGTCTTGTGCCGATGGGGCGCCGTTGTGGAAATCGTTACGGACAACGGGTCCGCTTGGGTTAAAGCGATCGAATGGCTCTCCAAGAGATACGGGATAAACCATATAAAGGTTTCCGGATACAACTCCCGCGCCAACGGCATCGTCGAGCGTCGCCACTACGACGTTCGCGAGGCGATTTCCAAAGCGTGCGAAGGGGACCTCCAACTCTGGACCGAGCGCGTATTTTACGTGTTTGGGCGGAGAGGGTTTCCATCCAGAAGTCCACCGGATACTCCCCTTATTATCTCGCACACGGAGTAGAGCCTCTTTCCCTTCGACATTGCAGCTCATGCTGTAGTATAATAGTGCAATATACCGACGCGAGTCGGAGGCCTGAATTACAAAATATCGCGACAGCTGTCGGGCGTGGAATACTGTGGAATCGCTCCCTGGGCGGCTTTTCGGCATCCCTCGGTTACGCTCGCTTGGCCTCAAAAAAGATGTTGGGCCCCCCGGAACAGCGGCGATTGTCGCGTATCGCACCATCGGTCGGGGTTTCAATTTGGCAGGTGTCATCATCGAAATGATCAGATATATCATCAATACCATCAATGTCGACCCAGTGCGCAAATCCCGATCATCCCATCAGTATTTGTTCGCTGTCTCCTATTTCGACATTGTCGTATATCGATTCAAAAATGATATACCGGTGCTACCTGTGCTACGTATTGCGTGCGCGTTTGGGAGGGCTTTCATCTTCCCTCCCCGCGGCCTTACGTTTCCTGATCGCCGTCACAGCGGTGATTAGTGCCGTGTCAAGCGTGTGAATAGGGGTGGCGTACTTGTTCTTTGCCGCCGACAGCAGCCCCTTCAACACCCATAGTACGTCGCGGACGGCGGCGGCCCAGTCTTCGCTGGGTCCTTCACTCTTTTCCCCTCGCCTCCACCACACCAACAGCAGCACGGTCATTATGCCGTTACCACCGGGATGTGCCAGCACACCCCAGTCCCCGACCACTTCGCTAATCGCTGGCCGACCGTCTCGTCTTTCTTGCGCCACTCTGGGGCTAGGCTGGTCCACCATCCCCACCATTTCTCAACCAGCTTGTCGTGATTCTCCACCTGTGTCTCTCTGGTAGTCGAACGGCATACTTGATCCACTGGGCGACCTCCGCTGGTCTCAAGCCTGGTTTCGAGGGTAGTGGACCGTCTTCATGTCCGGTGAGTTCACATTCACACGCGCAATGACTTTCGCTTACCGTAGTTTGGTACCCATAGCCTCCTCGAGCTGCGCCCATTCCTCACCGCAACCACCGCGTCAGCCCATTCCTCTGAGCCCGCCCTGGACACGCATCCAGCAGCGCCGATCCGTCCCGCATCCATTTCGGCC
>JARKIC010001039.1:0-158304 GCA_029378375.1 Mycena olivaceomarginata
ACTAAACGGCTTGCGCCGCTTAGCGGAGTCTAAATTGGCCGAGACGGGCGGGCAGGCGTGCCTCGCGGCGTGGCGTCGCTTGTCCAGGATTCCTTGCCTACACTATGCTTTCTCACCGTAAATAGTTCCTCCTATTCCTCTATATTGGTGGCCCCCAATCCTCTCCCTCTTTCATGGCTGTGTCTGCAACATCAACACTTGCATCACCATCAACCCTGCCGTTGTTGTTGATCACGCCGGCATAATTGAACCATCGACGTCGATTTGACCCACTAGCCACCCAGGAAAGCGTCCAATTTAGGTCTGGACCATGTAACATTATATCCTGGATCTCTAATGTCATATTTTGCATTAGCCAAGGATGGACTGAATTTATGGAACATGTAGTACAAATTATCTGACAACCCGCGTGCGAAGGCGATTACCCCACGCCTTTCCCCCCAACTGTAGGCTGGTGGCTTTAATCTCTGTACCTACAGTGTGTGGAAACCCATGGACGACAAAGGCCGTCCAAACCCACGCGAATTGAATCATCCAGTGCCACAACTGAGAACCAACGCGTGTCATGTTTCCAGCTACCTAATTAAACGAAACGAGTATCTATATCTAATCTCAATTGTCGGAATTGAACGGATTGGCTGGGTGAAAATTTCCGGGTTCGTTGACTTGTCAGACAGAGGACACCTGTTAATACAACACTATTAAAACGATGGGTTGGAGGGGTGGTGGTTGGAAACGAAGTGAGGGTTACGGGAGAATGGCCTCAGAAATGCCGAGGGCGAGCGAGACGGGACCGGGATTAATTTTAAAGGTCAGGGAAGAAAGCAGAGAGGTAAAGGGAAATGTACGGGCTTTAGGGGTGTACAACGTCAACAGATATCCAAGTAGTTAAACTGACGCCGATGGGACGGGACAAAGGCTTAGCTTCAGCGGATAAACCGCGGGGCTTGGAACGAAACGAAGTTTGCGCTCGGCCTATTAGCCTGGAATTCAAGGTGAAGACTAGTGGTAGAAACACGAGCCAACTCGAGTCGCTTGCCGACTGAAAAGCAACTGAACTGGACCCCTCAGGCTACCTGACCCAATTAGAAAGTGAAGCGTACATTAGAGATGAATGAACTTGGAGGATCCAGACGAAGTAGCGGTCTATTTTGATACGAGATAAGATGAATGGGAAACTAATCAAGGACACAATGTGGTATGAAACATACCCTGAGGTGAAAACCTCACGTTTGGGCGTCCATGAGACACGTGAAGTTGAAAAGGAGGAGGAGCAAGGCGCCGACCCAAGACCATGGGAGGCGTTTCGAATTAAAACGCAATTCAGCGACACTGGGTGCATGAGGATAAAAAATCCAGCGAAAGCACCTTTGTCATCGAACCTAGCGGGTTTGATTTGGAGGAAGGCGGAGGTGGGTGGTGACGCGTCGAAAGGATAGCGTAGGCGAACTACCTGAACATTCAGCCGGAGCGGGAGGTATTGACAAAAAGATAAGACGCACAGTCGGATGCGAGTGGCCCAAGAGGAGTTGAGACGAAAAGAGATCATTGAGTGGGACGGCGGGAGGTGAGGCGAGGGTGCGGAGACGGTGCTATGCGGTTGGGAACGGGACGGCCAGAGGTGACGCGGAGGGGAGGCCAGGGTGCGGGTGGAGGTTGCACGGGACGGGCATGGCGGCGCGGGTGTGGCTGCGGCAAAAGGGCCAACAGCGGCGGTGGGATCGCGGGTCGCGGGGGATGGGGTGGCGGGTTTCGGGGGAGACGGCGGGACGGTGACGTGGGTCTCGGGGAGCTAGCGGCAGTGCGCTGCGACGAGGAGTCGTGCGAGGGACGGCGGTGCGCGATACGCACAGGAAGAAGCGCCGGGGCGGTATTCGGAGGGGGCGGGGTGGCGAAGCGGGAGACTGGCGGCGGCGCAGAGTCAGCGGCTGCCGCCATATGAAGGGAGTTGACGCCGGGAAGAAGAGCGTGCCCGTGTGCTAGAAGTGTATGGCGCCGTGTGTTCGAAGGGTCAGCGCGCAGGGAAAGGGGCCGTGCGCGTGTGGGAAGCGCGGCGGTGGATAGCGGACGCGGACGCGGAGCAGCGGATCTGGGATGGCAGCGGATCCGGGATGGCAGCAATGTGGCAAGACGGGAGAGGCGGACGTGTGCGGGGACCAGCCCAGCGCGCGCAGCGGACAGAGCGTTGGAGACGAGCGGTTATCGTGTGGGGTTAGGGGAGGGAGCGGTGCGGCGATGACGCGAGGGACGGCGGAGCGTGGTTAGGGACTTGGCTTGGCAGATGGACGATGCAGACTTAGGGTCGGTACCGATAGCGACTTCAGAACCGGGGGTGCTGGAATGCGAAGTTGTAGCAGCCGTGGTCGAAGTCGGTACTACAAATCGGGCCGCGTAGGGCTGCACGCCGTGCCCGTCACGGGCACGGCCGTCGTTTCGACGGGTGTACAACGGGCACGGCCCGTCATCGAACGGTCCCGTCGTCTGAGCTACCAAAATGTCTACGGCACGGGACGGGTGACGGGACGACGGTGAACGGAAGTTGCCGGTTCAGCCGCGAGCGAAATTAGCCTATAGCGACATCTAATAGAGCCTCAAGGAGAATTCTATTGTTTAATCCAAAGACAACAGCATATTTCACACCGGTTTTAAGAGCTTTTATCGAGATCACATCACTTGTAATTCATTTCTGCGCAGCATACGAGAGAATAGGTAGGAAATTGGGGGGGAGGGAAATAATTCATAGTTGTAAACAGTAATAGTTGCGGTGAAGAAGAGATAGGTAGTCCGCTTGTGGACTGAGGGAGGCCAAGGTCGTGCGGGCGATGCCGCTGAGTCGTACAGGAGGAAATGCGATGGTGGGTGCAATGAGATCGAACTAAGCTTAAAGTAGTGAGTAGTACAAATGTAATGGGATACTTAGCTCAATCGGGGTTGGATTAACTCGGATTTGCTCGTAGATACTCAGGAAGATCGTGTATAGGTTGTGGGTGGTGGTGGTAAGACGGAAGTAAAGAACAAAGAGAAAGGTGCCGTAAGATGCCGACATATACAGTACGCTGAGTCAAAACCAGGTATGTAAGAGTGTTCATAGTAGCAAAACAAGCCGCAGCTAAAATCGAACCTCACCCAGCAATCCAGGTACTGCGCAAATACGAATAGGGAGATATTCGCTGCCCCGCTCAGCGCCGAAGGTGGGTGCCCAATCCCCTTCGAGATCAATCCCCGGTGCAGCCCGAGATGCCCGAGACCTGGTCCAATTCGTCGTGTTGGCGGTACGTAGAGAGGAAAGATGTGTTTCTGTAGGTAAATAAGTTGGGTGAGTGTAAAGATGAAGAACTCGGTCCAAGCATTCAAAAATACATAACGAAAGGTTTTTTACTGTGGAATCAAAAGTTCGTGTTTGAGTCGCGGATCAAGTAGTATGAACGTAAAATGTGTTGAGTCGCAGACAGGCAGCTGTATTCGACATTTTGGTGGGATATTTGATGCACATGTTAAATGGTCTCGAGATGGGAAGACGACGTGCGAGGCATGTCGCACTTCCACAGCGGTATCTACGCATTTCCAAGAACTTCCTTCACCGCATTGCGTGCGAGACGAAGACGCTGCTTGACAATCATCAGAGTTCTGATGGTGTCCGGTTTGAGAATCGCTCGGCGGAGGGAAATGGTGTCACGCCCGCCAGAGAAAATGCGTTCGACAGCAACGGCAGAGCCTGGAAGACAGAATTAAGCAGAGATCATAATAACTGTCACACAAAAACTCACCCGGGATGGTTAAAATGTCGCGAGCAAGACAAAAGAGGTTGGGAAACTGCGCCTTCCGAGCGAACCACCATTGGACGGGATCATAGGTTTTGCAGTCCTCGCGCGGAAGCAAATAATAGTCACGGAGTTCATCAAAGGCCGCGCGACGCTCCACACGGTACCCTCTGAGTGAAGTCTTTCTGCAGGGAGGCCTGGATGTGCGAGATCGACTGAACAGGAGCGCTGGCTTGAACTGGGGCGGATGAGGCTTTATCAGCATAGTTGCGTCGGAAATATGCGTCAAGCTTAGACTTCGCATCCTCGAGGTCATTCATGAGGTCTTCATCGTGGTATAAATCAGCCTTCAACCCTTCGTACGAGATGCGGGGATCAAGAACTGCAAGATGATCATTAACGCGCAAAGCCGAGGGATGGATTAAACACATACGGGCAGCCCACGTGTAAAATGGGGAGTCGTCCGACTTGTGGTAGTAGTCGCTAAGCTTTCGGTGCGCTTCGATGAGACCATTACGAAGCGCCGACGGAGTAGAGAGTGAGAGCTCGTGAATAGACTTGTGCAGGTCCTCTTGAAGCCCCCGGAAAACTGTGTGGGTAAACGACAGGACGGGGCGCTTAGTGGTTGACATGAGGGTAGTCGCAGTACGGAAGTCCTTCAGCCAACCTGCAACCAATATGATCGCATTCCAGTCCGCGTCCGTGAGATCTAGGTGGCGGATGTCGCGGTGCTCAAGGGGAACTCGGGATTAAAATTTCGTATGTGGGGAGGGGGGGGGGGGGGGGCCGGGGGAGGCTGAAAAAAACTTTGTGATACTTTTGTTAGAAAATGTTGGAACCCTCAAAACACCATTTGAACCATGCCAGAGGTTTCAGGAAGGGTTTGTACAATGCCCGAACCATCTTGAAGGTCAGTTTCCTAATATGGAATGCCGGATCACGCACGGCGCTATAGATTTTGCCTTCCGTTGGCTCAACCACTTTCCCAGATGATCAGGAAAATAGAATATGAGACTCACTATCATGGATATACAGTATCATTATTTTCCCCTGCCAATATACACCTAAGTTGTAATGATTTGGTGCCTAGTGCCGAAGTGGGGGTGATAGACCAGATAGCAGCACAGGAGTGTGAGGAAAAGCACATCAGAGGTGTACTAGATGGCCAGGAGGGTGTTACTACTCTGTAGGATAGCTATACTGCCCGTCATGCCCACCTCCAGTGGTATACTGAGCTGCAGCCGTAATCGGAGGCGACGGCCCGGCGCTAGGGGTGGGAAAATCCTTCCCTATATGGAAGGAGGGGGGAGGGGGTCAGCCAAGGGTCAAAAAGTTTTTTTCGACCCTATGTACTTATTTCGAATCCCGAGTTCCCCTTGGCGGTGCTTCCCCACGAAGTCGTCAATGATCTTACGATAGTCAAGTGCTCTCCCTATGAGAAATTCGATTAGTTACTGCAGCCACAAAGAGATCGAGATACATACTAAGCATTTGATGAGTTGAGGACCAATGAGTTTTGACATCGAGGATGAGTATCAACGGGTTCTTGCCCAATTTTCCGTCAGCAAAGTCCTGTGAGACTCAGACCTCGTGCAACCAGCTCTGCCGACGCTGTGGGCTCGATCTAATCACGCAAATTATTTGACGAAGCTGAATTACAGTGATGAGAAAAGTTGCAGGGTAAGGGCAGAGAATCGGACCTTGTGACTGCCTTGAGTTTGGGTGCAGCCGTCACTTCCGGAACCTCTTCTTCCTCGTCATCATCCTCGAATTCTGCGTCGTCGTCATCCTCACGCGACACAGAGGCGGTGACAGTTTCCTGGTACGAGGAAGATCGGCCTTTGGCGGTTTTCCTGTCCGATTTGGTGATCACCCCGATTGCCTCAAGAAGCTGCTGCGAAATAAAAAATTAATTACTCGACTCATACTTGGGGGGAGGCTGATACTGGCGCACGGCATAACTCGTACTTACTTTTTGTCTATTTATTCTTATGTTTTTTGTTGCTAATTTGTACATTCGGTATTTGCCTTCCAGCTATCCACAATACCCCAGCCGCTTCTCAATGGTGTTAAGAATTGTATATGTATTTCCAAGTCAATGAATCCGCCGTCCGGCTTGAAAAGAAGGTTAATTGTTCCAACGGAATCATCAGTTATTCTTGCTTGCATCGCTCATTGACATCACCGAGCCTTTTTTTGCTGTTGTGACAGGCCAGTTGTTTGTTTTTGCAGTGAAAATCCCTGTCATCAAGTTTATTTGACTCAGTTCGTAATTTATTTTGTGTAACATCAAGTTGATTTCAATATATTGATGCCATCATTTCATCAACGGTGATTCCCGGATATCCCAACCGTATCCGGCGGTCAAAGCGCACTATACAAGATGCGAAGAGTATGTAGCATATTTACATTCGTTGACCTTCCGATTCCGAAAGCGGCTACCATAAATATTCCGGAATGACGGGTGCTAACCTCTTCTCTCTCAAAACTCGACTACTACGACCTAAACTGTAAGTGTTGAGTATTGGTTTCTTCACAGCATTGAATCGGGCGTAGATGCCGGCTGTGCGCAGAAACCGCAGGCTCCAGAACATTGTTAGAACATCACTTTCTAACCCGGTTGCCATTGCTGCAATGTAAGCTTTTTCTTATATATTTCATCCGCATATTGGTTCGACTCTGCCCCAGCCCCGTAGGGCATCAAACCGTGCGTATTACGCCCACGGCCGTAAGAAATACGGGCGTAAGTCGCCGACGGGATGGTCAGACCTGTGCGTAAGAAGGCTGGGTGGAAGGGTGAGACGGGACGGGACCCGTCACACCAAATAAACCCAAATTTCAGCCCGCACTGAAACGCAAATTGATCTTCTCGTAATCTCTACAGGAATCAGCACCATTGGATTCGGGACAGATCATCAAGCATGAATCTTGAATAGAAATGGCGAAAATCATCACTAGAATCAGCTGTGGCTGAACAAAGCAAATCCAATGGAGCTGAAAGTCGTCTTGAAATTTCCAAAATCAAATCACCTTTCCGCCTTTGAGAAACAAAGGACTTCAGAATGAGTTTCCGCGATGCTGAAATTTTGCTTTGGAGGAAATTTCAGCTGTGCTGAAACTTGTACTGAAAGTCTTTGTTTCTCAAAGGTTGAAAGACACACCAATTGTCAATGTTTCATTATGCCTTTCAGTGTGACTGCATTTGCTTTGTTTCCGCACAGCTGATTCTAGTGCTGATTCTCACACCTTCCATTCAAGTTTCAGGCTTTGTGAATTCAACCGTCTTGTTGTGCTGATTTGTTTGGATATTTTGAAGAAATCAATTGCAGTTTCAGTCTGGACTGAAATTTTCCTTTATTTGGTGTGCGTGCGTATCACCCGTTTACGGCGTAATTACGGGTACTTATCACGGGAAAAATGGCGAAGAAATTTAAATCTATTGAAAAGGAAATATGGTTAACGGTAGTTCTAGTCTTCACCAGCCCCGGTGAGGTCGATGACAGTGTTTCTAGCCATGCGAAGCCGAGCCTTGACAAACATCAGCATCTGGATGGTTTCCGCCTTGAGACTGGCACGGCGGAGGCCGATAGTATCACGACCGCCAGAGAAGATTCTCTCCACCGCAACCGCAGAGCCTAGGATGAGTTCAGTAAGGTTTTCTCAAGGGGGAGCCCGAGGAAAGCGTACCGAGAATGCAGAGAACATTGCGGACAAGACGGTACAGGTTAGGAAACTGGTGGCGGCGGCCATACCACCAATGAAGCGGATCTACGTCAAGGTGCTCAGGGACACTGGTAATCCTGAAATATTCTGCGAGCTCATCGGTGTGTGTGTCACGGCCCCGATTCCGATAACGAGCCAGGAAGTCGACCTTTTGAGGAGAGCCATTGGCAGGGGTCTGGGGCTGAGCCGTCGAGTTTGCCATTTCTGTCGGGGCGTACACCATGTTGTAGTGGGCCTGTAAATTAGACTTCGAAGATTCCAGTTCAGCAAGTAACTGTACATCGTCGGCGTAGTCCTGGCGTAAAGTTTCGTATGAGATCCGTGGGTCAAGAACTGAGTGGTGGGGTCAGTGAGACTTCCAAAAGAAATAAAAGACGAACGGCCGGCCCAAAGACAATAGCGAGACACATCAAACTTGGTAAAGTAGTCGCTAAGTTTACGGTGCGCCTGTGCTAGACCATCTCTCAGCGCAGGGTCAGCATTGGCTGGAAGCTCCTCAATCGCTTCCTTCACTTTGGCCTGGAGCCCTCGGAATATTGTGTGAGTATGCGATAGCATTGGCTGCTTCGTTGTCGACATCTGCGTAGTCGCAGAACGGAATGTCTTGAGCCATGCCGTGACAAGCTTCAGAGCATCCCATTCGGTCTGCGTAAGCTTGTACTTGCGCAGTTCCGCGTCCTTTGCAACATAGTTGAAAATTGGAAGCCGGTATTCTATTGCGCGACCTGCGAATGGAATGGAATGAATTTCATCGGAGCGGTCACAGAAAAGGTCGAGAACATACGGAGCATCTGATGCGTTGAGGACCAACGAGTCTTGACATCCAGGATGAGGATAAGCATCTGATTACCCGCACTGGAAACACAGTCGTTAACTTCCTTCCGCCACGTCTTGCGACGCTGTGGACTAGAGCGAACATGGCGAACGATTTTACGAATCTAATTCAATTATATTAAGGAAGCCAACTATGAGGAATAAAACTCGCCTTGAACACGGCACTACCAATAGTGCTGGCTGGAGAGACATCCTCAGTGTCTTTGCCATCCTCGACATCGCCTGTCTGGCCATCCTGCTCACGGTCAACAGATTCAGTTGAAGCTTCCTGATATACACCTGCGCGCGATTTGGCCTTGTTCCTTTCGTCCTTCGTTAGCGCCCCAGTGGCCTCAAGAAGCTGAACATGGGGATTGAGCTGTATAAAGGGAAGTAGAAATGTTGGACTTGCCTTGAGGGCAGCAAGATGGATCGTGTGGGGCATACATCGCATGCGAGCATCACGCGCCTGGATTGGGATATTCGCGAGCTCACATCGTGCAGCAAAGGCATCAACGAGAGTGTCGTTGTTTGTGGCATTGTCCATAACAAACGCAATAATCTGGAATCGTGTTAACAGTTGCAACAGGGGAACATCAACAACACACCTTTCCCAAAAGCCCAAATTTTTCAAGTGTACTCCAAACGGCGTCAGCCATGTTTAAACCAGAGTGCTCGCCTATAAGCTCTCGGAAGTCGATTAAAGATTCCTCTGCCACCGCCTAAATCAGACTTATGATTTAACACAACGACCAAATTCACTTGCCAAGCTTGCCGTTGTTTCTGATCCAGTGAAGAACAATTGCCATGAAGGCATATCTATTGCTTGATGTCCAGGCGTCCAAGGAAATGGCGAAAAACGAAGCATTCTCCTTGGGTGCGTTGAATTGCCGAAATAGTATTACGAAGAAATTCGCCAACGCACAGCAAAAACAGCTCTCAAACCATCAGTCATTTCCCCCTCCATCCGCTCAATTCTTGCCTTTACGGACTGAGCGTGGGGTATCCTGAGCTGCTTACGGGTGGGATGGTGTGTGTACTGTAAGAGCTCGCGAAATTCCGCGGCGTCAACCACAGAAAAAGGTTGGTCACAGGCCGCGACCCATTTTGCAATTAACTCCTCGAAGTGTTCTTGATCTCATGGCTCCTGCGAAAGAGAGAGTAAAGGAGAGTGAAAAGGATACGACAGAACACGTACCTCGGATGCGGCCAACTGGTTTGCAAACATATCTCTGATGTTGTTGTTGATTGTTTCGAAATGCTCCAAGTACTTCTCAGCCGCCTCGGGCGTCATGGGTGATTTACCATGAGCCAGTGCCATCTCAACATCGGTGGGCGGACTGTTGCGGGCATTTAATACTTTGAAAAGTCGATAATGCGCTGGGAAGTGTGCCTGGAGATGAGTTTGAAGGCCTAGAATTGCTCAGGATGCTTTCGCGCCACAAGGGAAACAGGCAAAACATACCATTCGTATTGTAGTTCATCTTGCGAGTGATTTTGAACACCCGTCGGCTGCCGAGGTAGCACCTATAGTAACGAGCACCCTCCTCAACTGAGCCATCCCGGTGTTCATTGACCTGCTCGAAGAAATGATAGATCGCATTCCGCTTTTTCTGCTAAAGTTAAGGACATGTCCATATATGTATAGACAATATAGACAAAGGGATATCACGTACCGGCTACTGACGCGGTTTTACCTGTGGTGGATAGGGCGGCGGCATCGGATCGTCTTCGTCGGCGATTACCTGTGAGCAATCAGATTACGAAGGGAAAGAAAAAGGAATAGAACGCACTGATGGAGCGGCGGCCTTGCTTTTTCCCTTGGACTTCTTTTTGGGTGGTTTATCTGCCTTAGTCGTGGCTTTGCGTCGACGTGATGCTTCAGGAATCGTCTTGGTCGGGAGAGACTCCGCAAACTGTGCATGTGAGAACACAAATGAAGTTATGGTGTCCAGCGACATACCTCTGCGTTTGACAACACTTCCTCGATATCGCTATCACTTGACTCATCTGATGAAGGCCCAGAGAAGTCAGCATCTTCCGGATCAGAATTCTCCACCTCTTTTCCATTCTCTTTCGCCTTTGGAGCCGGCCGCTTGCGTTTCTGCTGTCGCTTCGGGGTCTCCGGATTGCCAAACTCGTCCAGGCCCTCCGCCTGGACAAGGGCCTCAAACCGTCGATTATCCCAATTTCTGGGCGGCCGACTGCGTGAGGAAGATGCTTCCGCTTGATCTACAAAAAACAAATATGAATTTTAGTTTATTTCCTTGGAAAGAAAACGAGAAAGAACACACGTTCATTGGCACCACCAAAGACTAATAGCCTCAAATGCAAGTGCGACAAGGGCCCTGTACCTCGGGATGCCAATGTCTCGCTCCACAGGACCCTCCGCTCACCGTGGTCGAGATAGAAGGCGGTGCGACGGCCCGGAGGTACGAGTTCGAGATCTTCGAGTTGTGCATAAATCTCGCCGAATGTAGTGCAACCAGTGACGGCTTATGGAAAGAGTCAACAATGAAAAAGCATTGAGCAAAAAAGGGACTCACTCATTGGAATTGAACGATGCGAGGCACCAAGGACGAAGACCATAAACTGGGGTGGGCCACAGAGAGCTCGCTTCCGCCTATCAGACATGAAAGAGAAATGGGATCGGTGTCGACGGCCAAGAATGAAGGGGGGCAACCATATGCCCGTACTGAAAAAAATTGGGGAAAGTCATTTCCGCTGAGTGAACCTACTCAGAATGCAACCGACACAAATAAATATACAACACACCAAAGAGAAGGAGGAGAGCGGCAGTGTAGAGCGAAAAATAGATGAGGAAGTAGGCGAGAAAAATATCCAGCCGATGACCGAGTAGTACGATGGTTTCAACACCTGCCCCAAGCGGGAGCAAAAGTAGGAGGAGATTAACGAGTGCCCATTGGAGCCAGTTGAATGCAAGAGCTTCAGGGCGAGATGGAAAAAGAGTTCCATGTTCTGTTCAAAGAAGCGTCGTCAAAAGCAGAAGTAAAGGGAAGGAAAGGGAGCGAGCATACTGGGAAGATGTTTGTTACAACCAAGTCCGGGGCGATATTCCACTATTGCAGAGGACATGCTGAGAGCAAGGGATAATGCGCAGTGTATAGGCGATCCTACCTAAATACCTCGACGGGACCGAGCCAAGTAATTTTTATTATGTCCTGGAATGGAGAACAAAGTATAAACACTGGAGCCAGAAAAATATGCGAACATCGGGCGGTCAGCCTTAACCAACAGGAGAAATAAGAGAGTATAGACACTGGAGCCAGGGAGATACGCGGACGTCGGGCGGCCAGCCTTAACCAACAGGAGAAATAAATGAGTATAGAGATTGGAGCCAGGAAATCATGCGGACGTCGGTCGGGCGGCCAGCCTTAACCAACAGGAGAAATAACAGAGTCAGACGCCGGAGCTAGAAAAAATATGCGAAGCTCAAGCGACCAGTCTTAACCCACAGGAGAAATGACCCTGGGTTGTTAAAACTACAATTGAAACAGAACAGGGTTGTGCTCGGTGAGCCAATGAGTCTATTGCTCGACATTCATCGAGCACCTCAGGTGAGTACTGTATTGTCTAAGCAAGGCGGGGAAGACGGGAAATTGACGCGATTTGGAGGGAACAGAAATCACATACTTACGAGTACCCAGTGATGCGCATTTCCTTGGCAGCGACGGCTCCACCATGAGCGTTAGCGGTAAGTAATTTCGGCGTCCTCCGAGGGCAAATTGATTGCCGACTTACCCGTAATTACGCGTAAACGCACGGTTACGGGGTGCCGTATTACGCCCCTACCCGTAGCGTTACCCGTCCCGTATAGAGGTCGAACAAAACCTCAGACGGGACGGGGGCGTAACCGTAATTACGGCCCCGTAAACCCGTAAGCTTACGGGGACGGTTTGATGCCCTACAGCCCCGACCCTTATCCCAGCAACGGGCCAGGTCTCAACTACATCGTCACACGCGACCTCGTCGCCGACATCGCCGCCTATGAACTGGGCTTCATCGACTACCTGACTTTACTCGCAAGGCGCGAAATCAAACTCGGGGAATGTCAAGATTTCGAACAGCGCTTGTGTGGGTACCGGGCGTGCCAGTGGATGTACAGGCACGAATGGAAGGCCTATTGCACAACACCAGAGCGCAAGCTGACGGGTGAGTACATTGTGCTTTTTAGTTTTTTATCCGGTGAACTGTCTGGAATCCGTCTATACCTAAACACCGCACATTTTACGCATTTCAGGAATAGTCGGATTACAGTATAGGCTTATTTCTAAGAACTGGTATACAGTCTCGGTATAGCCAGATGGGTTGTGATCACAGAGTAACGGGTACAAGGGGTAGGGAACTACCCTGCGGACTGACAGTGCTCGAAAACTGTAGAGGAATGTGTAGCCCACAAACCTCTTTAGAGACTATTTCTGGTCTTATTCCCACACAATGGAATAAGCTGGACATACTGATAACAAGGGCATGCGGGAATAGTCTTATTTCTGCACCAATAGGCCGTGTGCCTTCCATGTGATAGACGTCAAGGCCTGGGGGTATACGTTCCGGTGAAGTTCCGGGACTAGCGAAGGTCGGCTAAGGAGATCTGATGGGATTGTTCTTATTCCGAGCAGACGGAGTTGGGGAAATAAGAACCCTTTCTGGGACAAGTCTCACTAGGGGTATCTACGAGGAGCTGGAGGCCAGGGGAACATTACCCGATGGTCAACAAAGGCGGGAGAGGACCAGGAACAACGGGAAATAGGACGAACGACTCGGTATCAGTCAGCCAAGAGACTGAGGGTTTCAAACCCCTAGGGTGACCAACACCGCTCGAGCGGACATCACGATCATCCTGCTCACCAACCAATGGCAATACGCTTGCGGGAGCCCTTCCGACGGATAAATGGCTGAGGAAGGGGAACTCGGGCTATTTTACTAATTTCTATTTCGTTCTTGGACTTGCATATGATTTTGGGGTTTGTATAAGTAGTCAGGACATTATCTCGAGTAGGGTACAGAATCACCTGTGTATTAGTAGGCTGAACACTTGCGATTGGGGCTATTTCTGGGGTTGGCTCAGTGTGTATTGTCGTTGGACTTTAACATTGGGAAACCTTAAGTTGGAATAAGGAATAGGGTATTGGAAACATCTTGGACGTGATTGAGGCTATCTATCATCTGGGAATCGAATTGTGTTTTGGAATCAGCTACTGTCATCGTCATCAGCTATCATCATCGGCACTTGGGAAATAAGCTACGGGCTTTCTATCGTTGAGAATTGTTATATCGTCGACTTATCCGAGGCCTCTTGCACGTCGTTGGACGACACCACCACCACCACCACCACCACTATCAACACTTGCTGTCTCATAAGCTGTGAAGCTTTTAAACCATCTTATTTCCACCGCTCGATTATTGCTCAGGTCAATTCCTGGTGATATCTTGTAGTGAAGGTTCATCTTCCTAAGGGAAACACATACCTTCCCTTCAACCTTGTTAGGACCTGTAAAGGGACTACCACTCGTCTGAATCTTGGCTCCTGCGCTCGCTGATCGGCCTATTTCCGATCCTCGTCTTATTTCCGTAGGCCTCACCGCTTATTCCGGAAAGACTTGGGTTGTATTTGGGTGATAAGTGTGTTGTTTGGGTTTATTTCAGAGCACATTGTTCACCGGCTCACCCGCCTGTAGAACATTTGGTGCAAGACGAGACGCGCTCTGCACGCAGGCCCTGCACCGTATGCTCTTGCCAAAAACGGCACATGGAGTGGGTGGATTATATGTCGGTAGGAGGCGAAATGGGGCTGGAGGCCCAGTTTTACCGTTGGATCGCTTTGCGGGGTCGCACATCGATTGCTACATATATTGCATAAGAATTTCGGCCTGTTAGCTTGTATCATATTACGTTGTACGGCATGTGCAGTATATACGACACAAAACCGGGGCAGGTGCCTTGTATTATAACACATTATATTAACCCGGACATTACCAAGACATCCGGATATCTTCACTGCAAACAGCTCTCTATCGTCTTGCATTATATCTAGATATTACCAGACGGCCCTACCCATCGAGTTTATCTGATAGAACATCGGGACCTAGGCCTCGCACCGTATGCTCCAAGAAGCGGCCCATGGAGTGGGTCGATTATTTGTGTGGGAGGGGAACAGGGGATGGAGAACAAGTTTTTTTGTTGGATCGCCTTGTGGGGCCATACATCGATTGTCAAATATATATTTTTAGCGTGATCTAGTCTCGTGTCGATTGCATTCAATCTGCAGAATAAAAAATGTATATTGTATTTTGATTACTAAGACTTTTATTAAGATATTCGGGCAAGAACTGCATTGGATTTGTTCAATTGCCATGTATTATCGCGCGCTATCGAAGTGAGCGCGGGTCCATCCCAAACTCTCTGATGTTGTGAGCTTGCACATCTCATCCGTGTCATACACTGTTTTTTTAAATTTTTATCTCAGTCGATGGATAGTGAACGTGATAGCGGGGATGCGGTATCAACCAGCATTTACGTGAATATATTCGCTGTCGGCATTTCGGCCAGCTGAATAATAAAGTTATTGATGGGATCAGATTCTTGCCTACAAGGTTCATCACGTCGTAAAATAGAGCTCCGTTTTTTTGAGTTTCGATATGATGTCGGTGCCGCAGTCAAACAACATCTCTTCACCTTCTACCACAACTGTCGCCCTCATATCTTCAAAACATGGCCCGCAACAAGGTGCGTGTTCTGAGCTTTGGCGCCACTTTGCCACTCATCGGCCGTCGAAAGCAAACCTTCCGCAAATCCACCGGCGGCAAGTGCAGGCCACACCCCGCGTTGGTGGATACTGACTCCTTGTCACCGACAGGAAAGGCTCCCGTCGTACGACTTCCCTGCATGACTCCACTTCCGCAACCAACACAACCCAAATCACGTCGCCGCCGTGCCAGCACTGTGGCTTTGCGCGAAATTCGCAAATACTAGAAGGATACCTCTCTCTTGATCCTGAAGACATTGTTTCAGTGTCTAGTTAAAGAGATTGTGGGAGACTATCAGGTGTGTATTCATGCTTATAACAGCGCAACGTCGCACTGACACCATCTGCCTCGAGCCGGATGTCAGATCCTAATCTTCCGCGCTTGCGGCGCTTCAGGAGGCTGCCGAAGACATGTGTGTTTTATTTATTTTTTGAACCAAGCAATTCAACGCAAATAACGGCTGATTCAGTATATCATTTCCGTTTTCGAAGACACCATGCGAGTGCCTCAACACACGCACCGTGAAACTATGTTCGTGCCACCTATCCGAAGAATCGTGCGCATGACACTATTATTACCCAGTCAACCTAGAGACATGGCACTGGTGCTCCGTGTTCGCAGCAACAGTTCTTGAATGCACGCAAAACCCACGTGTCCGGACTTTGTACTGGACTCTATCCTCCTGAATGCCGATTTATATTTGTAGCTCACATAAACTCAGGGTAGAAAAAAACTCTATCTATAAACATCAACAGCTCGCTATAACCATTCGCTGCTCAAACATTATCGACTAGTATCTATCCATCGCAGTAGTTATTCTGTATCGCAACCAAAAATACATGGCTATTCGCCCTTACATAAATTAACGGTACATCAGCGGTCCTTGCAACGAATGTAGAAGGTAGGCCAGGTGGAAAGTGAGTATTCACCCTATCCCTAGACGGGCATGGACAATCAACGTAGCATGCATATATTGTACGGCTTCCAATGAAGCACATGTAGTCGCTGTGCACATGACACGTACAAGTCACTTCGGGAATTGCCGAAAACTGATCACTCATCATTTATACGATGATAAGCAGGCTATCTGGCCTTGCCTGGAATCTCGCTAATGTTGGGATTCCTGTGCATTACCAAGTTAGATGTACATCTCCAGGATTAACATGAGTCCCGAATGGTTAATCAGGCACATCCTGCATGAGGGCTTAATCAGCCTGCCCGAGAACATTAATCAGAACCTCCCATACTGATTAAGGCTCGATTCAATGGGTTTAATAATAGAGTCCTTATAATCACTTGATTAAGGCTCTGTGGGGCCAACAAATATCAGGGAACTTAAACATCCACTCTGAAGAACAAGTGCCTATCAGCAGAGATAGATCTGTGGGATTTAATCACCTTGTTGTGGTTGATTTGGACTATTCTGAGGACACGTCTGGACACATGATAATCACCGATCAATGTTGCTATCCCAATATGGGTTCTTGACCTGGGCAAGGCTTCATCGGTGTATATCTCAACAACTACTGGGCGGTTCGGGGAGATTAGGGTATCTACAGAAAGCTGATACCCAATGCTCCTTGAATCTGAAGGTGTTAATCAAGGGACTTTAACCATTAAACTGGTTCGGCTCCGTTACCGTCCCAAATTGGGTTCTTGGCTTGATCAGGAATTGACGAGGTTATATCTTGGGAACCACTTGGTGGATTAGGGAGTTCTGGGTGTCTACAGAAATGGGAGACTCAGCGCTTTCTGAATCCAATGGTCCGAAGGGCAGGACAACACTATTTAGCTTGGAAGTTCAGTCGAGTCAGACAACCGATCGGAAACAAGGAGTTAAATGGCAGATCTTTAGCTTACTCAGGTAGTGTAATTACAGTAGTGTAAGCATAAATGTACAGTATATAAGGAGGGCAGTTCTAGCATGGACACGCTACTGCAGTGGTAGTGGCACAGGTGCTAGATCCCAGTCTCATAAAGAGACTTGGATCTAGGGCTTGTGTTGCAACAGGTAGTCCGCGCTTGTGATCCTGGACTGGTTCTATTAAGAGCTTTGCTTCGTTTGCACAATGTGATTAATATGTCTTGCCTTCGGTGGAAGTAAAACACATAATTTGGGATTGTGATTAAGATGTGTGAAGGGATTTGGGATTTGGATTGAGAACACGGCACCACTACAGCAGCCTTGGAAGGCTTATTATTTGGGATTATGGGATATGGTCGAAAGGGACCTTAAACAATCAGCAGCCTTGGAAGGCTTATTATTTGGGATTATGGGATACAGTCGAAAGGGACCTTAAACAATCAGCAGCCTTGGAAGGCTTATATTTGGGATTGGATTTGGATTGGTGTTGGATCGACGCACTCGGTTGGCTATACCAAGAGAGGGTCTTAATCCCATCACAACAGTCTTGCATGCCATTAGTCAAGTGCTCTCGTTCTGAGCGCTTGATTAAGGGCTTCAACCAGTCGAACTGAAGTATCTGTATCCCTTTTCTACTCCTTCACAGTTTTGTGAAGTCTAAAATGCATGAATACCGTCGGTGCGTCTAAGCTTGTGCAACCAGGGGGAACAAGGATGTGGATTTCGGTTAGTGGTTGTGGCTTGTACGGCTGCATTCCGCTCGTCGGTCCATGTCATCAGCAGTACTCCACTTTTAGACGGACCGAGGCAAAGCCTTTCAACGAACACCATGTATTTCACCTACTATAATATTCCGCCCAATCCGGTACAGACAGCGTTCACCGGCTCACTTAAACGACTTCATGTCCTAAAGTAAGCATCCTGCGGAATATTTTCAAATTCTATACAATATTTAACGAGAGCGAAGCAAGACGATAGGAATACAAGAATTCGACCAGGAATTGGTGGTTTGAAGCCAATGAGAAGGTGCGTCCATTCCACATGTCCAGACATTTTACATGACGGCGTAACTAATTCCCACCTGAGGTGCCTGTTCTCTTGGACCATTGGGGCTGCCATTATGTACAAAAGGTATGTAAGGCCCATGTCAAGGCAAAAGCCGCGCATCCGAGCGATATACCACCCCATAACTCACGGTATGCTCCAAGAGCAATGTCTCAGTCTATGTGCAACTTGAGTGAAGGTACTGCCCGCCAACAGCCCGGTGTCCCCTGCAAGACACCCTCGAGTGCAAGACCTACGATCCGTGAGCCACAAGGTGGCGCACCCCCCAAACGAACGTCAACGAAAGGTAATAAAAATGACATACAGCATGAATGGAAGATGCCGAAACTGTTCCAACAAGAAGAACTTTGTTTGGAGCTTCTTGTGAGCTCAGAGTTGAACCCCCTGCCGGCACAGATGCCGAGAAACCGAACATGCAGAGCAATTCCACACGCTGGCCCTCTGCCCCTGCCACAGTGCGGGGGGTTTTGATGTCGCCCTCGACATCGGAAGAAGGAGTAGGGGAAAAGATGGCCGATGTGGTGGAATCAAGGAGGAGTAGGAGTAGCAAAGGAATGAGAGATGAGGGTTGTTGAACGGGAGGATGATCGACTTGGTGACCAAAGTGGAAACACCGCCGCGGAACTGCTGAGTGGTAATGGCACCGCAGAGATGCCCGAGCGATGTCCCGACGCTTTTCAGAGTCTGGCGATCCGGCCTGTAATAGAAGAGCTTGAGGCGATGGACAGTAACCGTCCCCCGAATCACAGTGCCGTTGAGCTCGCGCAAGGTGTAAACCTTATGCGGGTGGACCTCGTGAATGATGAATGGGCCCGACCAGCGCATCTCTTCCTTCCTCCCATGCCGCCCTTCCAAGTTCGTCTCGTGACACCAGACCCGCATTCCTGGCTCGAAGTCCGAGAACGAATGATATCGCATGCGGGGATTCATATTCTCGATGGACTGCTGGCACGACTGGGTCAACTTCTCTAGCGCGGGAGTAAGGAGCTCGTCGCGGCGCAGGATCTCGTGGGCACGGAAGGAGATAAGGTCCGAGTACGTTTTCACGTCATGCCAATCTAAAGTCTGCCAAGTGTGATCAGTGATATCAAACGCGAATACCGGGTGTACATGTCAGCAATGGCCTCTGGGTCGGCTAAACAGCAAGTAACCCGACGAGAACCCCAACTAGGATAAACCCGATAGACGCTAGTAGCTCGTGTGTTCCCCGAGCAGTAGGACCAGTCGTACAGCGTCCTCCCTAGGAGGCCATATGTCGTAGGTCGGGATGCAAGGTGGAACCCGGAATAAGTCGAAGAGGGTGTGATATCCACTCAGGTATACAACCCGGGGCGTGGATATAACCCGTAGTACAGTGCGAAGGAAGCGGGGCAGGGTGGAGACAATGCCTATGTCAAGCCAAGGTAGAAGCCTGAGTTTAGACGAGGTAGAATCTACTGTACATGGAGATTCTACCGTGCTTATATAGGCTTCTAATGAATTAAAGCGATCGCGGTCAATCGCGATCAGTTCCTGCACCGTAGCATTAAGGAGCATTAATGCTGATGCTCCTGGACTCCTCTGTGTTGGTTTCCGTGGCGTCGGTGAACCTAGGAGACCCGATGTTTGGGTTTCCTAGTCCTAAGTGTCATCGTATCCAGTGGTTCAAACCCCGATCGGGTTTGCAACCACTCCTGTACTTTGTGTACGCTTCTATGTCATCCCTTGGTGTATCCGGGGACTAGAGTCCGTCTGTACGGGTTCCTAGTCCCTAACGTCTTCTGTATCCCGTGGCACAGACTCCCCGAGTCTGCGGCTTTAGAATCTGAGGCCGGGTTTCAACCGTGAGAAGGTCACGTGGTGGCGTCATGAGAGTCCCGTGCCGCTAATACGCGTCGCGCGAAAAAAAGTAGAACCCGGGCAATTCATGACAGTATGCCATAGAGCAAGAAATAGGGTGAGTACCCATGAGCTCTGTGCGCCGTGACGCGCATTGCAAACAGAACGGCAGGGAGATACTCATCTTACCCCCTTTTACCTCTACTCCTTTTATTACCACATTTTCAACTTACTGGTCGACACAGTTTCCTACCCTCTCCCTTCTGTTCCGAACCTGCTACTGGGTACATTCCCCTTCTTCACTGTAATGCGACATGATAAATTAAATATCGTATGAGGAGGCCCTTTGCAGAAAAACAAAGACATTCGGGATTAAATGAAGGCGGCAGCAGTCGTAAATAATGGTAAAATGAGATGTAATACTGCCGAATGAAACAGCGATAAATGGCGAGTGTCTAACTAGAGGAATCAAAAAAAGTATGAATGTGTGAAAATAAATGTGCCCGCAGAAAGTCGAACACTCCCCGGTCTGATGAATTATATAAGCACTAAACTCATTAGATTTCGCTCTTAAGAAGACTTCAAAAAGCTAATGAACACAGCCACTATTTTCATTACATCATTCAAACACACTGATAAACATTTCGCCATATCAAAAATCTGGTTCCCGATTGATGAAAAGAACGAGTACTTGGGGGGAGGCCGATGCTTTGCATGGCATGACTTGTACTTTACTTTTGGTAGCGATGTACTGCTTATTTAAAAGGAGGTTGGCCCCTTGTCAACCCCTTGTCGAGTTGAAACCCGGAACACGGACTAGGTTCCCAATAAAAAAATAGATAGGAGCGTGAAGGCCCAAAGAAAAGTCGAGCAATGAGGTGTGAACCAAGATAGAAGTCTGAGGAGGGATTTATTAGGTGTTTTGGACAACAAGCCAATGTTGAAGCATATACGAGCAATTGACAATTTGACGTTCCCGGGATATCGGAACTCTTTACAAACGAGTAACAAGCCGTGTTTCCGAGTAGTTCAATCCCATGAGTTGATGAGCTGCAGACCAACTCCAAACTACAATGAAGATACACTCAGGATGGTTTATAAATTTAAGCATTGGACAAAACAGGGAATAGATGAGCTGGGATATTTCTCTGAGAACATGTGTTGAATCAAAGTACCGTCCACCATCCACAGATATCTGGAACCAACATTGAAATCAATTAATCCAGCTTTCAAACATGGGCAAACGGTACTTGCCAATTGTCCTGTGTGAAAGGCAAATAAGTATACGTCAACTGGCTCAAAACTGCATTGAATGAAGTACCGACTGGTGGCTGTGTTGAGCCTTTGTACGACGGTCGGATACAGCCGAGAGCCTTTGTACGAAGGACTTCGGATACAGCCGGTCGCACTGATCGCCGGCCTGATCGTTGACAAGTTGACAGGGACCAAAGCATACCCAAACAAAAGTGCACAGCCTTCGTTGGTGCTTGAACAACGATGAAAACCGACCCCGAAGCCCCAGGGGAAAGTGAGTGGGCACTCATCAGAGGTGAAAAAATTCCAGATTTAATCTGGCACTGCAGTCAAGCCCATACAGGACACCAATAAAATATCAGAAAGGAATTTCTGAATTGACATCCTCAGAGCGGCGGATGCACATCGCGACGGGACTCGGGAACATTGCCATTGTGTTCCTGGGGGGATAAAACCCTGGAGGCATGTTAAACTGGAGCCTTCACAGGATGTGCCTGCATGCACACAACATCAACATTATTTAACATGTTTGTTACAAGTGTCTTGACGGCAGCGGTACAAATATTACAGGGACCTGTAAATCACATTTTGGGACTTCAAATACATGCCAGAAAATTTTTACAGCACGGAAGAACCAATAAAGCAAGTACAGGAATGAAATCACACATGTGTTGGAAGGGAAATGAACTGTGCCGGAACAATGAATTATATCGCCCTGAAACTGCCTGTCCCATGGACTAGGAATTGGAAAGGATTTGTGGCTCTAACCGTTTGGGTGATGCAGCCCAGGAACATGCCCGCAATCAACAAACCATGATTTAGTGTATTTGGCCTACCATTGGGCCCAGAGACCCTGGAAAATTACAGCTTTAAGATCTGGAATTACGGGGTCAGTGGAAACAGTTGCACACTTTTGGCCCGATGGATTCTGGCGCAGCTCATCGCGCAGATTATAAGCTCCGAAGGCTATTCAACCTGTGCGGGATTGGCCAAAATCTGGTTTGATTCCGCACCTGGAGATCTGGAATATGGCATTGGTGGGAATGATCACACAGATCTGGCTGGGGCAATTCATCTGCTGTTCGAATCGTGGACCGTCTGATGTTCAAAGTGAGCAGAGAACGAGAGAAAAAGAAAAGGGGATAGCCTTTATGGGGGTGTGCACAAAGAGGCACAAATAAAAGCCGGTAAGAAACGGTGGCTCGGTATTATCCGAAGTCTTGCGTACGCAGGACTTCGGATAATACCGAGGATTTGATCTTCGGCTTGATCGCCGGTCAACCATTGAATATGAGCCGGAATAAGGCACCCTCTCTTTCTTCCGTCTGCTGTACATCCCCGATAACCTGAGAAGGTAGGTCATCATGCTCTACAAAATTCCACAAGTCTCTGGTGGTGGGTGGTTCTAGGAGGTTTGATCGATCAGCCATCAATCAAGTTTTCCAAGTTGGGAGGCGAATCGGTGGGAAGCACAGATCTTGGGCTGTTAAATAAAGCTGGTAAGGCCGACAGGCGGCACGGCCCGCTACCAGTCAGAGAAGGCTGGAAATTACACTGAGCGTGAATCTGCTCCAACCATGTCATTCTCCGAATTGACTTTGCGCAAATGTTCATCAGTATCACAATTTCCAACCATGAATAAGAATAAGACTTGGGATAAATTAAACCAGTGGGGTCCCATTTCGGAACGTACTGGGTTGTAGCTACTTATACATACGGCCATGATAATATACTTTCACTACACCACTACACAACAACCGTTGATGAGCTAACCTCTTTCGGTGAGGCCGTAGATGCCCGGCTATCATGCAGCAGTAGATAATAAGAAGACTGCACTGACCCTTCCTGTGTGGTATTGGATAATCGACCACCTTGTTGGCACCTACACCATCCCCCAAACTCCATGTGTATGGACTCAATACGTCGCAGCATGGCCGGCCTCGGTTGTGGCAGGACTGACAGATAATAAGCCAGTGGGACTTGGTTTGAGTTCTCTTCTTCCAAGAAAAAATCCCTGTCATCCACCAGCATTCCACCGAGAGTTGTGGGCGCAGCATGGGGCCAAACAAAATTGTCTGTTACCCAATGCTGGAAGAGACAGGCACTGGATGACCACACCAATGAGATGATACTATGAGCCGACATCTAGGCCTTGTAAGATAGCATTCAGTGCTCGGCACGAGGACAGATCATAGAATATAGCATGGGCACGATGGCGATGAGAATCGCTGACTATCAGTGCATGGTATGATGGTTTGATATTGCACACTCCAGGGATAAATAGAGCATCTCTGAGGAATCAAAGGCGCTCCACTGATGATAGTGCATGAGATATTATGCAGGTGCCCGAGGGCGAAGGAAGCAAGCTGGAACAGGAAATCAGCGATGGAAAAATTATCCACACATTAAATCTGAAACTAGTGGTTAACGGAATTTAATTCCATGAAAGAGGATTGTGGAGCATCCAGTTAAGGCTGCCCACTATCTTGTAAACAGTGGCGGCCGTCGGTTTCTGATAGCCAGACGTCATAGTAGCGGTCGCTTTTTCGAAATTTTATCCCTGAGACAGGATCGGACGGCAAAAAAAAACGGCCGCCAACCGGAAGCCAACGGGTCGGCGTCTGGGCATCCAGAATTGTGCCTCTGACCTTGAAGTCTGGGTGTGTATAGGTGCATTTGTACCCGAGTGCCCCACAAAGCATGAGGGACGTTGTTCTGGACTCGCGTAAATACGATCAAGCCGAGTTGAACTGATGCATGTGAGCAACTGTAGTCACAGATACTTTTCTGACCCTGGACAGAGGAAGTGTTTTGGTGCGTATCACGAGTCCTGGCTGAGGATGATCATGTAGATTCAAGATAATGTTGAATCACGGAATTTTTTGACAGACAAAACAGCCAAATGCGCGCTCACCCCATCCACGCTGTACTATTGGCAGCAGTACCAAGCAATAGTCCAACAACAAGCGTAATTTGTTGGACATCAGGGTTAAGTAGTGCCACGGGTCAGTAATAAATTGAGGGATGGGAGAATTTTGTGATAAAGAGTGGACCCGATCACGGAACAGTTCCTAAGCAGCATTATGAGTTTGTGGACGGCAATCGTCGGCTGTTCTGCCGGAACAAGGAAGCCGAAGGATTTCCAGCGGGAAGATCAATGCTTACGCAAAATGGGATGACGAAAATGTGATTTACTGCGACTTGTGAAAATAGGGCGCCCTATAACCCTTACCTAAAGGTAGCGGGAATCCGTTTACAGAAAGGATCAAACGACTTGATTTTTAAGTACTCCCCTGCGTCTAAAAGTGCTAAGAAACGCGCGTCTATGAGTACATCAAGGCACGGTTGATACAGATCTGACAGACGGGTTAAATCTTGTCTCCCACACAGCTTGCGGGATGGAATGGTGGTCAACGTCTGGATGGAAGGATAGAGTTTTGCATCTGAACGAGCGGCAAACCAACTGCCTTTGTAAAGTCTTGCCGCCCTTGAAGCCCGAGGACCCTGAAGAATAGCTATTCAATTCCGCATCCATATTTGGCGGGCGCCGGCGGGCGTCGGCGGGCGTGAGTAATTGGGCCGGCCCAGGGTATCCACATGCAGTCCTAGTTTTCCACGCGGCCTAATACAGACCAGATAAGAACGCCAAGTTGTCGCCAAGTTTGCGCCAAGTCATGCGCCAAGGCGGTTTGATACCGGCTCACAATCCCACAGTAACTTGCAAGTTGTGGTTGCGGTGAGAAGACAGACTTCACACTGCTCTTCACAAATTTAAGCGACAGCCGCTTCGTTGACGATTCGCCTCTTCCTTCGGGTCGTTTCGTATTCGCAGAGTCATCACTGAATCCTCGGCAAACATAATTATTCAAATGAGTCATCGGTTGCCCCAGGCTCGGTATTAACGACTGGCCGTTCATATAAAGGCGGACATTGTTGTGCCATCGAGTGTCCATACCAACCTCTAAGCAGCGCCATGAAATTTCTGCCCTTCCTCCCACTTGTTTTCACTTTGGCCGCTGCCCTTCCCTCTGGCAGACAGACAGAAACGACATGCACGACCCGCTGGTCCGGCATAAACGAGTTGATCGAAGACTTCGAGGGGAGGGTTAGAGTCGGTTAGGATTTCTTTTCGTCTGAATCCTATCCACGATTCCTGTTTCTTTTGCTTGGTTTACTTGTTTCCTGCATTGATGAATGCTGACAATCTGACCAAACCAGCGGACCCAACGTTCCTTACCTCGTTCTACGGCGCATCCAGGTAAGTAGGCCGCCATTCTCCCTCCCTTCCTCCAGTCCTGTGTACATTCCCTCGTTATTGACCTCGGATTTAGTACTCTGAACTGTGGAGGTGTAACTATTCAGACATACGTCGATAATATCCTGGCCGTTATCGCGACGCCAGATTCGTGGTGCAGTATCAATGGGTAAGCACTTTCCTATTTCTCTGCCACTCCTTTTGCGAGTCTATTGGGCGTGCTGTCCATCTGGTTTGATTGCGGAGAGCTTACTTGGTTTGCGGCACTTTCTGCAGGGATGGATTTGGTGGTTACGACTGTGAAATTGAGTACCTCTGATTTGGAGAAGCAAGCATATTTCGGTGGGAGGGTGGATGGAGGTGGTCTTGATACCCGAGTACATTCATTTCTCGTGTATTTTGGGCCACAAACTTCATATACACGGCTCAGGCAGATTTCTGCTCGCCCTAATTCCTACTTCTAGTCGTTTCCTCTCTGGGCTGCAACTTCACCCGCTACGGGGATCAAATAATTTTCTTTCAAGAAGAAGATGGGACAATGTTGATCTCAAGGAAAATTTTCATACCTGCAATTGGGGAGAAAACGTCTCAGATCGAAACCCCACATACAGCTTTCAAATAGCGGTAACTTGTCTTCAAAGTTTCCGCTCGGGATCTGAGATTTTCACCTCGCAAGTGAACCCAGTTCTGGAAGTAAAAATAAACAATTATATGCGCTACGGGTGTATTCGGCTACATGCCAATGGACTCAAAACAAGGTCACAACTGACAGGGACATACCTCATCACATCTGAATCAGTCTTACGAATTTTCTTTTGGTTCTACCATCATTGGTTCTTCTAATAAGTGTCTCACGGGGTAGACATCTTGGACTTCCAGTTTGGGTACTTCGTAGAGATTGTGTCTATCTTTGCATATGTGGTAATCCGAGTTCCTAGGCTTTTTGTGGCATATCAACCACCACCACTTCTTCCACCCCTGAGAACCCTCCAACCATCACAAATGCTCTGCTATAACCCTTTCATTCCAGCCCATTGAGTTTGGCCAACTGCATATCTACATACACGTCATGTACATTATTCCTAAGGAGATCCGCCTTCTAGATTCGGATGTTCTGTGACCCGGATAAAGGTATACCTGTCCGCCAACTTGTATCTTATACCGTCCACTGGACGAATGTCATACATCCTTCCCTTTTCGGACGCTGGCGTTGAGCTTAGGATCCGGCCCGTTTCCGTCTGAGACGGGTCGACGGACCGTCGAAACGGTTCCCGTCCCGCCCCCCGAGAGCATTTCCCCACCCGCTTTAAAAACGAGTAGAAACGTGTTCGTCAATACCTCGCTCTCGGCTATCACCAACCCTCGTTCAGGTGCTCCTGAGGATTCAAAGGATCCAACCAAGCAGATTTACACATGAATTAACACACACCTTTACTTTTAGTCACCTACGTCGAGACATAATGTACCCGTCGAAAACGGGTAGACGGACGGAAACGGGTCAAACGGACCCGTCCGTTTCCCAAATATTTTGTCCTGGAAACGGCCGTTTTTTCGACGGCCGTTCCGGAACCCTAGTTGAGCTGTTTGTGAATGTGCGACCCCATCAGAGGCTGTGCTCAAGCCGACTTTTCGATCGCTAAGGAGTCCAGGACGTCGACTTTTCGACCCTTGACTCGTCCTACCTGGCCGACCCAGCGCCAGTCCACCTCAACTACGTCTACCCTCCCGCCCATTTCTACCCGGACGTCTACTTCGCTGAAGTCCAACCGTGTCGACCTGCCCTCCTCAATGGGAGTCCATTATGGGGCGGCTTACCAACCCTTGCTACCCACCGCTGCGGCATAATTTGTTTCCTCTGGCAATTCTCAGTATGAGATCTTGATCTTTTCTACATCCTCCCGATACTAACGATTCTCGGGTCTCTTATTTGGTCTCTTCCATCGGATCCACACACCCACTCGTTTAGGCGACGACTGCAGCAGAGCCCGCAGACTCCTCCACTCTAACACTTCTTGAGGCTATCGACTTCGACGCGGCGTACCCGCCGGCACCGCTTCCCGCCCCAGCATGGCTTCGGCCGAACTTCGGTGCTGCTCAGTCTTAGTAACGCGGCAACTCCAAACTCGAGTGCTCGTTATGCGTGTCAGGAGCGGGCGGCGAGTGCTGCAGGCCGGAATTGAAGCGGGCGCGGGTTCGTTTTGCTTGGATCTTTGCTCAACAATGATCTGTACCTCCTTTTATATTCACCCGCGCGATGGCAAGAGCCTGGTGCACACCGGATTACGAAAAAAGGTCAGTTCCCTCGAAACCGTTTCCAATCGTGTTGGTTCCGATGTCACTTCGAAGTTTCAACCCGAGCGGCCCGATATTGTGAGTAAGAGTCATGGACATTGGAGGATGTAGTTGGAGTCGCAACACATTAAGTACGTGGTTTTTTCTCCTACAGACTACGCCTGACGAATCGGCCGCATCTGTGCCAGAATAGATGCTCTTCGGGCTCTCCTTCTTTTCCTGCTCGCTCCACATGGTCTCCCCATCCTGATTCTGTAATTCTTCAATCCAGAGATGCGTGGGTCGTTCAAGACAGCAGCCGTCAAAAACGGTGCGCCACACGGGGCTCCAAAACCGTTGCCACCACGCGACGTCCGCCCGTGGGCTCAGTACATGTTCGTAGAATAGCAGCTGCCCGCCCGGCACAAGCAAGTCGCTGACCAGCCGAGCAATCGTCGTCTGTGGGTCCGGCACGCTGCACAAGGTGAGTATGGACAACATCGTGTCCACCTGCAACCCCGCTCCGTCTATTTGTTTACGGATCCCTAGAGTGTCTTCAGCCCCACCACCGATGATCAGTAACGTCCCATCCGCCTCCTTGAATCCGGCCTTGGTTGCGCGCGTACGGATCGCTGGATGCATCCGCGCATTCGGCTCAAGCGCTATATACGTCGTCACCGCGCGCCGGTCGAAGTCGTCGACGCTGTGCCCATGTCCGGCTCCGATATCGAGTACGGCTCCCCTGGCGTGTGGCGAAATTAGCGCAAGCTTTGTCGGGCGCGCGCTCTTGTCCGTAGGTGCTGCGAACGCGTCCCAGACGACCGCCATGAAGGTGCGCGACAAGGCGGTGGGGCGGATTATTAGGGATGGCTCGCGGCATATCGCCTTGAGCGTGGGCAGTGTGGCGACGCAGAATGCCGCTCGGAGGTCAGATGTCAGCCCAAGGGATGCAGAGAGCTTCATTTCGCGGGGGTTAATCCGGACTGGAGTGCCAACGTGGCAACTTGTGGGTATGCAGGATTCGGATCGTGCCGTGTGAGTAAATATACTGCTATCATGTCCGGATCCGTTTTGATTGTCCGTGTCGTCGACCGTAGGGCTCTTGATGGCAGCCATCATTCTTTTCCGTTTCCCGTATGTTCATTTACACCCTCCACGTTCTAATCGCCGTCATATTCTCATCCCGGTGCTGGCCCTGCTGCACGTAAACTGAAACTTCTCCCTCTTGCATTCAGCCGAAACAACCATGCACGAATCGTTTCCAAAGTGTGTATGCACCTCTTTTTCCGCTATTCACGGTTCTTCCCAGAAATTCAATCTCCGGAGAATGTGAATATCAAGCACTGCACAACAGCAAAGAGAACCCGACGTGTTGGCCTGTCCGATAAGTTGGAACGACGGGGATGGAATCAGAGGCTGCGGGAGCGCACATGCGTTACACCGATTGAGAATTGTCTGCAGATCATTCACTGCAAGTTTCAAACGGAGTCTCCTTCTTGATAGCAGAGCAGCAGACCGATAACCCGAATGATCACCTATCCCAATCACTGTGATGAGATCGTTCGAAATTTGATTCACGTTTCTATCCGTCGGATGAAAGGGATGAATTGGGGAATGTAGGGAGATGTTGCATATACCTCACCGCGGGCAGGGAGTGGCGTGGGGGATAGAAGGATTGGGCACTGAGTCTACTCGCTGCGCCTGAGTCTGCTCCTCCGTTTCCAACTATTGCGGCGCAGGGTGTACCCGTACGGGCGCCACAGCTGCGTACTCGGCGAGAACACTTTGCCTCCTCTCCCCGTGTGTACGGCGGCGGGAGTGAGCAGGGTGTGCAAGCATTGCATTACGGCTCGGTGGTACGCCTTTCCTCCTTCTGTATGTCCGCCTCAACTCATCGACACACCCTACCCATAGGTCTCTCCACATCGCCACCGCGGGAAACGCCCCTCCGTATCCGCACCGACGACTCGTCGGTACATCCGCTTCTCAGTATTACTCTACCAGTCTTCCGTTCGTCGTCGATCCCTTAGTCGTGGTGGGCGGTATGGCATCGGAGTAGACGCGGCATAGCGATCCAGGTCCATTGGCGCACCGTCCGTCTTCCTGACGGCCGCTTGTCCATCTTGACAAGTTCGCACCTCGCCCTTTTTCTAACAACAAATCAACCTCAACGGATCCGGATTCTGGCTCACAGGCCCTCGCGTATAAAATACAGCTCCACCCCAATGCACGCCAGCACATATCCACACTACCCACCACCAACATGCGCTTCGCGCTTCCCCTCCTCCTCGGCATACCAGCAACCCTCGCGGCGGCCAACCTGTGCCCCCGCCTGCCCCGGGCGCCACACTCTGCTGCCCCAGCATCGACAACCGCAGCCCGAGAGGTGCCCTCGTCGACGGTGTGTTCATGAGCACAGAGCTCTGTCGCGGGTTCGTACTTCGCCTCCGTTACACGAATTAAACTTTGAACTCACATGCAAACAGATACAGCGACGGGACCAACTGCTGCTACGCCGTGAGCTGTCCTGCCTCATTCCTCGCCCGTGCCGAGCTGATGTTGTTATTGTTTCTTTTTGTGCTGCCGTGCTTACTTCAGTGACTGGGTCGTTGTTGACGCCCGGCAACTCATGCCTTGTATTCCTGTCGACCTGTTAATCGGCGGGAGACTGGTGTTAGTCGAAGCGGAATAGTGTATCCTGGTGGGACTGTGTGGACAGATGTTGTTCAACTTGTACCTCGAAAGAAAAGGGTCACTTTGAGTTGGCTTTGAGTGTTCTAGTGTTGGAAATTTGCGTCATGTCGGGTAATTTCCAGGTGCAATCTGTTGTCAATGTCGATCGTCAACGTTGTGCACCTGCTCCATGTTCCTGAGCTCAGTTCAGATGGTCTATCGGGGTCCGCCATCCCCTTGGAAAAGTAAAATTCAGGATCGGGGCCATGTAACCTCGATTGGGAATTACAGACAACACACGTGCCGGAGCAACTTCGACGGCATATCTTCCTGAATATTCAGTTTAATGAATCTCAAAGAATAGAACATCCTTCCCACTGGCAGTAAAATGGCCTGTTTCCCACTTCTAAGTCCAAACTAGGTAGCTGTTGAATGACCCATAGGATGGTCATGCGGAATCAACACCTGTTTCAAATGAGGATATGCCCAGGGGTGAGAGCATTTCATAACATACTTCTAAGGTGTAGTAAACGAGAACAAGTCCTGGGGGGCGGAATACACTAGATGCTGAGCAGTGGTGGAACAAATTCAAACTCCGATGATTATACCATAATGGTGGGGACGTATTTCCGGTGGCGAGGTCAACTATAGACTACAGTCTATGCGGGTCAGGATCCCTGACCCGGGCCCTCTCTAGCGTGTGCAGCGCACTTTCAATATGCACGTTGCACGATCCTGATCACAACAGAGTTTGCGAACTGGTCCACGACAAGGCACATGTTCGTTCTGCATGAACTGGCAGCGATTTATGCGTGCGGATAATGCCGCGCCCGAGTAGCCGCGGCTGAGTACTAGTTCTATCGTGGGCCCATTTGACCGCCTGTGTTAGCCAACCTCAAGGTTCGTCCTTTTCTTGCTATCTTTTCAGTTTCCGGCGTACATCCACATGCGGCAGAGCTGGGACTACCTCATTGATAGCGTATCAACAATAAGCCTCAACGGATCAGCCTCGCGCACAAACTGAAGATGGACCATGGTGCGCTTATTGTGGTTAATGCTGATCCAGGCCTTTGTGCTCCGCGCAGCAACTTTAGATATCAGTCCCAGCGTCATCTGCGAGGAGCGGGCGAAGCGAAGGAACACGTGCAGGAGTGCGCGCGGCACAGACGGATGACGCAGCGAACAGGATGGCGCGGCCTTGGCCGCTGAGAAATACTGTATATTATGTTTTTCTTGTTGTATTATAGTAATTTACCTCTTTCATTTCTTCTATTACCCAGTGAACGCGAGGTAAAAGCGAGGGGGAACGAGCCGTGCAATAATAGTACCGGACATAACCGGCCGGCTTGAGCTGCATAGCACTCCATAGTGCTGCATAGTGATAGTCATAGCGGGTGGCTGCATAGCACTCCAAAGCACTGCATAGGGGGGACGTACTTATGACCGCTATGGCGCTATGCAGCCTAAAAAGGACTATGAAGCTGATTCTTGTTTTCCAGATGCGCCTGGCCATTCTCGCTCAAATTCTCGGTGCTCCAGCGCTCGCTGCCAGTGCGAAGTTTGATCGCAGGGCCGCGCAAGTCCTTCTGAATCATATCAAGCGGATTAACTTAAGAAGCCGGAAAAGCCCCCTGGCTGGCAGGTAACGTCGTTCCACATCGTGCGTTGGAGGAGAAGAACAAAGTTGTTGGTGTTTGGCTGCGGCCGCTTTGCATCTGTATTATCATCCGGATCAGATCCGACTCACTCTTTCCGTCTGCCAATCGATGGCATCCTACCCTGTTTTTTCTTGTTCAAGAACGAACTGTCTTCCTCTCTCTTCTCCTCGCACTGCCTAGCTGCTTCGACCGGAGCCGGAGCCATCATGATGCATCATGCGCCTCAAGCTCAAGACTCAAGACTCGTCGATGTTCACCCTAGATTGCGCACCACTTCCTGGGACGGAATTTCGCTACTCTCGACACAGAAAAAGCTGATCTTGGTTCCAATTTGGCTACCCAGTGCTCATGGAGACTGTGGGAGTCCTACGCAGCAGTCACTCCTCTCGCAAATGGAAAACCCCAAATTCTCAGTCTGTCCCCTCGCCCCTGGCGGTGGGGTCCACCGCAAGTGACTGGCTTGCTCATGGAGACCGATAGGACAGAGGATTAACTTGGCGCAATTTTATTTTCTGCCTACAAGTTTGTCCAGGTGCGCCTCTCATCGATCTTTCCTCCCAATGCACATTCAATGAACAGTTTGGATAACTTATATTCATGAAGTTTCAACGTGCGCCCATCTTGCCAATGCAACCGAGACACTGCATTCGATACTGATCAGGTTGCAGTGTTGCACTGGTCTGTCGCGATCCGGTCCCGCTCTATACAACGTGACTTGAATGTAGTACTTCACTCTCCCACCTACCACCACCACCACCACCTGCTGGCTCCCAATGTCCGATAAGGCATCGAGGTCGACGCTCCCCGCCTTGAGTCTGATATTCTATTACTTAAGATCGGTGATTCGATGTGGCTTCCGAGCGCACCGAAAGTCAAGCGGACATTCGAGAAGCTCGCAGAGCCGGGCAACATCATCACCCTTTGCGAGGCCCTGGTGTCTATGCCCTCCGTCAAGGCCGCCAATATTCCCGTTACTTTTGATATGTTGGGACGTGTGGCTGTCTTGGTACGTCAACTTCTTCATGCTTCGATAGGTTCTAATATTCATATAGCGCGCTGTTCTTATCAAATACCCGGATGAGGTGACATATTGGGACAAAGTTGATGGGCGACTTGAGAGAATTCGGAACCATGGCAAGAATAACCCAACTGAGATCTCGAGGTGAGTCAAGAACTTTACCACCGTGTGTTCTCTAAGCTGATGAAATGATTAGAGCCATCGGAAAGATCCTAGCGGAGGATCAGCGCCTCCATGCTGTGGCTGATGTCGAGCCCATCCGCGCTGCCGCAGCTCAGGCGCCCGCCGCGGCTGACACCGATGATTCCGGTGACGAGGCGGTAACCGTCGCAACGTAAATATATGACTTGTCCTTGCCATCTGCTCCTCCCGCTCTAATATCCATTTTAATTTCATCTCATTAGTCCTACCCTCCTTACATTCATGTATAAATTTATAGCCTCTATATTCGCGCAGTCAGTAGCCGTATATAATATTCAATACACTGAATTTTGTGTAATGGTGCACCGTGAAAGTGAATTGAATGGAAAGGGACCCCAGCCATGCTCTCGGATGATACTTACAGGGTGTCAAAGCAAGGTCCCCGCCGCTCCCAAAACAAGAGTGCACAGGATGTCGTTGGGAGACGAGTCTTGGATGAGTGACAGCGGATACTCACTTTTTACATCATGACGACACCTCAGCCGACGTCCGCCACACCAAAGCCCGAAATGGCAGGTGCGATCTCGGGTTGATCTCTCCGTCAAATGGCGGTGTACCTAATACCTAAGAGGCCCTTTACGTAAATTTGGCGGTGCTCCCTGAGGTGGACTTAGAATATCACATGGCTTGTGAACCGTGGAGATATTCGGCCTCCCGGCACTTCGCATTCCCCGGCATGTGTGAGGCCTTCCCTCGGCCTTCCCACCATCGTGGCGGTCAAAGCGTTTGAATCGCTTCACGGAAGCATGGAGGCTATCACGATACGACGGCGGGAGGGCGGCATGTCTCGATACTCAGTCCGCTGACCGTCGGTATGTTCCACGGCTTGTCTCCTGCCATCTGGAATAGGACCACGGGCGGCCGAGTCTACATATATCATCCAGGGACCCACCACATCCTTCCAGCGGTGACCATGCTCTCGAAGCTCAGGACGCTCGGCCGCAAGGCGACCCCTCCAGTTGCCCCGCCTCTTGCCACCGGGACAGCATCTGCATCGGTCGAAGAACCTTACTCCACTGGCGAGTTCTCAATCGACGATTACAGGCCAATAAAAGTCATCTGCATCGGCGCGGGGTTCAGCGGAATCCTCTGCGCAATCCGGTATGCTGTCCCGCGGGCCCTACACTCTGTCTAATATGGCCGATGTTCCCTCAGCTTCCAGCAGAAGGTCCCCAATCTCGACTTCAAGATATACGAGAAAGCAGACGGTGTCGGGGGGACGTGGCACGCAAACAGGTACCCGGTGCGCACCTTTATCTGCCGTGGGTCAACCAACACCCGGTTGATGGCGTCCTCAGGGAGCAGCATGTGATGTGCCATCCCATTGCGTGAGCTTCGTTTCGGTGTTGCGTGATTCCATGGTCTAAATACCATTTCCACATTACGTAGTACCAGTTCTCCTTCGAGGACCAGGTACGCTGCACTTGATTTTCATCGACGAATTCGTTGACCGATTTTTTAAAAAGTCGCAATGGTCCGGTCTATTTTCCACGGGACCCGAGATTCTTGCCAACATCGAGCGCGTGGTTGACAAGTATAAGATCAGAAAGTACATCAACCTCCAGCATGAGCTCACGCATGCGAAATGGGACGCGACGTCCGGAAAGTGGACTGTTCGTATTCGCCATGGCGCCGAGGAATTTGAAGACTCGTGCGACGTGCTCTTGCTGTGCATTGGCAGTCTCAGTCGGTGGCAGTGGCCAGACATCGAGGGGCTGAAGGAATTTGGCGGGACGCTCGTGCACAGTGCGCAGTGGGATGTCGGGGATGGCGCCTGGGAAGAAGGCGTGAAGACCTGGGGTGACAAGACCGTCGGAATCATTGGTAACGTCTGTACGCTCTCTCCGTTCATGCGGTCACGAACTGACCATGATCATATTTCAGGGGTCGTCCGGGATTCAGATCGCCTCAGCCATACATCCCAAAGTCAAGCGAATGGTGAACTATGCCCGTGGAAGAACCTGGATTAGCCCCGTATTTGGTACTAGCAGTACATTTGCTAGCCTCGGACGTGACCCTAATGACACCCATCGTGAGTGCTTCCAACATTAACACATTACCTGACCGAATGCCTCTATGAACAGCGACTTTCACTGCTGAGGAGCGCGAGAAGCTGAAAGACGCACAGTACTTCAAAGAGTTCAGACATGCCACCGAACATGAAATGAATGCACGTTGATACACTTGCGGTGGAATCTGACTGTTTCTGACCCCTTCTGATGTTTTTAGTCCTTTCACGCGATCATCATCCGCGAATCTGACATGCAGAAGGGGGCGAGGATGAATTTTGAGGCAAGCATGAAGCAGGACACAGCAGCTAAGCCTGGGCTGCTTGAGAAGAGTGCGTATACCGCTTTCACACTGCACCGCTGTTGCACAACACAGCCTCCCAGTCTTGCCCCAGTGGTCAGTGTTCTGCAGGCGCCTCACACCTTGCGTGGGATACCTTGAAGCCCTGTGCGCCGACAATGTGAGTGCACCTAGATAAATTGTGCTCGCCTGGCCTATCTCACCGCGGCATAGACAACGTATGAGACCACACCAATCAAGCGAGTTACTCGGACAGGCATCGAGCTGACTGACGGCCGCCACGATGACCTCGACGTCCTCGTATGCGCCACAGGGTTCGATGTCTCGTACCACTACCCATTTGACGTCGTCGGGCGCGGAGGAGTCACGCTCAACGACCGCTGGACGCCCTATGCGGAGGCATACCTCTCCCTCGCCGTCGACGGCTTCCCAAACATGTTCCTTGTCTATGGCCCCGGGTCCGGTCTAAACACCGCATCGATCCTGGTCCTGTTGGAGAACCAGGTACAGTATGTCGTCAAGGCGGTGCAGAAGATGCAGAGGGAGCGGCTGAAGGCGATGGAGCCGAAGAAAGAGGCGACGGCGGATTGGACTGAGCACATGCGGGTGGGTCTATGCCCTTACTTGCATACTGCTCTCGCCTGATGTTGACCTCTCAGGCGTACTTCCCCAAGGCATCCATCCTACCTTCACGGATTCCCCGAGACGTGGTGCTAATAATTTCATGTAGACTGTGTACACCGACGCGTGTAACTCGTGGTACAAGGCGCCTGACGGCACGGTGGTTGGACTCTGGCCGGGTGGGTCGGCCAGATCGAGTCGCGTTCCTTACTCCATCTGAAATCTGACCCATGCTTACTAGGCAGCGCCCTTCATGCTATTCGAACGCTAGCCAACCCGCGCTGGGAAGATTATGAATACGAGTCAATTGACAAGACGCGCAACAGGTTGTACTGGCTTGGCGCTGGCCACACGGAAAACGAGCGCACGAAGACTGGCGATCGTGAGACTGGTTCTTTTGCTTGAAACGTAAAAACTAATGTAGTCTGCAACAGTGGCATGGTACCTCGACGCGCCGGATGTACCCCCGATCCCCGAGTAAATGTGCGAAGCGAAAAGGTACGGCCAGAGAAAAGGGTACAAAATATGGAGGAGTACTGGTACAGAACATATATAGTAACTATGTCCCTAGACCTCAGCGAGGTCAACGAAATATGAATCGGCAAGTGAGCGGTCACCTAACTCTTGTGACCTGACCAACATGGGCGTCTCCCCGTTCGACTCACGGCCGGGACATCCGCGTGGAATACGTTTTAATCGAACTTCTTTTCAACTCACCCTCCCTCTTTCAATCCTGTCGGAATCGCCATCAAGTATGAATTGTGTCCAGGCTCTGGATCATTTGCGAGTCACAGTTGAGTTTAATTGCGTCCATCGCTGATTCGGTGGTGCATTTACTGACGACACCTTCCATCAGCCAAGCAGACCGCGCACACTTTTGGCTTGTCGGTCTCCCCCCCAGCGCGGATTATACCATCGATGGAGCGAGGTGCATGCTAGATACGACGAAAAGTGACGTGCCTACCAGTGCCCTCCTCAACTTAAACGGCGAATACACGCTGATGATGAACTGGTATATTCATGTGCACATATGTCCATTAGATATATCTTTTAAAGTCCTAGACCCCTCATTGAACCGACGAACCCGTCTTCGAACTGGCCGTATCAAACGTATTCCCGCTTCCGGCTCGCTGCTGGAAAACACAACGTCAGTGAAAAGGATCGCGGAGAGAAAATAAAACAAAACAAAAAACGCACAGCGCCAATGAGCCGCGAATAGTCGACGTGGTCGTCGAACGTGCGCGACGAATGCGACTGCAGCACGGTGAGGCTGGGACGTAGCAGCCCCTCGGCCACGTGGGGCTCCTCGGTCGTTGCGGGGGAGGGGAGCGGATCGGCGACGGCCGTGGTGGATTCAGCGGCGGAGGGGAGGGGCTCGGCGGCCAGGGGGAGCGATTGCGTGATGGAGCCGCGCAGCCCGGGCCACTCGGGCTGCGGTGTTGTGGGCGATGGAAGCGCGACCGTGGACGACGAAGGCGCCAGCGGTGGATTGAGCAAGGAGCTCCGCGACGGGATGCTCAGATCTGAGGGGCGACCGCCGTCGGCGGCCAGGAGGGCAGGAATGGAGAGACTCGAAGGAGGGGTTGGCACCCAAATGGCGTCTTGCATTGAGATCAGGTCTGGCGTCTGCGTGAACGAGTCCGGCGTGTGGGAGGACGAAATGTCCGCCGCATCGAGGAAGGGCGGCGCGGAGCCCCAGTAGCCCTGCGAGGCGCGCGCCTCGCGCATGCCGCTCTCCGCCTCCAGCAGAGACGTATCGCCATGGTCATCCACGCTCTCCGACACCAGCGAGTAGACGGAGTCGCCATCAATCGGCGAGCGCCACGCACCGCGCGGACGCCTTAGCCCCTTGGCCGCACCGTACAGCATGAACTCCCGATGCGCACGCGGCCTGAAGCGCTGGCACGCGCAGAACACGGCGAGGACGATGAGGATGAGCGCCACGGCTCCGCCGATCGCGACGCCGATGATCGCGCCGACGTTGTGCGCAAAGTCGTGCGGCACCGGGCGGCCCGTCCCGAGCACGCCTGTGGACACGGTGGTGTAGACGCTGCCGCCCGATGTGTACACGATTGTCGTGGTGAACAATGAGCCGGAGGGGGGCCCGGGGAGAGCTGCCACGCCCACGTGCGTGCCGAGTGCGGTCGAAGTAAAATCAAGTGAGATTGTTGGCGTAGAGGGCAGCAGGACTGTGCTGACCCCTGTTGGCGCCTGGATGGGGGGAGCCGGCGATGCGAGGTTATCCGCCCCGGTGATAGACGGGAAACTGGTGATCGTGTAAGTCAGGTCAATGAGAGGGGGAGGCGAGCTGAATACCTGAGGATGGGTGTTGTACCGGAAAAACTTCAAATAGACCTCAGTTAAGGAGGGGAGATCGCGCGCGTTGGATTTACGTACATAGATCCCGACGCAGCGGCGGTGGAAAAAGGTTCCATCGAAGAGAGCCTGGCCGTAAAGTCAGTCTCAGCTCGACGGAGTATGAATAAGCTTACTGTATTGACGAATGAGATGGCGGAGGTGCAGAAAGCACAGCAGATGAAGAACTGGGCGGATCCGCCGATGCAGGAGACAAAATGATGGACGAAGCGCTGATAGATGTTACTGAGGCCGAGATGCTGGTCGTGTCGCTGGAGGAAACACCATCAGACGCAGAAGTTGCTGGGACGCTAGTAGCTGTGGAAGAGGCCGACGGGATATCAGTGGTAGAGACCGAGGACGAAATGTCGGAGGCGCTGGCCGTCGTTTTGGTCGAGGTGGAGGCGGGGGGTGAATCGCTATCTGACTCTGTAGTTGTGGCAGAGAGCGGGGGGAGAGTTAGTGTTTGTATCCGACGTCGTTGTCGTGGTCAAGGTGGGTGAATCGGTATCGGAGTCGGTGGTGGCGGAAAGCGGGGGAGAGGTAGTGCTTGTATCCGACGTCGTTGTCGTGGTCGGAGTGGAGTCGGGGGGCGAATCACTATCTGACTCTGTAGTTGTGACAGAGAGTGGGGGAGAGTTAGTGCTTGTATCCGACGTCGTTGTCGTGGCCAAGGTGGGTGAATTGGTATCGGACTCGGTGGTGGCGGAAAGCGGGGGAGAGGTAGAGGTTATAACCGACGTTGTTGTGGGTGACGCGACACTCGATGGTGTGCTATCTGGGTCGTCGGTGCTGGTAATTGAAGTCGGAGTAGAGGTGGTTGTGGGCGGAAGACCGCTCGATGTCGCATCGGGAATCGTGGAAGTGAAGTCCGTCGATGAAGCGCTGTCTGGCGCGCTCGACATGGGCAATGATGAAGAAGCTAACGTAGTCGTCCGCGACGATGATGTGGTGTCGGATGTAGACAGCGAGAATGGAGTCGAGGATGCGCCGGCCAAGACGCTTGAAGCGGACACCGAGGATCCGGTGGATTGACTGCTGGCAGCATCGGACGCGGAAGGTGCCGGTGGACTTGGGAGAATAGGAGTTCGATGTTAACTATGAATAAACCAGGATCGATAGACAACGTACCTCTGCCTCTGCCTTTTCCGACTCTGTCCAGAAAAATCGTCGCGAGCCGATAGCCAGAGTCCGTCGGAAAACTCAGCGCACCCGCCGCACGCTTCGTGGGTGTTGAATTGTGTGCAGGATATACTGGTTTTGCGTGCCAGCGAAGATCTCTCCTCAGCTCGTGAGTCGTGAAAAGGGCGTGGGTTTGGTGAGCGGCGGGTTAGAGTGCTCATGATCGAGAGCAGTGTGCGTCGGAGGGTTAAAAATCAGGAGGAGATCGAAAGCAGTGGGGAATTTTGCTTTTCCACTCCAAAGACATGGGCGTTGCGCGAGCAGACCCCAATGACGACACAGGTGACGGGTGGGAAGGAAGCGGGGGGCTTAAGCGAAGGGCACGGTGGCGCTATCCTCCCACGCTGTTGTTACGCGAGGCTCCGTGTTGCGTAAACGTGTTTGCGAGAGACCACCATCGAAAATCGAGAGCCGTCGTACGCCTCCGAGCCCTTGCAAAACACCTCGAGGAAGTGACTGTGGGACACCTAAGTATGAAGGATCCGCCGCTCGCGACGGGTGCTCGCTCCCACTGGCAAATAGCTGGTGGCTTCAAACTCATCCAATTCTGGGGCAGCAAGGCCAATATTTCACCAGATCGTAGTAATATGATATATAACTCACACTCCGGAATATCTAACGAATATGCGACGGTATGAGCGAGTTTGAGGCCGCTCTTTTCTTGCCATCAAAACGTCTCCGAGTCGTAGAATTTGTTCTTGTTTAGTGCCCTGCTATATGTCCGCCTTGACTCGTCGACACACCCTACCCATAGGTCTCTCCACATCGCCACCGCGAGAAACGCCCCTCCGTATCCGCACTGACGACTCGTCGGTACAGCCGCTCCTCAGTATTCCAGTTTTCCGTTCGTCGCCCTTAGTCGTGGTCAGCGGGATGGCATCGGAGTAGACGCGGCAATGGCAATCCAGATCCAGTGGCGCACCGTCCATCTTCCTGACGCGTCGCTCTTTCCACCTCATACAATATTGTACTATTTCGACCAAATGTTCACGGGATTGTCACCGTCACCCAAGATGTTCACTGGATACGACTTCTGCTAAGCTCTTGTTACAAGCCACTGGGGACGACATGGGAAGTTCGGATACGTGGGCGCCTTGCAACTATCCGCTCCGGGATGCTGTGTACGACCTGGGTGTGTTATCCGAGGGCTGTCCCGTAGGTCAAAAGTCAGAGAAGAGAGTGAGTTGGATATTACAAACCATTGGTTCCAAGTCACAAGACCGCTAAAAACAATACAAACCCACAGTTGTCTGGTGAAGGGGGAAACAGTGCCGAAAAGCGGCGACAGTACGGCGGCACCCCTGCCAAACCCACGGTTGGTCGTGATTACATAAAACGACCGAGCCCTAACCAGATAGTTAAGCTTCCATCTTGACAAGTTCGTACCTCGCCCTTCTATGTTGAATACGTCAACAGACGCTGAAGCCGTCCCCTACCTCCCCGGAGAAACTCAATTGAACTATGTCTTCTCGCATCCCCTGGAGTACGCACGCTTGTCCATCTTGACAAGTTCGTACCTCGTCCTTTTTCTAAAAGCAAATGAACCTCAATGGATCCGGATTCTGGTTCGCAGGCCCTCGCGTATAAAATACAGCTCCACCCCACTGCACGCCTGCACATATCCACACTACCCACCACCAACATGCGCTTCGCCCTTCCCCTCGTCCTCGCCACCGCAGCAACCCTCGCGGTGGCCAACCCTATGCCCCCGCCCACCCCGGACGCCACACTCTGCTGCCCCAGCATCGACAACCGCAGCCCGAGAGGGACCCTCATCGACGGCGTGCTCACGAGCACAGAGCTCTGTTGCGGGTTCGTACTTCGCCTCCGTTACAGGAATTGAACTTTAAACTCATATGCAAACAGATACAGCGACGGGACCACCTGCTGCTACGGCGTGAGCTGTCCTGCTTTATTCCTCGTCTGTGCCCAGCTGATGTTGTTGTTTCCGCCATACTAGCTGACTGGGTCATTGCTGACGCCCGGCAACTCTTGCCTTGTATTCCTGTCGACCTGTTAATCTGCGGGGGACTGGTGTTAGTCGAAGCGGAATAGTGTATCCTGTGGGACAGCTGTTGTTCAACTTGTACCTCGAAAGAAAATTGTCGCTTTGAGTTGGCTTTGAGTGTTCTAGCGTTGGAAATTTGACTCATGTCGGGGAATTCCCAGGTGCGATCTTTTGTCTATGTAGATCGTCAACGTTGTGCACTGCTCCATGTTCCTGAGCTCAGTTCAGATGGTCTATCAGGGTCCGCCATCCCCTTGGAAAAGTAAAATTCAGGATCAGAGTCATGCAGCCTCGATTGGGGATTAAGGACAACACACGTGCCGGAGCGATTCGCCGGCATATCTTCCTGAATATTCAGTTTAGTGAATTTCAGAGAATAGAACATCCTTCCCACCGGCAGTAAATGGCCTGTTGCCCACTGCTAAGTCCAAACTAGGTAGCTTTTGAATGACCCATAGGATGGTCATGGGGACGGCCCCGGGGAAAGGTACGAACTGGTTCAGATGCGGAATCCACACCTGTTTTGGATGAGGATATGCCCAGGGATGAGAGCATTTCATAACATACTTCTAAGGTGCAGTAAACAAGAACGGGTCCCGAGGGCGGAATACACTAGAATTCTTGGCTCCACTGTCCTTGGCTGTTCTTCGCGTGGTGAACTTTTCTGGAACGCAACATGCGAGGTACATGTCAATGTCGCAAACGTTGAACTTCGGTTCGGAGCTTGATGACAAAATTTTAGATCTGATCTAAAGTGCTAGTTCCGGACCGGAAGGTCTTTGGAATGCATTCAAGCAGAATTTTCGCGGTTGAAAACAAGTTTGGGTGACTTCGGTTCACAGTGCCGATGCCGATGTTCGGCCGACGTGACAGTGATGTGATGCTGACGAATCGATACTGTATCCTCGAGTCCCCAAACCCCTTGCGACGTCCCCTGGTTTTCTACCGGTTCCTTTGTGGTTAAATTCGGTGCTGGTGCTATACGGTTAAACTACTCTAATTCATTTCCGCGTCAAATACAGCGTCGCCAGTGGCCACCAGGGAACCAATTTAAGTCTTTGTACACTTTTTGTCTTCTCACTCGTCTACGCATCTGAAACCCGACTATTATCCGCCAACCCGCTGATGACCCACTTTCCATCCTGCTTCAATAAGCTCCAAATATCCGTCCCGAGATGTTGCACCACCCCATCGAAATAAACTCATACGGGGCCCACGCCATCGCGATCTCGCGGTCCACGAGCACCGTAGGCTGGGCCGATATAATCTCCAACATCTCTTGTGGGTAGTCTAACGGGATTCGATCGACAACGCCCTGCAGCGTCGTGAAGATTGGGCCGTCGTTGCGCACGAGCGTTGCGCTGCCCGAGCTCAGGACCAGCGCCAGCATACCCCGCCTTATCGCGCTTGGCGAGACCGCCGAGGAACTAGTCCACGACCGCGATGACCGCGGGCCCGTCGTCTGTGAACCCGGAGGTGCTGCATTTGAGATCGATGCGAATCTGATCTGTGGGCTAAAAAATTGTGAGATCTCTCGACATCGCTCAGTAGTTTTTGATACATCAAGGTATTCAGTTGCAGGTGTGCTAGGATGATGCTGATGCAAATCATTTTTAACTCAATCCTCGGACGCTCCGAACGACATGTGCACGCCAGCGGCCACACACTGTCCAATCTGTCTCAGTCAAATCTATCCGCCTCCCATTAAAATCCATCTAAATTTTCTGATGTGTGCCGATCGGCCGAGTCACACTACTTAATGGGCGCGAATCTCACTAACGGCTTTTAGCTCAGGGCTCGAGTCGTACTTGGTCTTTATCGGAGTCCCACTCCCACCCTTTTTGTCATTTCTCGCGCCAAGCTCTCGGCCCGGGTATGTAATTATAACGGTGAGCGGTAGCGACCACTGGCGCGAGATCATTCCTTTGATAGTGCATCCTTGATTCGAGGATGGCTTCCTGTTGCTTAGCACTTTCCAGCTTGCAAGTCTCTGTGCCATTTTAGCTCGTCAGCGTGCCGCTCAGAAACCTGGTGGCCAAATACACCCAGGACTGTAACCTCTATTCGCGTATGCTTTTTGTTTGTTTTTGAAACTTCTCGATTACGCAGAGCGGGATGCTCACCGTGACTCTGAGATTCGAATCAGATTTGCCGTGGCCCGCAAGTGGCCCGTAACTGCACTGTCATCTGTTGCCTTGAAAACGAAGCCTGTGGAGCATTCGAAATGTTGGTGCGTGAACACCGCAGGATCTGCCGGGCAGCCGCAAAGATCATTAACCGTTCTTTAAGATTTTGCTCATTCGGCAGTGCTCATCAATTTGTACCTACTGGCTCCTTTCTCCATATAGCCTATCCTCCTTTGCATTCCGCTGCTCATCCTCTTGGTCTAAACCCATCCATCCGGAACCTTCTATGATTTCCAACACAGCCTTTTGATTTCCGACGAGCCAGCTGACCTGTGAGTGGTTCTTTCTCGCAGGCCGCAGCAGATCGCAGTTGCACCCTACGACGCAGCGTGAGTTTATATATCTTGCCGGCATACTTATTCCGGTAAAACTCTTTCTATATCACCCTCTTCTCGTTCGGGATGCTATCATTTCGCCCATGGCCCACTCTGCCCCCAATGTCAATCCTGGGTCTCTCGACCGTTCTGTCCATCGCCGAGTACTGGGACTCAAGCTGTCCGGTCACTGGTGCGCTATTAATTGGCTATCTCCATCCCGGCTTGGATGTATGCAATGCCATTACGGCGTAGCACAGTATATTCTAAAGGCCGGTGTACTGTACGCTACAACTGTCAGTGTTCCTTCTCAATTCCGAGGTTGTGTGACGGATCATTACCCCTTTTGCTCTTGGAACCTCTCCTAGGCTGTGGTTATCAATTGTTATTTTTGATGCTGTTCACGCCCCCGGGGCCGTGTATCTTGCCTCCGGACTAATCGCCACTTGAAACATCTTGATGCAACACCCTGATTTGAATAAAGCCCCCTCTCCATCTCGAAAATTCTGTAGTGGCGCCCACTTCTTGGCGGAACCGAACAACGGCACAAAATCAAAACCCACCTCGCTTCCTGTCTCTTTTTCTAAACCCTTGCACGGCCATAATTTCTGCTGCGACACAGTTTGTGACTCTATTTTTCCTTCTGCTCCGGCCCGGAGCGAAGCGGAGGCTCATCTTGTCTCCACGTTACGTTTCCTTCTAACCCTCTGGGCATACGCAGGCGTACCGTCCTACTTCTGTTCTGCTGCACATGAAATTACTTAGAATCGCGCTGCAAGTGCATCCCCCTGTGAGGAACACTTCTCACTTGAATCCCTCCAGATTTTTGTCACTCGGCCACCTGGTTGCTAGCATCTCGCTCTCTGTCCCCACCGGAGATGTCGTGCAGTCCACTTCCGTAGACTGCCAATGGACCGCTGACGCCACGGACCCTGCGGCATTCGTTCTCGTCATGCAGTTCTCTAACGCGTCGAGTCTTTTCGGAGAGCTCGCCGCTGTGACTACTGTGCAGCGCGGGACTACAACGAATGGTACTGTGCCAAATATCAAGAACGTTACGGTTCTCGGGTGCGCATGGATTTCCACCCCGCTGGAGCCACTGTTCTCATGTAATCCAAGCAGAATGCATCGGTTGGCTGTATATGCAGAGTAAGCCCTCGCTAGCGCCGCCGCGCACTTTTGATTGAACCTCTATTCAGCCCTTTCGACCCCAACTCTCAACCGTCTGCGTTGTCGCCGGTGTACAACGTCGTCGTCCCTACCATCGCGCTCTCCGTCCCTACCACAGATGTCGCGGTTGGTACTTCTGTGAATTGCCAATGGACCTCAGGCGCCACGGATCCTGCGACGTTTTCTCTGGCAATGCAATTCTCCAACTCCGGGTCGCCCCAGTTCGGAGATCTGGCCGCCGTGACTGTCGTGCGGCGCGGCACCACAACGAGTGGTACCGTCCCAAACATCAAGAGCGTCGCAGTTCTCGGGTGCGTATTCACTTCCTAAATCGAGACGGTAATACTTATTCCCTTCATTGCGACTCAGAATGCATCGGTTGGCAGCATACCCTGAGTAAAGTCTTCATTATCGATTGCGCGAGACTTCAGTGCTCATAGTTTGCCCTATATTAAGCCCCTTCGATTCAAGCGCCCCGGGGCAGCCGTTTTCGGTGTCGATGGCGTTCAACGTCATAGCCAACTCATCTCAGTCGTGCGTGTTTGTGTAGTATATTCTTCCCATAGATCTCATTGCCGCTCTAGATTCCCAACTACTGGCGTGGTTGGAGCTCCTACGTGCGTGGGCTGTGGTCGAATTGAATTGGACCTCAAGCCTGTGTTCTAGCTCCATTTTGCCAACGAATGCGTCAACAAGGTATTCCTTGCATCATCGCTAACGCATAGAAGTCTCAATCAATCAAACCTTCTAATAGCACATCTATATCGACCAGTTCTTCCCGGAGGTATTTTTTCCCCTACTAATTAGCCCATCTATCCATCTTATTCTACTCACTAGCAAAAACCACAACACAATCATTATCGCGGTCGTTGTCATATGCGTTGTGCTCGCACTAGCCATGCTGGGTCTCTTGCTTCTGCTCCGCCGCCGCCGACGCAAAAATGCAGGGATGTCCGATATTGCCCGCCCGCGATCGTTGGTCACCGAGGATTTGGGCCTCAGCGGCGCTGCCACATTCAATGCACCGCCGTCCGACATTGCGAGATTCACCACAGGTCCAGTGTCCCATCAACGCGAGAAGATGGTACAAAATAGAAACCTGGTCCGCGAGCGATCGCTACCGGACCGCGGGCCTGACGAATCAAATCCACCGCTGTCCGACGCTGTAAGCGACAGCACATGGGCGGTATCTGGGAGCAACAGCGACCGGACGGTATCCCAGCGGCTTCAGAGAACGGAGGCGGAACTGGAAGCGCTGAGGGCCGAGGTGCGGACCTTGACGCAGCCTCCCCCGTCGGACTTTCCTGAGTAGGGGGGTTGAAAAACTGCACTATATTATATCCTCCGACGCCGATGTTCGTATTGCTAAGCCTCTATCTTTGTCGTTTCCTTGAGAACTAGAGTGACTGTCCGAGACCCACTGATTTAAAAAATTCACATGGGCTTCATGAGGTCCGGAATAATAATGCTTGGGATCTCGGACACGTTGGAATCTGGTCTCTGCTTCTTTGAAATCGTGCTAACGGAATTTGTTAGATCAAGGACAGAGCGAGGAAAATTATGCAAACTAGCAGCTACCCGTGCTAAATATTCGTCAACTAAAAACCTAGAACAAAATCTGGGCCAAATGGGAGCGAAATGGCTAATCTGAAAGACCCTAATCTATCACCTGCGGTATCCCTGCATGCAGTGAGTGCACCGACGGTGTTGAGCGCTTGTTGGTGAGCTTTACTTCAATTCAGAGCTAAAACCTTGGTTATTTGCGTTCGAAGTTCGTGGAGGAAGACAAGATCCAGGATCACGACCTGAACTAGAGGTTACGGTAGGCGAGAGCTACTTACGCGGTTCAATTCAAATCAAGAACCGTGGTTCGGCTGTGCCTGCCGACTTCTTCCGGTTCCCATCACCCTTTCTTGTGTCATCCACCATGTTCTCAACGCTCATCCCTCGACACCGCCGCCGCCTTCCGCCCATCGCACCACGTCCCGCCCATCGCGCTGCCCCCCACCTCCTGCCACCGCCCCCACCCAACCGCGATCCTCTGAAAGGCTGATTAATGACATCAGTGGGACACTATACGGTGGTGGACACTGTCACGGTGTTGCACGCAAGCGTTGTCGCAAGCTAGGGAGATGGGCCTGGCTCGGTACTCGACACGTTCCAGCTGATGCGTTTAAGCATCCGAGTTGTACGGGGGAATAAATTGCTTCATCAAAGTTCCGAAGGAGACGATTGCCGAACTCAGACAGTTCCTGACAGAGGAGGTGAGGCCTAGAAGCGAGCACTTGGACTGGGTGGATGCAGAGTTTGCTGCGCTGGCAGAGTCTGTTCACAAGTCACTCGGTTCCCCGCAAATCGCACTGAAAAACAGCTGAGAAATATTCAGAAAAATGTCTGCATTCATCGAGAATCTCGGAAACGATGTACAGTGATATTTGATTTAATGTACAACTTTGTTTGTCCAAATAGTCACGACTTGCTACAACAGTGTCCGCCCGCATTGCGGACATCTTCCGGCGAGGTCGATTGGTCCACAGGGGGTACTTGCCCGTGCTACTGCGTCAAATGGTGTCAGAGATAATGGTTATTGCAGTTTGTCCTTCCCCAAAAGACGCCAAGTCGAAATGCCTCAACAAAATTCGGGTGGGTGCGTTTACTTAGCGTTTACTGGGGAGCAGCGCCCAGGATGTTTCCGCCTCTACCGCCAGGAGCCACCACCGGGTCCACTGCATTTAGGCTGGGCGGTGATCAAGACAGCGACTGAAATGGGGATCAGATCCAAGCTCAAGGCGATAAGGAGAGCCTGCAGAAACGTTAGGGATGCGCGAAAAAGTTCGATGCAAATGACTTTGGTGTCGGGCTCAATCTCCAATCCCCCAGATGCAGAGGTGTCGAGAACGGGAACCTTGGGGACGTAGTTGTCCTTCCGCTCTCACCCTTTTCCCTACAGCTTGAAGGAGATGCCGCGGACGGGCCCCTTCTGGATACGCTTCATAAGGTGAAGCCGGAGATTTTGTGATACAGCCGCTTCGAGAGTACTACCACCCGCATGTGGGTTGAGCACCAGAGAAAGACATTTGGACTATTGAAGACTTCGTTGATGATACGCTCGTTGGTGTGGAAGTCCAGGTTGAGGCGAGGGTAGTTGAAGAATGATATGAGCTCAAATAGAAACTCCCAAGGTCAAACCACACTTCTGAGATGTACGAGTTGATGAGGCGCTTGGTCGTCAAATGGGAGTATAGACGCCAATGGAGCACCAGAACAGTGGGTTGCGGCCATCGTGATACACAGCCGGTTGACTTACCTAGGCAAATAACCTTTGCGCCTACGGCCGCCGCTACTCCTGCACCAGTCGGTCGGCCACCGTATGGTGTCCCACTGATGTCATTAATCAGCCCTTCAACGGAGGACCGCAGCTGGGTGGGAGCGGTGGCGGGGGGCGGGGGCGGCGCGATGGGCGGGATGCGGCGCGATGGGCAGGATGCGGCGCGATGGGCAGGATGCGGCGCGATGGGCGGGAGGCGGCGGCGGCGTCGAGGGATGAGCGTTGAGGACATGGTGGTCCGGTGGATGGTGCTGGAAAGGGCTATGGGAACCGGAAGAAGCCGGCAGGCACAGCCGAACCACGGTTGATTTGAATCGAACCGCGTAGCTCTCGCCTACCGCCATTGAAGAAGTGAGAGACGGCTCTTTGTGCAGTCGACCACTTGTTGAGCTTCAAGTTTCGGCAGATCTGAATGACGATCCTTGCTCCCACTCCATATTAATATTATCGCCCGAGGCGCCGCGTAAGTATAGTAGATGCTGACGGGCGCTTAACCAGATCTCTTCTCCATCCCTGTACCCTCCTGTACCTGGATTTGCTCAGCCCTGAACACAGTCATGTCAAAGATCCCGCAGCTAAGCGCCTCTCAGCACAGGAGTGTGAATACATGTAGAGCATGGAGAGAAAGAGGAAGAAGGAAGACAAAGCTGCTTTCGCGGCGACGGCGGCGTGTGCCATCACTGAAAACTGATTACATCACTTCTTTCAGGTGCGCCGATCAACGATCAATATCGATCAACAACCGTCATTTTTTTCACGGCTCTTAAACCTAACGCCGACATCCTCAACGTTTCCATGAGATCCCAAGCCAAACCTACCAGGCGCCGCCGAGGGTCCACGGTCCAGCTACCCCCTGAAATTTGCGCAAAGATCTGCGAAGGCGTAGGCCCGAAAGACCGCGTTACCTTGTGCAGGACTTCTCGTCTGTTCGGAGATCAGGCCCAGCGCCTGATATATCGCACGGTGGACCTCAGCCATTGCACTCCCCAAGCCCTGCGCTCTTGGTGTCTAGCCGTCACCCGCCACTCGGAGCTCGCGGAACGCGTCCACGCACTATCGCTGGGTCTTCCGAGCGACCTTTCCTTCTCTTCGGACGTCGGGAAAATTGCCCGCGCCCTCAGTAGATGCGTCAACCTCAAAGAATTGTCCATACACCACGACAACTCTGGCCCCTTTGGTGCGCTATACGAGTCGCAGGCGAGTTCGATCCAGGGATGGATCATCACGAAGTGCCCTTTCCGCCTCACAAAATTCTCCAACTCGTACTTCAGAAACTCCTTCATTTCGCAATTTTGGACGCCCCAGTCGGATATTCGTGTCCTTGCGATACCGAATTGCACACGCAATTTCCCGATATACGACGACCAGCTCCCGCACCTGATCGCCCTCGAGGTCGGCGACGTGAGCAGTCTGCCCGTCAATCGCGCACTGCAACGCATCCAGCTGCGGTGGGGACGACATACGGCCGGAAGTGTGGACCAGCTGTCTGTGCTGAGCAGGTACTCTGCGACGCTGACGACACTGAATCTCCTCCAAACTGCGGTCACGCCCCTTATTTCGACCCTGCACATCTTCGAGAAGATCGCACGGGAACTCCCCCGCCTCCTTCACCTCGGGATAACCGAAATCGACAAATATACGCAGGTGAGTTGAGAAAACCGGTTGGATTTCCGCGATCGTTGACGCCCCCGGCCCACAGGGCGCGGACCGCTTTGCTGAAGACGCCCCGCTCAACGCTCTGGCGAAATTTACGCAACTGCAGACGTTCGTTATCTACTGCCAGAGGATTACCACGTTTCGCGATCTCACTCTCGCTGGCGTCTATGAACTCGACGAGCTGCCGGGTTTGCAAGCATTTGGTCGGGCGGTGATGGAGGCATGCCCCACTCTTCGCCGCGCCGACGTTGGCGCACGCATTTTTTCTGCGGCAGACCTCGAGAACTGGTATGCAGAATCGCGAAGGCACGAGTTGGCCTGCACCCTGATGCGCACCGCGACCGGGAACATCGAGTTGGAGTGCAGGACACGGTTTGATTTCCACGCGGTTGCCATGTTTTGGAGCGTGTGAGGGGGGGGTGTTTTGGGACGCATGAGGGAGTCGTAGTTGCAGAAAACTTGTCGAAAACAGCTAGAAGAGGGCCGGTGGAATATGGTGCTAGATTCTCGGATGAGATAGTGGCCTCCACATCATACTAAAATCTGCTCCAGACGGTCTATCACCTCGCTCGTTTGGATCTTGGGGTCATTCTGGACAATCTCATTTACAGCTCTATAATCATACTGTTGTCCCGGTGTGGACTTCAGCGGCTACTCTTCCGGGGCGTTGCCCTCAGTGGGATTTCGGATCCGGAATCGGGATCGATGGCCCAGTGGCACAAAAGGGAGGGATTTTTTTCCAGAACAACGATCGTGTGCCAGCCATGGACTACCTTCGCCCTCCTACGTCTGAAGCCCTGGGCTCAGCGATTACTAGTGTCTTTGTTTCGACATTCGGCATGTTCTCCGCCATGTGAACAGTATTCTCTCCGGTCGCGGGCGAGCTTCCCCGCGCACGCGGTGGTGCGTTACTTGTCACTGCGGCTCGTATCCTTGAAAATTCCATTAACCTTGTGTACATAGCTCCTACCGATACCAAGCGGGATTCCGCGTCAATCCTGGACCGTTCTCAGAGCACTGCGAAAAAATCGGCGGATGGAACCTCGGCCGAAGGTAAGCCGCTTCTCGATCAATGCGGATTCTCGGAACACAGTCCATGCCGGAAGCAGGATGGGACCCGAGCGAGGCTACCGTCGTTGCCAATCCACGAGAGCCCACATCACTGAACCCCTTGCGCGATGCGATGTTTTCTCGCACACAAGCATGCGCTCCTTGAAAAAGGATGGCCTTTTAGTTGGGGGCTTTGTAAATGTCATGCTCCCAGTAGAAACGACCGCCCACCTGGTCTTTTGCCCAAGAGCTGGGGCCGGCAAAGGTACAGCCTGGATGGTTTCCATCGCTCGGCGCTTAGTCCGCAACCGTCAATGGCTCTGAGCAAAATAATGGCTGTTGCCAACCCTACGACTTTCTGTTGGGCCTCTATGTCTTCATCCTCCGTGTTCCCCAGCTGCTGATGGAAGAAGAACGCGTTGATGTCCATGTGTTGTGGGTGTACAATGAGTTCTGAGTCTAGACGTGTTGTTTACATCTCACGTGCAGAGCATAAACTACAGCAAAATAAAATGTTTTATGGCTTATGGGAAACCTTCGAGTATTAAATTTAATCGGAATAAGTGGTGTGCCGACACAGTTGGCGCCCCTCCATCAAGCTCTAATCTATGATATGGCTTATGGAAAGTCACCCAATGGCTTTACTGATACTGTTTTAAATATTCAACTAGACAACCGTGTATAAACTGTTTTACGTGGTTTTAAAATCATTTCCGTTGTGGTTGGGGCAAAGCCCCAGCCAAGGATTAGATATCCCTGTTTGTAGTTGTTAGATAGATCACCACATTTTCCTCTGCTGGCATTATCGTGCGCTTTCGGATCTCCCGCTCCGCTTAGTCTGTCCTGCGCGACATCTCCCTGGCAAGGGGCCCGAGCGGGCTCCACCGTCTATTGTACGCGTCTTGGTACACGAAAACAAAAAGGTTGGAGCTATACATCGGTTCATCCGTTCCTGCAATAATATGTCTGATCTGTATCTAGTGTTACTGTGACTTAGACTTGGCTGTCCTTAAGTCGACTTGGCTGACACAACTTGAGTCAGGTCAAGTCAAGTCGAAACTGAGACTTGACCTGACTTGCAAGTCAGTGCAAGTAGACTCCGAGTCACTTGAGTCGACTTAAGTCGGGTCTCAGATTTGAGAATCAAGAACCTTGTAATAGCCCTACAGCTAATCTACAGTAGCAGAATGTGCCACATTTGCAACTGACGATGGCCGTTTGGGTAATTCAATAGTGATGGCCGAGATATCCTTCACCAACGAAGTTTGTGATGCTTCACACAGCATGAAGAGTACTAGAACATATTTTATTTATTCATTCTACTTTATTTCACCGAATATGTGTGTCCAAACCCATTTTGAACTCCACCACTTTTGCCAATTGAGTATAGAGATCAATTTTCAAGTCACTTCGGCATTGCCAATAGAATCAGTTGCCCCCACAGAAATGTGAGGGTGTGCTCTTGTAAAAAAATCATATTCTATGCTCGGAGCCACGGTATGGGGTCTCAAAGCCTGAAGACTGACTCAGTGGTACCATACCATAATTGGTTGAGGGCCAGAGACAAATTCTCTGAAATATGAGATACACCATTGTTGTCCTTGCACTTGCTGAAAATATATTACTACAAGTACCTCAGAGTGTCTATTGCATAGCATAGCATGCTTCTGCAACTCCAAAATGCTTGATAGGATCTTGTGCTTGCATACCTGAGGCTAATAGCTGAAATAGGGGCTTTGTGCAATAGTGCCTATTTTCGTGCTTCTGGCTCCATTGAAGGCTTGAGAAACATACCATAATGTATTTTGTACTGTTAAATTAGCAAGATATTGTTTCAGGAGCACTATTTAATTGACTCAAAGTTGCTTTATGATCAAAAAATGATCGTAAAGTGAACGCTGGCCCCTGTGGCTGTGCTCGGTCTCCTGATCTACATCTCTTTTGCCCCGCCATTGTCTATCTCACTTAAACTGTGAGCAACGAGCCATCCATAGACATTGGTATGGCTTTTGAAATCTCCCGCCAGTTCTCTTGGTTGATCAATCATTCACAAGGGGAACAATCTTGTGTCAATGATGTGCAGCTCTGTTTTAACAACCAATGAACAACTACATATCAAAATCAATGAGCTCTCGGAGCTCGTCCGCATCAACTTCCACAGGCAATGGGAGGTGCCAACCATTGCAGCTAAAATTCACTGGTGCTGATTATGCCCCTATCCAAGCCACCTCAGTGCCTTCGGAACAAGTATTCTCATCCTTGGCTGAGACAGATACTAAATGTCGAAACCGCACCAGTGCCATGCTGATGGAGGCTCTGCAAATGCTCAAGTTTAATTACAAGAAATCGAGGCTCAACTTTATGTCTGACTGGCAGACTGTCCCTGTTGCAGACGACAATGAAGACTGGGGACTCTGGCCGATACAAACAACAAAGACAGGGATGTGATTTGGCGCGAGATTGTTGACAGTTGCAACTCAGCAGATGGGATCATATTTAGGGAAATGCCAGAGGAGAACGATGAGTAGTTGAATTTGTATCCTGCCACAGTTTGACTGTTACTTACAGTTAGTATTGTAAAAATTCATATTGCATGCTAACACTATCCATAACATTCAGATTTGTATACCCAAGTGCCATCCATAATATTGGTGTGACTCAACTGACTTAAGTCGACTCAAGTGACTTGAAGTGACTTGAAGTGACTTGAGCTGACTAAGTCAAGTCAAGTCAAGTCGAAAGTTGCCACAAGTCGACTTAGCCAAGTTGACTTCCGACTTAACAAGTCGTGGCAACACTATCTGTATCTCTCTCTTTATAAAACTACTTACTGTACGCTGTCTGAAGCCTTTAAACTCCTCCCGGTAATCAGCGCGTCGTGACGTCGGAACCGCGTCATGCCGTCCTCTTTCAGAATCTTAAGCTTTTGGAAGTCCGCTACGAGGAGGGGCGAGTGGCCGGCGAAGCCGGCCGCGAACCGCTGGTAGTATTCCAAATTCCTAGTGTATGCCGAAGTCTGGCAGTCCTTCATGTAAAGTTATCTACTCATTAGTCGTCCTAAATCAAACTCAAAGCAACATCCAAACACCAGCTGCAGCCAGTGCTGCAACCATCCCTGTTCCACCCTTCACGCTGCACGCGCTGCCGGTGGTGTTGGCATTACTGTTCCCATTTGTGGTGCTGCTACTGTTCGCAGAGCCGGAGGTAGCCGTGCTTGCGTTTTGGATGACACTGGTTGAAAGAAAGGATCAACTTTGGTGTGGTGCGCAAGAGGCCAGGGAGAAAAAGGAGAAGAAAAGAGAACACAACGTACACAAAACTCTGCAACACAAACGACCACTCCTCCTTATTCCCCGCCCCGGGATTATCGTCCCCCACATCCATATCCGTCGAGTTGGAATTCCGCCCCAGGACGTTGATCTCGAGCGTATGCGAGCCGTCCGCGAGTCCAGTGCGAACGTAGCGGTATGCGCAGGTGCCGTTCCCAATCGAACCAGAGCCGCCATTATCGTCGTTCACATTATGTCCACCATTATCGTCGTTTGCGTCGTGTCCCGCCGGGTCGTCTGAAGTGTCCTTGTTGGAGGCACGAAGATGGAGAGCGCGTGTATCGTGTCCGCTGTCATCGTGCGCCTCGAACTCGGCCACGTCCCCGTCGAGCGTGATGGTGTAGTGTGCGTCGTGGGAGGTGGACTGGAGGTATATTTCCGTGCCTACATATTGGGCAAAAAGTCGTCAGCCATACGCACTTCTGAGCAGTAAGAGACTCACCTGTGAATGTATATTTCACCCCACTCACACCTGCCGAGCCCGACACGCTTTTGGCCGTTCCCCCCACCGCACACTGCCGATGAGTTGGCGGGGGCGTCAACCCAGTCCCCGGTGAAGGTGAGCGCCGAGGACGACATGTTCACGACGATGGCAGTGAAGCCCGCAGCAGCAGTCGGAGTACTGCTGAACGTGCTTGTAGGGGAGTCGTCGCCGTTGTGAGTCGTGGATGCCGTCGGGGAGGAGCTCTCGGTGGTGGCGCTGGCGCCGTCGTTGCCGTGGTCGTCTGGAGCCAAGGGCGTGAATTAGCGGCGATCACGAATGCCAATAGGGAAAAATAGGAAACAAGACGCACCGCTGCTCGTTAGGGTCCCCATCGCACTTGCAATTGGAGTGGGCAACAAACTGCTCACTGGTTTGTCCTCAGTCCCATTGGCCCCAGACTCGAATCGGAGCGCGAGGTTAGGCAGTGGACGGAGGACTGTCGCTGCGCAAAGCTGAGGGGCGACGAGCGCTGCGAGCAGAACGAATTTGAAGGCGGGGAGGGTTGATCCGGACATGATGACAAGGAGTCGCAAAATGATTGTGGTGGGGCATTATATAGCTTTCAACGAGATAGGGACAGGTGAGCTGACAGGTGCCAACACTGCAAATGCCAAGAGCAGAAAGTGGTTTGAGCCATGTACGGTGGGAGACAACGCGTGATGCCGGCGTCGGCATGAAGAGACCTTGGCAGGGTTAACAAACCGCAGTCGGAATGTGGGAGAATTTGCGCCGGTCCGAATACTTCCGAATGTTTTTGAGCATAGCCTTCCCCTCACCGAGGTCCGGCGCCCCAGATTGAGCGGGAAAAAGTTTTAGACGGTTCCATTTTAGCGTCGAATTAATCAGAACAAACGGGGGAAATCGCGCAGTCATATTGATTGGACAGGACGTGATGTGCAGTTGCGAGTAGCGATCTTCAATTGGCTCAGCCACAAGCACAGCGGTTGGGGCGTCCGAAAATTCTTTGATTTGAACATGTCACTTCACTCTCTTCACTCTGTAAAATTAGGTCTGTCCGTGTCCGAGGCCCTTTAAGCTTCGCTCAAAACTTGCTACGTTTCATCACCGACGCAACACCGACGGCCTTATCGAAAAGTACTGGTTCTTCTGTTCCGTTGATTTTCTTTGGCTTTCTTTTGCTCAGGCTGTCTTTCTGAATGTCTGAGCAAATGGTTGGGGCGTCCGAAAATTCTTTGATTTGAACATGTCAATGATAAAATGTTCTATTTTTCCACCTCATAAGTCCAGGAGATATGAAACACTTGGTGGGAAGGCCGATGCTTCGCACGGCATGTACTCATACTTATTTTTTTGTGTCTTTTTGTCGAGTCCACTCCAGTAATGGTGTTTGAGATATCACTTGGTATATCTCACCGAATATTTACCACTCCACCCAAGCAATGCACATTCAGCTAGCAGGAATTCACCACTGGTTTCCATAAGGAATGCATAACCACTGTACATCTTAAATCTTGCAATACCCTTTGTAATGTGAACACATGCAGACTTTGAATTCACGTGGTTGTACCAACTCTTAGCATCCCAGAAAGGAAGTTGCCTTTTCTGTACACTCACCTGATACAAAAGTTACGGACACTGCTAGTCCGCGGACCTGAATACAGGGACTGGGAAACAAAGTGTATAGCATATGATGAGTTAGATTGATCTCCAGCTTAGAAAATCCCGGTCATCCAAGTAATGGTCCGCTCAATACCTCATGTATTAAGCAGATGCCTCGTATCAGTGTGCGCGTGTTTGCTATCACCTCGATTTCGAACCTCTTTCTCAACCGCAATCCCTCCTTCAGCTTTGGCACTGAGCCCACCGAATTTGGTCTGTTTTTCTCCCATGCCTATTTCTAGACGACCACCCCAATCACGCTTTAGCTCTGCCGGGTCCGCTTCTTACGTGCCGCTCCATTTACCCGGCCAGCTTTCACGCGCTCAAAGCCCACTCAAAAGCATGTCGCCATCTGACCTCTTTCCCCCATCATCATCCCGCTTCCTCCACATGTCTCGGCCTTTGATCCTGCGATATAGGGCCAGTTGCCACCTGAATCAAGGCTTCAGCAGGCCTACCCTCAATACGAGTGTATTCCACTTATTAAGCCTCTTCAGATTCAGTGTCGCAACAATATTCAAAGTAACTGTGCTTCAAGATTCGAATCGACTGCATGACTGGCTTGGCGGTCGGCTGGCTCGCTTCCAACAAGATGAAAGGTCTCGCAAAACTCGAGTAGTTGGGAAAGACTCCGGCAGTTTCCCTGATATCAATGGTACAAGACTTCGAACTGGAATGATGGCGAGAACTCAAAATATTCAACACCTTCAAATGCCCGCGCTGTCATGCTAACCCCTGGGAACGAACCGGATGTCAAATCCTCTGTGCCGGTCCGCTTATTGAACAGTCTTCTCCTCTTTCTTTCTTCGGTAGTTAGTCTACCGGATGGCCTGACAGACTGAACCCGAAATGTTACTGATGATTCTCCCTCTTAGAAGGAGGTTTAAATTGCAACGGCATTCGAACCGTAATATCATTGATATGTACGTGTGTGAGCTCTTGGACAGGAGAGTTAATTTGCAAACCTTTTTGCAGCGCCGTTGAGCATAACTCGGAGAAGGCCTCAGGTGGCGACAATGAAGGCAGGTGAAAGAGGACCTGCTTTCTGCTTTCCTTTTCGGTGCGTTATTCAAGCCCTCCTTTACCGCGTTTGCTTTTCACTTCCGCCTTCACGACCAACTCATTCCTACACCTCCCGAAACATTGGTCACGTCATCGCTAGCCATAAAGAAACTCCACGGAGGTCGCACTCTTTCTCTTCTTCAGCCAAATGCCCCGTCAGCCTTTAACGTCGCCGGTGCAGCCAACGACGGTATCAAGGTGCGCTTCATCTGGATATTATTTTCGGAGCGTTGCTAACTCGGGTTTACTCGCAAGCACATCTTTTCTCTAACGTTTGATTTCACCGGACTTTGCGTAAGCATGGGTTTGGTACGGAAAAAAATTTCCCTTTTTTTTTTTTTGCATACACTTACTGTAGTCTGGTGCACTGCAAGACCCGACCCGCCTCAAATTTTGTGTTCAACAATTAGTACTATAGTCCGTGTCCAGGCCGCACGCTGTATCCCATTACTCACGCCATTCCAGCATTGCCCCAGCTTAAACATCGGGTCGTTGGTGAAGCTGGCCGCTAAAATCGTCTCATCACGCCGAAACCGCTGCACAAGGGGTGCTGTGTAGCCCGGTAATTACTATGAATGTTGTTGGTAGAATGAGAAGCAACCTCATCCGAGTTTTCTACATTGCCGCCAATGCCGGAGCAAAGTGAAGGCACATCTTGTTGTTCAATAATCATGTTCAATCTAGGCAGGCTCAGGCCAATTTAACGCACCCTTTCAACATCCCCCGGGTTTTGGTGACCCCGGAGATCTATTAGTGACGCCTCTGATGAGTTTGGTTCAGTTCGACTGACCATCAGCAAACCACAACACGATCTGTGTAGATATTTCTTAGCTAAGTTTTTTGAAGCAATCTGAGAACCATATCAGTGATATAATCCGAGGGCGGAGCTATTGTGGACCTGGAGATGTCACGGCACTTGCTACCACAGAAATCAAAGCTATCTGATCAAACTGACTTGGAGTGATGGCCCATGGACTAATGGCTCAAATGGGCACTCCCTTTGAACGTTAAAAAACATATTCCACCAACTTTTGTTTGGGTATCCTTGTCACTTCATAGTGACACCACCAAAGCCCATGCATTAATCTTGTACTTGCATCTGATATATTGAGCCCAATGTCCCGATACTTGAGTCAAGGATGTCATATCTATGCTGAGATGAAGGCATCGTAGGGCCAAGGGTACTGTATCAATATGTAGGAGAGCGACCAACCGAGGACCGTGACATACCCGTTGCTTCTTTTTCAGGCAACGGAAGCCACCGTGAGCGTGACCGTTGCCTCAGAAGGCAATGAGATAATTTTTTTCCCCTGCAGAAACAGACCAAATACGGGATTTATCGCACTTATCTAGTGCTTCCCAAAGAGAAATACCGGTTTCGTGACTTTCCCGACCTATTCCCAAGGCCAGGGATTTTTTTCGTCAATGTCACGACTTTTTCGAAGCAACCGAGCTCACCGTTACCGCGACAAAGGCAACGCAACGGACGGTCCGTTACCGTGACCGTTGCTCCCCTACACATAGAGCCAGTACTCCCAGAAGAATTGGGTTGTGTGAAATGCTTGGGAGAATGCTGTTGAGCTAAGGTAGACGCCATCCACCCTCGACGAACGTCACGTGGTCAGGCGTGACAACTGCCTTTTTCGGAACACGTCCAGAGATAATTCTGTAGAATAATCTGTAGTTACAATTAGATCAAATCCTTCGACCAGATTTGGTAGAAGATGCCAGTCTAGCGTACAGTTAGAAAAGAAAGGGTGCAAATCGCAATTTAGGCCTGAAATTAGCCAATGTGTCAAAAAATTGACCCAAATCACTTGCACCTTCTCTGGCATCGATGGGAAAGCACTCGAAGACGCGAAAGACGCGGTCCGCCAATCTTTTCAAGAACTTGACAAACCTGGGAAAGCGGGCCTGGGATGAGCTCAGTCCAGAAAAAATCCTCAGCAGGCTCTCCCCACGAAAGAGACAGAGAGATGACTCTTTGGTGCGTGTAGGGAAAGAATATAGCTGCATTTGTGATAATGAGCTTGGTGTAGACTCACGACGACGCATCGGATACTGAGACGCGTCCATTTGACGCGTCGGATATTGAGACACGTCCATTTGACGTGTCAGACGCGTCGCGCGAAGCAATTCACGTGTCGGAAGATCCATTCATCGCGTCAATGCAATCATTTGCTGTTCCCGGATTCACATCGGAGGGCCCGGCCACCGCGCCGTCAGCCCGTGAATTTACATGGAAACTGCCAAAGCCACGAAAGCCGACTGTAGAGGAGGTCGACGACGATGGTTGTTCCACCTATACATTCCCGCCCCCTGCTGAGCCATGCCCTCTGTCCCCTCCTCCCTTTTCTTCCACACCTCCGCCCACTGAGGACGATCTTGATTCCGCTATTGTTCCCGAGACCGAGGACGAGCTCTTGGCGACATCATCTCTGCATGATGATGATTACCTGAGACCATGCGGATCTCGCGCCTTTCTGGATTGTATGCATGAACAAGCTACGTGCGCGGGAGTGCTCCGTCAGGCACCCAATCTTGGGGAGGCCAGGGCTGCTCTGGACTGTTTGAAGAGGTACATGCGCGGGGAATTGCGTGGTACTGATCTCTTCGGGCTGCGGGGTGTCGGCTACAAGGATCCTGCCATCAGTGCATTCACTCGGAACCGGTTGATCGGGATTCAGACGATGCTGAATTTTTATCTGACCCCGGGATTGGAGGGCGGGACCTATGCTCGCTGGGGTGCTTCGGCTTGCCTAGCAGCACATGGTCTTGGGCGTGGCAAGCACTGTGCACGCATCCTGGCTGCTCTCTCCGGGAATTTATTCACACTCGTGAAGTTTGAATGTAAATCCTTACGGAGAGTGGAATGAGAGCATGCTGGCAGACAAAGATCTTGCCAATGACATATGCCTTCACCTGCAGACTCTCGGGAAAGAGATCACAGCTCAAAAATTGGCGGATTACTTGAATGATCCCAAAGTGCGTGAGGAACACGGCATTGACAAGGCTGTATCTTTGACCACAGCACGTCGGTATCTGGACGAGTTGGGATACAGGTCAGTATTTGTGGAACGCCCAATATTCTTGCTCTCACATCAAGGAATTAATCAGATTCACGTCTCCTAAAAAAGGTCAATATGTTGATGGACACGAGCGCCCAGACGTTGTCTACTACCGAGACAATGTCTACCTGCCGCGATTATTTGAACTCCAAAAACGGGTTGCCATCTTCGACAACGATGGCAATCCCATCCATAACGAGTTCACGGCAAATGGGCATTGTGTCATCATCTGGTATCATGATGAGAGTATTTTTTATGCACACGACCGGCGGCGGGAAACCTGGTATCACAAGGACGCACCGGCGACACCATACCGCAAGGGAGAAGGGCATTCGTTCATGGTTGCTGATTTTTTCTCCTCGGATTTCGGCTGGCTTCGTGATCCAAATAACCCCACTCGACATGCACGCCAATCCTTACGGCCAGGCAAAGGTCGTGATGGCTACTTTACCCTCGCAGGAAGTACTTGAACAAGCGGCGGCTGCCCGTGCACTTGTCAAAGAACTTTGGCCCGATTTTGACCACGTCTTTGTATACGACAACGCAACCACTCACAAGAAGCGTCCAGAAGGGTCACTCTCGGCTCTTCGCATGCCGAAAGCGCCTTCTGGGACAAGGAGAGGTCAGGAGTCGGCCAATTTCCTTGTCGAGGTCAACGAACGGGACACAGAGGGGAAGTTGGTTTATGATTCTCGTGGTAATCTCGTCAAGGACAAGATAAAAATGACTGGTGCACACTTCGACGGCATGGTGCAGGATCTTTACTTCCCTGATGACCACCTGCAATATGCCGGCAAGTTCAAAGGGATGAAGAAGATCTTGGAAGAGCGTGGGATGGACCAATACGCTGATTTGCGATCCGAGTGCGCCAAATTCAAGTGCGAAGATCAGAGCGACACGTCAAAATGCTGCTTGCAACATGTTGTCTTCAATCTGCCAGACTTTGCAGCGGCCAAGTCTATCTTGGAGGACGAGTGTGAACGCGACGGCGTTGAGGTTTTATTTCTCCCAAAGTTCCATTGCGAGCTCAACCCCATTGAGATGGTGTGGGGCTACGCAAAGCGGCTGTATCGGCTGAAACCCGAGTCATCGCGGGAAGACATACTTGAAAAAAATACGATGGATTCCTTGGATGCCGTGCCTCTGGTATTTATGCGGAGGTAAGCTGTTCTGAATTCCTCTGGCATCGAAAGCTCAAATCTTCGCAGATATGTCAACCGTTGTCATCGGTTCGGTGATGCGTACCTCAACCACAAGCTGACAGGGCCACAGGCTGCATGGATTGCAAAAAAGTACCCTGGTCACAGAACCTACCCTGCCTCTATTTTGGAGGAACTCGACGCAGCGGGCATTCATTGATAGCATTTCTCGGGAATTGCTGTAATTCTGTAACCTACACCAGCTGTAAAGGCCTAATTTTTTTGCTAGGACTTCTGTACATATATCTACATAATCTGGTCGAGGGGATTTGCTCCCGCTCATCTACTTGTGCTAATATTAATTGTTTTCGTCGCCGTGTCCAAACATGGAAATGTGACCGTAACGCCACGTGATGTTCGTCGAGGGTGGATGGCGTCTACCTTATGAGCCACTGTTGATGGTGATGATAATGGTAAAAGACAAAAGAAACTGTGTGGCTGTGATGAGCCTCCGTACGAAGGACTTCGGATACACCCGGTTGCACTGATTACTGGCCTGATCGCCAGTGGCTGTGCTCCCACTCTTTTCTTGCTCCTCCACGAAATGAGTAGATTGCCTTACAATCTTTAGTTTGGTTTACTATGTCTTTAGAATATTTGTGAACAGAATTCCTGCACAGAATTTGTATTACTGCCGCTTTAAGCAGGCTTTTGGCAGGCCAAATGTACATTTAAGCAATGGTTTGAGCCAAGATGGAAGTCTGAGGACTCAGGAGGGATTTGTTGAATCTTGTGGACGAGGATAGTGATTGGATTAAGTTGGTTGGATTAGCCGCAAACTAAAATGTGTCGGCAGGAATCAAAACACACTCAAACAGGATGCACAGCCTTTGCCAGTACTTGCACCACAATGAACAAAGGCCCCGAAGCCCTGCAGTCAAGTGAGTGGGTGCTCATTCAAGGCAGAAAAACTGCAGATTCAATTGGTGCTGCAGCTGAGGCTACAGTGATCACCAATGAAACACCAGAAAGCAATTTTTGAATTGGCATGCTGACAGCAGCGGATACATGTCTTGCGAGGACTTGGGAGCATTACCATCATGGAGGCATGTTAAATGGGAACCTTTGTCATGAATTACCCGGGTTCTACTTTCTCACACGACACATCTGTATGGATACAGACACGTCTTGGCGGCACAGCACTCTCATGCCACCACGTGACCTCATGGTTGAAACCTGACCGCGAATTCTGAAGCCGCAGACCCACCAGAGTCTGTGCCACGGGATACGGAAGATGTTAGGGATGAGGGAACCAGTACAGGCAGATCCTAGTCCCCCAATACATCATGGCTGACACAGAGGTGTACACGAAGTGCACGAATGGTTGCAAACCGATCAGGGTTTCAATCACTGACCTGATCAGTTTGAACCACTGGATACAACAATGTTAAGGACTAGGCAACCTGAATGCCGGGTCCCCTAGTCCTCTCCTCAGACACTATGGAGACAGACACAGAGGAGTACAGGAGTATCAGCATTAACACTCCTTAATGCTGTGGTACAGGAACTGATTGCAATTGACCGTGATCATCTTTAATTTATTCAAAGCCTATATAAGCTCTAGATTCTACCTTGTCTAATCTCAGGCTTCTACCGTGGCTTGACATAGGCAGTGTTTCCACCCTGCCCCACCTCCTATCCATTGTATTGTGGGCTGTGTCCACACCCCAGGTTTTATACCTGAGTGGATATCACACCCTCTTTGACTTGTTCTTGGTTCCGCCTCAAATCCTGACCTACAATATATGGTCTCCTAGGAAGGACACCGTACGGTTGGTCCTACTGCTTGGGGAATACATGAGCTATTGGCGCCTATCGGGTTTCTCCTGGTTGGGCTTGCTGGATTGCTCACTGTTTAGCTGACCCAGAGGCCATTGCTGACAATGCAAGACAAGATAATTAGATACATTTGTACTGATTAGGGCTCATCACGAGCATCCTCACCACCGACACCATGACCCACAGGACCCCATCGACATCCCCTCAATTGTCGAGGCACGTGCTGAACTGTCTGGAATCTGACTATACCTAAACACTGCACATTTTGCGCTTTGCAGGAATAGTCTGTAGGCTTATTTCTAAGGACTGGTATACGGTCTCAGTATGGCCAGTTGGGTTATGATCACAGAGTAACAGGTACAAGGGGTAGGGAACTAACTACCCTGTGATTCCGGGAAACCTGACACACTGCTCGGCTATCGTGGCTTGGCAGTGAATGCCGTCACTATTTATCCACTATCCAGCTTCCTTCCCCCCACATTCTTGCTGCCACGACACCACACAATGGTGGAACTCGAAGCTCTTCTGACAAGCCTCCCCGACACGATTCTGGAGCAGTCTCGGGATGAGGTATGTCCCTTGACTTTCCATTTGATGCAAACTGATGTTCTGCAGTTGTTTCCCACGAAATTTGGGACCAAGCACCCACAATTGTTCTCCGTCACTGAAGGAGGGCTGGAATCAACTAGCGGGCCTTGCAGTCACATTATGGGGAGTGAATCTGGAAAGAAAGGGACATACCAGTGCCATCTGTCTTTCCTCAAACATTTATCCACGTTGCTTATTTTCCCCAGCTTTTCCGCATCTCAAGGAGGGTAAATTATATGCCACCGCGATGGTCAAGTGCAAATGTGAGGCTGTTACTGCTATGCTCGTCCCTTTGGATGAGGTGCTCACTCATAATTTCTCGTTGTATTCATTTTCTCAAAAGTACTAGTCTAAAATCGTTGTTGGATACTCCTCCCTGGGCCACAGCATGTCTTCAGGTCTGTAAGGTGAAGCATGGTTGGATAGGTTAACAAGATAACTAGCAGAGCGGCATAATATGGGAGGCTATGGAAACACACATTTTGAATTGAAGCTGAGTGGTTGGACGATGTTCAAACATTTGGACTCAGGTCAATGAAGATAGAAAGCATAAGGTCGAGTTGAGCCAGTTGAATTGACATATCACTCGTTTTCAGAGTTAGGACATTCAATCTCAAAAGATTAACCTACCCTGAAAACGCACTCGAGGGTTAAGGAAGATAAAAGAGTGGTGGGAAATTTGTTTGGAAGTGTGCAAGTCCACTGTGACTGCACATGCCTTGAAGTTGGGATGAAGAGACAAGTTGAACAAGTTGAACTGACATTCAACTTGGGTTTGAGTGCCATTTGAGGGTATTTGCACCCAAGTTTGAGAGCAGAGTTGAGCTTTGATGAGGCATAATCAGATGGGCAGACCAGGTGAACACAGGATGCCGGTGCGGAACAATGCCTGGGACTCACTTGAATTATGCAGGCCAAGTTCTGGTATGCGGAAAGGCATGCAAGGTCAGCTCAAGCTGAAAAAGAATCTGGACAAAGTAAGCTTACTTGGTTTGCAGGTACGCAAAAGCAGACCCAGGCAGGGAACTGAGGTGATCTCTCATTGCAATTCCTTTGAGTCCACAAATCAAACTGGCTTGAAGCTGCTGCTTTGCACTCAAGTAAGGGGAATGATTTGGATAAATGAAAATAAGGGAACTCACCCAGTCCGAGAATCGAGCCAGTCATTGCGCTGGTTCCTCATGCATATTGTTGATCCAGGCAGTCTGTGGGACACAAGGCATACAGGAAGGATGCATTTGAGGCGAGGGATGTGGGTGTAAAATAAAGAAGGGACTTGCCTCGTATTAGTTGAGCACAAATTCAACATTTGAAGTTAAAGTGGTCCCAATTGACATGAGGAGTGCAAGGGTGAACTGAGTTGATATGTGAGTCAGTTATGAATGAAAGGAAGAAGATAGTTTGGACTGAAACTGACTGTAAATTACAAGTCAAGTCTAAGTGTGAGGTTGATGGTCTGAGTTGAAATTTGAACAAAACAAAAACAAGGTGACTGCCAAAAGATATGCAGAAGAGAAGGCAAGAATAATATCTAAACAGGTGAGTGCCAAAAATATGATGCAGATAAGAAGGCAAGAAGAATAAAGTCCAGGGATCCGAGTTGAGGTGGTTGAATAGATGGATGACCTGCAGTGAAGTCGTTTCAAACTGGTATTGAAAGACTTGGATAAAGAGTTGACCCGATGTAGCTCTCAAAGCATCTGTAACGCTCTCTCACTCACGTCAGGGCAGAGAGTGCTCCAACCAACCACACTCGGCCAACTCGGAGATGATTGCATCAGCGATCAACTATCCCATCAGTTCAACTTGAAGAGCGTACGAGGGAACAACTCTGGAATGGAAAGCTTGGCATGTATCAGAATTGAGGAGAACCAGGTGAATGTGTTGTATTTCTTAAGCTGTGTTGGAACTGCTGAAATTCTGCCGCCGTGTCACTGTGTCGGGTTTTAGGGAGCCTCGTAACAAAGTATGATACATATGTGAAGCTCAGAATAAGTGTAGAGCACAAGACGAGGGAGTCCTGGAAGCGTATATGGTAACCCAAAGAGTGGAACGTGTCGGAGTTAAGCTTGCAGATAGTTTCATGAGGTGAATGTCTTGAGACACACGAACATGCCTAGAAAGCAAGCTTCTTGATCCACAGGAGATACTGAGCATTGGAGAGCATATAGGATGGAGCTTGAGGGCAAGATTGATGGTACACTCTGGTAAGCCATGAAAGCATTCAAGATTGGAGGTTGGGAGAGATCATTGAACAGTGGATTGTGGAATGAACAAAAGCGAATTGCGCAACTGTGATTGGAAAAAAAAAGTGGCAAGAGAATCAGGAGATAGTGCTTGTGGAGTCCAGTGCAGAGAGTTGGAGTGCTGGAACTTGATGCAATGGAATTTGAGCAGTATTGAGGGTACAATGACGGTTGAAAAATATGCACCCTGATTTGGAAGGTGCCTGAAAAAATTGGAGTATTGAAGCTTGAGGAAGGGCTTGACAAAGGGGAAGGTGGCCAGACAGGTGCCATGAACACTGAACACAGTTATGGTGGTATGGGTCAGAAGATACAAAGGTGTTTGAGGTCGAGGCATAGCAAAATCGGAGATGGCTGAGGAGGTCTGCAACACAGGGGAGATGAGCGAGAACCAGCCATATTACCACTCCGGAACACATCAAAGAAAGGCTTGATGTCTCAAAAAGAGGCTCCACATGTGTGGATAAGACCGAGATGCTCAGGTGCTGTGAACATCGCTGGGAGCAGCTACATCCTGCTAGCAGTGTTTTCTTGAGGCACATTGGATTTGGGAAGTGCAAACAAGGAGGAGAAGCAAGTGGGAGGAAGAGAAGCGCGATGCAAGTGAACATGCACGTGGTGTTGATGACCTGTCGACATCCACAGACCTCCAACACACCACTGCGGCATTGAATCACCCAACCCCACCAACCCTCACTGGCATGGGTGCCAAAGGAGTGCTATGACCGACTGAGATTGCTGTACCTCTTGAGAAGCCTTGCACCTCCTTAAATTCATGGCCAAATAGCCTCCTCGAAAGGTAGTCAGCCGTTTTATCAGTCGCAGCCAGTCATTGCTTATCATTGACAATATGTGAAGGTGAAGATTGCATATTGTAAGGGAAGTACACTATTTAATATTTAGAATATGGTCTGGAGGGCAGCTGGCGATCCCAGCTTGTGACCATGTGAGTTACAGCTGGTAGAAAGCTGTAGTTTAAGCTGTGAAGCGCAGCTTGTATCCACATGGCTGCAACCTGACCTCAGGTGTCGAAAAATGTGGCCGCCAGGTGAACTTACCAGCTGGCTTTAACCTGGCGGTACTTCGGTGGTGTAGGTCATCCAGGGTCATCCGTGGAAAGACTAGATGCCCCGGAATAGTAGTACAATACAGATACTTACATTGTTCTAAAGAAAGAGGAACTTGACAGCTTTTTGTGGAACTTAGGGCGGGGACGGTTTTTCTCTATTTTCGACAATTTTCATGAGGAACGTCGCCACAAGCTCAAATTTGATCAGATTGCCTTGAAATTAGGCACGTTAGAATCGTATACAAAATCTGCAGTCAACGCAATACCGGCATTTTTGATGCCATCAAAAAATGGAATTTCTACTGCAAAATCTCTGTCTTCCACAAGTCACCTGTAGCACTTGGAGTACTGCTCGGATTGACCTAGATTTTGGAAATGTTATACCCATAGATGTACTCTGGTCAACGTGACCTTTGGATTGATAATATTTGAAGTAACACTGGTTGGGAGATTCAAGTTTTTCAGCACAATTTATGGCGAAAAATGTTGTTTGTTTTTCAGACATTTTTCACTGAAAAAGGTAGTGAAAAACTCAAAACATTTTCACTATTTTGTGAGTTTGAGGTGAAAAATTCAAAAGGAAGCTCAAAAGAGGTGAAAAAGATTTGAATTTTTCACTGCTTTTTCAGTGAAAAATGTCTGAAAAACAAACGACATTTTTCCCCATAAATTGTGCTGAAAAACTTGAATCTCCCAGCCAGTGTAACTGTAATTCATTATGCACCGTGGTTGAAATGGTCATCCCCCTCCTTTAGAAATAAAGCACCCAAAGCGGATTTGGGTATGACCACATGTAGAATCATCATGGTTGACTAGGGTACATATATAGGTATAACATTTCCAAAAACTAGGTTGATCTGAGCAGTAATCTGAATGCTACAGGTGACTTGCGAAAGACAGAGATTTTGCAGTAGAAATTTCATTTTTTGATGGCATCAAAAATGCCGGTATTGCGTTGACTGCAGATTTTGAATACAATTCTAACGTGCCTAATTTCAAGGCAATCTGATCAAATCTGAGCTTGTGGCGACGTTCCTCATGAAAATTGTCGAAAATGGAAAAAAACCGTCCCCGCCCTAAGTTCCGCAAAAAGCTGTAAGAGCAGTCATGGATAACATGTCTACTTTCTGTCGCAAAGCAATCTTCCCGTTGAACCCATGTGCAACGCAATACTTGAGAAGTGCTCGTGAATTGAGGGATTACAAATCATAGCATACTGAATTATCTCATTCAAATCAACAGTCACGCGTCACGGACCCCTCTGTCGATGTCGAGAGCATCCGGGAAATGGTATTGATGGGAACCGTGGCATGATCGGTGGCATTGATTGTGGCATTTCGCCAAACAAATCATCTAAGGCCATCAAAGTCCCATCAACGGCATCTTGAGACTGCACTGATTGTGTTTTTTGTGTGCTCACCCTGATACTGTGAAAGGCCAGAGCAGTGTGGAATTAAATATGATCACATTGTTTACATTATCGTTACAGAAAATATTGGCGGTTGATGCAAAAGCAGCAGTGGACTTCGGAGGCGGCATCCCCTGTGTCATGAATCGCCCGGGTTCTACTTTTTCGCGCGACGCGTCTGTATGGATACAGACGCGTCTTAGCGGCACGGGACTCTCATGACGCCACCACGTGACCTTCTCACGGTTGAAACTCGGCCTCGGATTCTAAAGCCGCAGACTCGGGGAGTCTGCGCCACGGGATACAGAAGACGTTAGGGACTAGGAACCCGTACAGATGGACTCTAGTCCCCGGACGCACCAAGGGCTGACATAGAAGAGTACACGAAGTACAGGAGTGGTTGCAAACCCGATCGGGGTTTGAACCACTGGATACGATGACACTTAGGACTAGGAAACCCGAACGTCGGGTCTCCTAGGTCCACCGACGCCACGGAAACCAACACAGAGGAGTCCAGGAGCATCAGCATTAATGCTCCTTAATGCTACAGTGCAGGAACTGATCGCGATTGACCGCGATCACTTTAATTTATTAGAAGCCTATATAAGCACGGTAGAATCTCCATGTACAGTAGATTCTACCTTGTCTAATCTCAGGCTTCTACCTTGGCTTGACATAGGCATTGTCTCCACCCTGCCCTGCTTCCCTCACACCGTACTACGGGTTATATCCACGCCCCGGGTTGTATACCTGAGTGGATATCACACCCTCTTCGACTCGTTCCGGGTTCCGCCTCGCATCCCGACCTACAACATACAGCCTCCTAGGGAGGACGCCGTACGACTGGTCCTATTGCTCGGGGAACACACGAGCTACTAGCGTCTATCGGGTTTATCCTGGTTGGGGTTCTCGTCGGGTTACTCACTGTTTAGCCGACCCAGAGGCCGTTGATAAGCCAGTAATTGGGCCATGGTTAGATACACGTAATTTTGCGTGTTTCTGATCGTGCCCCTTGCTGAAACTGTTGTTTCTATGCAACAGTACTGGTTCCTGGTAGCTGTTGGGCGAACCACAGAGAAACGGGTGGACGTTCTAAGTAATTAGAACGTCCATTGGCTAGTCTCGCCCTGAAAACTGTAAGGGAAATGTGCAGCCAGATAATAAGTCAAGGGACTTCTTTTGACTTGTTTCCAACATTCACTTAAACAACGGAAACGGGTCAAAGGAATGGGAGTTGGCAATGTGTTGTGTTGTGTTGAGACGCTAGGGGAGACGTGTTTGGTCACGAGTGTTTCGGTTGCCAGAGTTGCCGGTTTCCATCGGATGCGGATACACCGAAACAGGTGGTCGGCTATTCTGTGGATCCGGATCACAACTCTAAAGGTGTTCTAAGGTTCTTTCTCAAGAACCCTTTCTGGGAAACCCTAGAGAAACGGGTATCTACCGAGACCTACAAAGGAGTACTATCAAGTTCCGTACTTGGACCCAAGGGGAAACTTGAGTTGAAGCAGAAACAGGACGAACGAGATGCAGTGCCGATCTATCGGTGATCGACACACCCTCTGAATAATACAGGGGTGCTGCTGACGGGTTCCTGCCTCGTAATTGGCAAGGGAACATGGCGTGCTCACAGTTGGGAACCAATGGGAGGCGACGCTCGGAAGAACAACCGACGGAAACGCGGTTAAAGAGACGGATAAACGGACTTTTGACTCATTGGGATTGTGTTTTGGGCTTTGTAACAGTGTCTTGGCGGTTGTATAAGTATCCGAGGGCATTTCTACGATGGACACAGCATCTTCCCCCGAACTAGTAGGCTATACGCTTGCGCATTGGGTTGATCTGGGATCCTCGGCGAATGCACTCTTATAGAGTAGCACTATTAGTCGAAATCTTAATTGTTTCTGAATCATATATATTCTGGAAACGCACTTGGGCTTTGCCTGGAAACTGTCTGAACTCTGAGAATCTGTTGGACCTGGGAATCTGTTGAAAGAAATGTTATTGTTGTTGTTTGCGGAGCGGGTTTCAGAAAGTACCATCAAGGGAAAACTTTGGAAACGTGACTGCTGGTGTTGCTCAGAAAGTACCTCTTTAGGGAAAGCTCTGTGAACGTTCTTGGCCTATAAACTAGGGGCCTTACTTGAGTCTACGGGACTACTTTAAACTTGTTTCTCTGCCGCTTGGACACACACACACACACACTGCGAAGCTATAAATCTATCTTGTTTGGAAACAACGTTTCCACTGTGTCTAGAAACACGTTCTACGCAGTTTGCTCTATTATCTCTTTGAGATACGAAACCTCTCCCTACAACCTTTACAAGGCCCTGTACTAGGGGCTGTAACTCGTCGGGATCTTTGGAAACGTGCATATATTGCCGTTTGATTTGTTGGTTGTTGGAACAGTCTCTGGACTGTTTCTGTGCCGCTCTCGAGTCAAGTGGGGTTATTTGTGTGTTTCTTATATAGGTTCTGAGCACATCAATCACCGTTGCTGACACCCTGTTCCATGACCTGAGACATGCCGGGGGCGGCAGGGCTGGAGGCGGCGGGTCCAGCTACGATTATTTGGTGTGTTCGGCAGTGGCGCACCACAGCTGTACTTGTAGACCAAAGTGTTTGTTTTTTTAAAGCCCAAGGACAGTCTTGAGGTTGCGGGTGCGGGACGGCACCAACAGCTTCAGTAGCAGTGATCAGGTGATATTATTGCGGGTCCTGCATTGATTCAGGCAGCACGGAGCACGCAAAAATCGCGGAGGCAGCAAAGGAGGCGGAAGAGAAGAGACGGCAGAGAAATTGATGGCTTGATGGAGTGATGGCAGCGGAAGTGTGCCGTCTGCCGATGGCATTGATCGTGGTATTGATCGTGGCAAAATCTGTGGCAATCCCAACACCCAGATCTTGTGTCGATGTCGAATATTGGTCGATGTCACGCGTCACGAAGGCTTTTGTCAAACCTCCAACAAGCCGTCACAAGTCTCCTCCTTCCCCCCCCCCTCGCCTAGAGCGCAAAATTTCCGTAAGATTGTCGAAATTTTGGAGGGTGTCATACAAAAAATTCGGCCGTTGTCGAAATGTCGAATAGGTAAATCCGGTCACGCGTCACCCCCCCTGTCGATTTGAATGAAATAATTCAGTATTCAAACTCCGCCAAAGTGTGCCGCTTGCCCAATGCTGCTTGGCGGTGGTATTGATTGTGGCAGAATCCGTGGCAATCCCAACACCCAGATCTTGCCATCAGTGTGGAAGGGACTGTACTTTTTCCTTCAAATTGGTAGTCACGCATCACGCACCCCCATCACGAACTTTGGTCGAGGGTCACGTGTCACTCGGGCCTCTGTCGAACCTCCAAGCGGTCACGCAGGTCCCAAACTGCCCAAAAAGTGCAAAAAAGACGGTTCGAATGTCGAAATTTTCGAGGTGTCACACAAAAATTCGGCGGCTAAATTTCGAATAGGTAAAATGGGTCACGCGTCATACCCCCTGTCGATTTGAACTAAAAAGTACAGTATATTCGGTTGAAACTTAAGTTGAGCTAAGAAGTTATTTGATTTTTGAGGTGCAGATTAGTTTGAAGAAAAAAAACCAAGTAATACAGTGGGAGAGATCCGTCTTCAAAAACATTTTGACTCGAGCGGAAACGAAGTTTACAGGCCTTCCGACATACCGTTCGCGGTTTTGGCAGGCCTTGTTCAGCCTTATAAACAGTCTTCCGTAGAAATGCCCTAGAAACAGAATTGGATGTACTTATGGCACAAATAATTACTAGACACAGTTGAGGAAGGAGTTGCATAGCTTTCGAACCCCCTTAGCCTGCAATCTAGATACTCTTTAACCCATCACACTGACATTATCTCCGTTCATATTACAAGGTTGTGTACCTCCACACATCACTCCCCTAGCTCGGAGTCCCCTCCACATATGCCTTCAGATCCGCCCCCTGCTTCTCAAACGCCGTTTGCAAATTCCCCTTTAACGGGAGAACCACGGCCGTCTCCGTGCCCACATAGTATGTCTCAAACGACAGGTAGCGCGTTACGCCACCACCCACATTAACGAGGATATTCGGGTGCTCGGCCCGCATCCCCACGCCGCCTAGGCCGTCGTCATACCGCCACGCGGACAACGAGTAGCCGGCCGCGTTCGCGTAGTCCAGGACCGTGAGAACCTCGTTGCTCGTGGTGTTGAAAGGTGGGAGCAAGCCCGCGGTGTGGAACGTCATGGGCATGCTGACGTAGTTGTCCGTGGGCGTGGTGGTCACGTTGGATGGGAGGTCAACCGCGAAGACAAATGTGTTCCAGGAAGGGTAGCCCTGGAAGTCTAGGATGGTGTTGTAGACGTCGATGAGCGGGGCGCTGATGTTGAGCTCGACGCAGACGGTGAAGACGATCTGGTCGGAGCCGTACGTCGGTGTCGGGAGCCCGTCCAAGGAGTTAGAGGGGCAGTGGAGGGAGGCCCAATTGGTGGGATATCCGTGGACGAGAGCAGGAAGGCAGCAGATCACGGCCCGCCAGGCCGCCGGCAGTTTGAAGAGGGACATCGCTGTTTGCAATTGGGTGGGTAGTTACGTGGTTAGGAGTAATAGGCTATGGCAAGAGGCAGGCGGGAATAAATTTCGCTGTTTGTGCAACAAACAAGCACGCAATCACTGTGTTCAGCCGGTCCCTCAATCGACCAAAATCTAGGCGCACTGAGGTAATGGCTAGGTCCGGCTATTCCTGTCTAGATGGTCACATGTGTCTGAACAGCGTGTATTAAGCAGATGGGTCATCACTATGCACCTGTTTGCTTTTCGCACACCACCGCTACGCACTACTTTTCGAAAGGTGTTAAGGATGCTTTCCGACTTTTTGGCTGGATGCATGCACAATAATCACCTTTTTTAATTTATTTTATTAAGCCTGTCTGTCCGTCTGTCTGAAGCCTTTTAGGCTCCGCTCAATCTCCGCTGATTCCCGCTACCGTAAGGTACGGGTCTTAGGGAGCCCTAACTTCAGCCACTTGCAGAGCATCACATTTTTGTCATCTATTTTTGCATAAGCACTGATCTCTCTGCCAAAATATGTGAACGGCACAAAAGCCGAATGATTGTCGATGCCAACTCATAATCTTGCTGAGAGCAATCCCCAAAATTTTCGCCCGATGTCGGATGGACGTCAAATCAACCCAACCGTCACAGCCATCAAGACGTAACTTGCTCTCTCCCATGTCGCCCACACCACTTTCTGTGATTGATGTCTGCTTTGAAATCTTTCCCCTGCCTCTTGGCTTGGTTCTGTCTCTGGAGTCAAACATTGCTTCGGGGTTCTGTTCATTCGATCAGGTAACTCGAGGTTGACAAAATCTTTCTGTGCCTTGTTCGTGCTGCGGGGACTGTTGCGCTGGGAACACTGTTGCCAACAAGCATTGAGGAACTGCCGATACACTTGAGCTTGTAGTAACTGGCGTGGACCTGAGAGGGAATACGTGCAAGCCCGGCCTCCTTGCCGAACGGCTATCTCATCAGCAAAACAGCGCCCCCTGTGATTCAGCGACGTCACTGTCTTTCTTTCCGTCCCCGTTGTCACGCTCCAACATCCTGCGCAGTTCCCTGCCCAAACGTAGTCTACTCATCCTCGCTAACCACCCTTGCCTCCACGTCCTCCGGCAAGGTGTAGCCTTTTTTCTTTTTACACCGCATCTGATTGCAAGCCTTTAATTGCCCTTTTTTGGTGGAGGTGTGTGCAAAATGGGTCGTTCAACTGCTTCAAGTGCTCTGGAGCATCGTGTACAGGGTGCGAGCCCCACATTTCTGCGGTATTTAATCATGCTAATATACTCCCAAGCTCGGGTTCCGGATTCGATCTCCTCTTGCATCTGTATCATTCTTGACTCTGACAGGGCAACAACCATAGTTGGCGGTATGTACTTACTTTCAATACTTAGTGTAGGTTACGAGGAGTATCATCCTTTTTTACCCAACCACTGTCTGAATCTCGAGATTTGGCAATGTCAGGATTGTGGCAAAATCAAACATCTGTTTCTGGCTTTGATGATAAGCACCTTTTACGCCAGGTAATCCTGACTGTTGATACGTAGTCTGGCTAAGCTGTATCCTTCAGTATGAACACCGGGCCCCATTTAGACTCTCCGCTGTGTCAAACCCAGGGAACGGCTTTGCGCTACTTTATTCAATTATTTTCCGCAATACCAGCCTGTACACATAAAATATAATGCACCAAGTTGATGTTCTTTTTTTCTTTTTCTTTTTGCCGTTCTCTGGTATCCCTTTGAACTCCGCTTCCATATCCTCCCAGCTTAAATTCAGCTGAGATCAAGATCCAGACAGAACATTCCCATCTATGCAACTTGTTCTCAACAGTGTCACAGGTCTCTGTCCATAGAGACTGAAAGACGTCCTCATGGTACAAGATAAGGAAGAGGACTCGGGTATGTATGATATCGGAAATTTTATGCAGCCCAATGCGAGCTGGTCGATGCGGCAGCATCGACCGAGCGAGTTTTGGGCCGCCTTCGAATTTTGGATCTATCTTTGACAGAGCTTGAAGACGGGAAGATTCATGGTAGCGGGCTCTGCCGCTTGTCGGCTCTACCCGCCTTATACTTTACAGCGCGGCAACAGCCCGCCGGGTTTCGGAGTATTCCCTTCCATTGGGCAATTAATTCCCGCTACCGTAAGGTACGGGTTTCTATAGGGCGCATGATTTTTGGATTTTGGCCGTGCATCACATTTTCGTCAGCGTTTTTTGCGTAATCTCGGTTTTATGACCATACTTGGAAGCTGCTGACGTGGCAAATGTCGACATGGAGTGACGCAGCTGCCCTCGCTTGCTTCCATCTACCCCGCGCACTATGACTACTTTCTGCAATGTGCCTCTCTCAACCCTCGACCCTCAGTCCGAGCATTCTCGGGTGGCTCTTGACTGGATCTTAAGCTCTGGAGTTCCGGCTTCCAATTCCTCGGCTTCTGGGGTCCTTACTCTTCCTTGTGGCGACACTGTATGCTCAATGCACATGAAGCTTTCTATTGCTGCCGGTCTCCCATATGACCTTGTTCTTGGTCGTGACTGGTTATTCTTTTGTCGCGAGACTCTTCTGCTTGTCTCGTTCAATCTCCCCTCGGGAATCGTTGGCCCGAGACAACAGTCAAGTAGGTACCTTGCTCACATCTGTCAAAATCAGTTCGCGAGCTAAGATAGGTTTCAGATGCTGTTTTCCTGTCCCAAACATTCTGTGGCATGGTTGACATGGTCGACGTGCCCGCACAATGTGAGTTGTCTATTGCCTATCATTACCGGTGCTCAAGTACTCATTTTTATCAGCCCTTGGACGTAGATGCATCTGCGATGAACCTCTGGTTTGCCGCTGTCCTTCTACGTCCGGTTCTGCCTCATCGATGACTGATATGACTGATGTTACCAGTGCGACCTCGTTGAAACTATTGAATGATATTTTACTTGGACACCATGCCACGCGTACTCGTATTTCTGTATTCCATGCTGATCTACAGACAATACAACGATCTCTTGAACTTCATGCTATCCCATGTGCCCGTTTAAATCTAGTACAATGTCGACGCATTTTTCTTAATCACATCGCCAGTGGAGCTTGTGTGGATCACAGCGTGGATAGCTCTGTGTCTCCAAGACCGGATCACTCTGCCTGCCGTGCCCTCTCCCCGGACTTCAAGTCTAGATATGTCAAAAGCCGTGTTGAACATTCTCCTCTCCACAGACGATAAACAAATTTCAACCGAAAGTCTGTCCCACGTAGCCGCTGCGCTGAATATATCTGTTTCTGGTGATCGCAATCTAAGGTTCAAGTTGCGTGCTGAAATTCGGAAACATGCAGAGACAGTTGCTTGCGCAGGCCCAGAAATTCGTTCGTCGGCATCCATTGCGGATTTTTTCAACTCGTTTGAGAGTCATTGTATTCTCCGTACACCCACGCAAACCCACCCAACTCGTTCATATACACTCCCCAGTAAATTCAGCTAGTTTATGATCAAGTTTAATAAAATTTGAATGAATGGTTACTCATATGCGTTGTCGACTCCAGGTAGCGGGCCCTGCCGCTCGTCGGCCTTACTTGCTTTATTCTTCCGCATTGGCAGCATTTGATGTCAGCCATCTAACAAACTTTTGCCCTGGCGCTAATTTTGACACCCACTACCCGAAACAAAGGCTGCCGCGGCGAACAAGCGCATGTCCAAGTATCAACTCAACTCAGTCGAAGTGCGTGATAATTTTAGATGTTATCTTGCTCCCAGTCACCCATCTCATTCGGTTGCAAGAGAAAGGGAATGAGAAGCCGCTTTCCGGCTGACCAATCTCTTGTTAATTCTACGAAATCCCTCATGTGTCTCCAAGAAATTCGAGTTCTTCAGGTTCCCGGCTCCGTTCAACTGGAACTGAAGTTGAATGAACCAAAATTCCCTCAAGGCATTTGTTGCCGCTCCGTGCTTTGCGGCATGACGCGCCCGGGACCCCTACGCGCAACCCATAGGTCATTCATTCCGCACTTCTGACGAACACAAAAGGGGAGGCAGCCTGAATCCTGCTCCGCAGCTCACAGCCGTGATGTGATCAAGCGGCAAGTCCCACTCGCTTAGACGAATCTCACTGCTTCGAAGCTTGGTGGTGGGAATGAAAGGCGATTAGTGAGACTGGGTGGGTCCCACTCCCACTAAAATCGTATAACTCCCCTACATAGTTGCAGCTCTGTCCTGTACCACAGAAAGTGGTGGTGGGCATACCACAGCCTTATATTGCTGTGTTGAAATAAAAGTAGTAAGTCTCAGTATAGCCTTCTGAGCCACAAAATATCAATTACTATATCCGACTACCTGGTGGGCCACTTGCAGAATATAAAGGAATGCAGGGTCCAACAAGTCGAACCAACCCTTCCCCTCACCAGACCCAGCCCAGCCAGTGCACCCCCTCTGGGACGACCACACTGAGCAAACGCACAACGCCACACTCTCCTTCGACCACACCTCTCGCAATGGGCCGCCTCGTACAAACAGCCTGGTACGCAATCAATCACACCATCGACGGCGACTCTGCCTCGCTCGTGCTTGACCCCGCTGCGGGTATCATGACCATGCGCTTCGAGGTGAAGGGGCAGATCGAGGATCAGGATGGGGTAGGGTTCGCGGTGCAGGATGGGTATGTGTTCTCTACGTCGTCGTGTATGACTTCGGCGAACCCGCAGAAGGGAAGGTTTGATATCGCTGTACGTGATTCAAGTTTCTCAAGGCGTTTAAACAACGACTTACTGATCCGCAACGGGTTCAACCACCAACGCGCGTCTTCCTCGAGCGGGCAGCCAAGGAGGAAACGGATATCACACCTCCAGCCCGACCACTGGTCGTTGCAGGTGGCGCGTACTCGATCTAGAACATCGATGTGAGCGATGCGAACACCTACACTATCCGCGGCACTGACTCGGAGGTGGACGGGGAGAAGTTCTCCGGGATTGATACGCATTCGGTTGCGGATCTCGTTTGAGGCCTCCTCTTATGCTGTGGCAATCGTTCTGAGGTGAAATGGTTTGTTAGAAGATAATTAGAAGGTACTTGGCCACGTTCGTTTGTGGTGGGCTGTGCTGTGTGGCAGATTGTGTGGTCGGTTTGGAACTTTTTCGTTTTATTTAGACCGGTTGAATTTGGGGCGTTTTGAGCTTGCTTTGAGTTTTAGATTTTGTGGCAATGGTACTCGGCATCCATTATAAACAGGTGAAAAAAAGGTTTATTTCATAACAGACCGACGGAAGGAGAGAAAACGCGCCGGGAGTGCGCAGAACCGCCTCCAGCTCACTTATTCTCATTCTCTTTCTCGTCCAAGCAGATACAGACCGCCGCCATCATCGCCAAGTCCACCCCAGGTGCCACACTGACTTGGTAGGTCTGCTGGTTCCCGAATATTTCACGCGCATTGAAGAAATTCCTCCCAACCTGGCCAACGACTTGGTCGTTGTGTGTAATTGTCGCTTTTCGATCGAAGAAATCGCCCTTGCAGATGAGTTCAACCTCGTGGCCGTCAAAGTTCTTGAACGTAGCGCTCATTTTGCTTCCTGTTGGGCATATGTACGTTAACGCTGGCTGGGTGCGCAATCGTCCGTCGAACCACGTACCGAAAAGCGAAAACTTCCCTTTGACAGTCATCAGCACATTTCCTGCTGGATCCTCTGCCTCGAGGGTTTTGTGAATATGGAAATGCTTGTTCTTGAGATCAAACAGGTGGTTTCCTGCCGCATCCGAAAATTCTGTTGTCGGTTTCGTCAGCACGGCACATACATCTCTTGTATGGCAGGGAAACGCACGTTTCTTGTCCGACCAACTCAACGCTTTCCCCTCACACCTGATGACCACGTTCCCGAACTGGTCCTTGACTGAGAAATCGTCTCCGCTGAAAGAGAAGACTTTTTCTTTCATAACCAAGGTCATTTGTTGCTGTGCGCAGAACTGGGGGAAGATGCCGAGTTGCGGGGACGATTGGAGCTGTTGGGCCATGTTGGAGGGGTGGAGGTGGACTGTGGAGTCTTCCTCCTGAGCTTAAGTACACCGATCGAAGGCTATGCCAGCCTTGATAGTGATATGATCGAATCGATCTTGATGGAATCTCGGAGTTCAAATAACGGATTAATCAGGAAGGCCAAAGGAAGGCGGTGCCATACGGCGCTGAATTGCGATGCACTAACCTATGCATTGTTTCCCCATTCGTAGGCAGGCTGGTCACGAGCATACCAGAAGCTTTCGCTTGAGACAAGCTTGAGGACGTACATAAGGGCCTGTATCTCCTAGGTATACAGGAAAGGAAATATTATTCTTTCGGAACGTGGAATGATTGTCCTTTGGAAGCGTAAGTAAGCAAGTGATTTGCCTCGTTCCTATATTCGCACACATGCTGTCCAATACTACCAGGATCTTTGCGAAACTTGTACGGAGAAGAAAGTTAAGAAAAACCGATAATCACTGAACTGTCTCACAGTCATAAATCGGTCCCCCACAGCAACACCGCAGATTGGATTATTGGATTCATTCCAAAATATTCATTATGGCCGATGAACCACGGGAAGGTGGTGTGCGGCGAGGGATTGCGCTCTGGTCCGGATACGGACAACTGGAAGCGATTGTTCAGTGTGAATGGGATGGGCGGGATCCTGGCGTACATAATTGGGTGCCGCTGGACCCGAGTGCGGAACCGCTGTCGATGGGTGCGCGGGCCCAGATTCTGTGATGGTTAACTGGCGTCCGCACTGGGCATCAGCGGGTGGAGGATGGAAAAGAATCTTGTAAAAAGCTCGAGCACGTCCGTAAATATCTTGAGATGTAGCGATGCAAGAGCTAGTTTCGTGATTGAAGTAGATACGAGGCCGTCGAAGACACCGGACCCAAATATTGAAACGCTGAGGCCTCACGGTGAGAAACTGCGACTTGGAGGAGGATTGGAGGTTGAGCCTCTGAGTCGCCGACTGGAAGGAAGCACATTGCAGTATTGCAAAGCAGAAAAATCTAGTTAAGAGCGCGCGATTTTTCACTAGTGCTCTCTCGAGTTGAGCACGAAATGCCCGTGGTTCGACGGAGGAGTGTTGACGAAGTTGTGGAAGGAAGCAAGCTGTGTGATGATTGATCGGAAACAGCCGGGCGCGTCCGAGTCGGATTTGTTCGGCTTAGCAACTCGGACGACGATGGCGAGCCCTGCAGCCGATCTGCTGCCTACGAAGCCTCAAAGCCGACAAGACTGCCACCGGGAGGATCCCGTTATGAGAACTCGATGACTCAATATCGCCTCTTTGCGGCGGTACAAATTCTAGAGGTCTTTGATTCTGGGCTTCATTCTTGCGAGGATTCTGCTGCGAGCGTCTTTCCAGCCACATCATCCTTGGGGCTAGAAGTTCGTCGATTCGGAGCTGATCTCATACCGAACGCTCTCGTGTGGGCCTCTTGCTGTTCTTTGGGAGAATAGACGCGATATGAGCTGCATACGACGGTATGTACTTCCCCGACTTGTCACATCCTTTTTCGGCGCCCGCCTGCATTGTACCTTCACCGAATATGTCTCTCCGTATTCTGACGATCCTCAGGTATACGCCACTTTCGATGTCACGACTCGCTCGATCCATCTCCGCGTCCCATTTGTCTCTGTGCTAAACGGTAAACGGTACATCTAATGCTTGGTATGTCGTCCTCCTCATTTTGGGTTCTAGTGATGCTGACCAGTCTCAGCCCTCACCTCGTCATTTCCCCGAAGCGTCCGAGATTCCAGCTCATTTCCACCGAAATTGGAGCACGCACCGTGCACGTCGTCCGCTTCACAGCTTCGACCCGGCCACGTGTACCCTAAATATTCCGCATCCAGCGCCGTACCCGCTTTTGGCGCTGCTCACTCGAGCTCGAGCAGCGCGGCTCCGCTCTCCGCTCACTTTGCACCCTGGCCGTCAAACTTGCGCTGCCGACCGGAGGGGAGGGATGGACGGCGCAGGAACGCGCGCTTGTAGAAGAGCAAGGCGACGTCGGCGGTCGGATGCACTCGACATAGAGCTCGAGCTTCGTCGGTGATTCCGGGTGCTCTCCATCTCAACGCACCCTTCCCTTACATCTCTGCGACTTTTGCATCGTATATCCCCTTCCCCCATTTTCGCGTACTGTACCTGTGCCGCCGCCGCTCCGGTCACAATCTCGACCTCAAGACCCTGCCTCGCAGCACGCGGCGGCTTTCTCTTGGTGTCATCGCATTCTTCCCCCGGTCTCGCCTTCACCTTCCTCACGCCCACCCCCGCGTGTGGTCGGAGTGCGCAGCTTTCTCAGATCTGGGCGCGTTGTCGCGGCTCGTCGCAGTCATGCAATGGGGCGAGGAAGAACGAGATACGGGCGGCCAGGGAGGATGGTGGGTTGGCGTAGAGTTGCTACGGGGGCGCGGATGCCGCGGAAGCAGAGAGATTGGATGGAATCATACGCGCCCGCGCACGCCTTTCCCCTCTCCCCTCGACGTGAGGATGGACTCAGGGTTGTCCCATCAGTGCACCAGGATGCCACTATGCCTTTCGGCCCACGGCGCATCCCATCTCAGCCGACCTGGCCCACCGCACCCACACCACCCACTTAGTACCCTTCCTCTCCGCCTACTGCCGCCCTCTTGCACTGCGCCCTGGCGGTAGCTACTCCGGCTTACTGTGGAGATCGCTCTCGAATCGAGCGGGATCCCGCACATGTCCTTCCCCTCGCCTTGTCCTGTCGCGTCGCCCTGCGGAAGACGAGGATGAGTTGGGAAGGGGGGCGGCGGAGTGAAGCGGCGGCGAGAATGGACGCTGTGAACGGAGGGCCGAAGAAGCGGAGCGGCAAACGGATGGATGCGCCCGAGTGCTATCGTCGGCCCTCCCGCCCCCCTGCTGGGGTGTGGCGATCACCCGGAGCAGAGGTGAAAGGTATGGTGGCGCCCATCCTCGAGCGTGCATGCCTCGTGGTCCGGCCGGAGACGAGCGCGATCACGACGCGTCTCATTGGGCTCTGCCCCTCGACTAGACGACACGACTTTACCCTCCCATGCTCGTCGTCAATCGACCACTTCACCGCGTGATCTTACTCCCCGCATCCTCCCTCCTCCCTGCTCGGGGCTTGCGCTCGACGTCAGCGTTCCCAGACACGTCCCTCGCATCCGCATGTCGCGATATTTCTGCATATCCCTCGCCGCGGCGTGGGGATAGAAGGGTTGGGTGTCGAGTCTACTCGCGGCGCCTTCGCCCGCTCCTCTCACCCTCGTTCTCGACTATTGCGGTGCGGGGTGTACCCGTGCAGGCGCCGCACCTGCATACTCGGCGAGAAGACTTGGTCTCCTCTCCCCATGGCTACGGCGGCGGGAGTGAGCCGGGTGTGCAAGCATTATGACATCTTGCCGGTCTGCCTCTCCTTCGTCTATATATCTGCCTTCACTCATCGACACACCCTACCCATAGGTCTTTCCTCGTCGGCACCGCGGGAAACGCCCCTCCGTATCCCCACCGACGACTCATCGGTACATCTGCTCCTCGGTATGAGTCTACCAGTCTTCGTGTTACAGTACCTCCGTCGCGATATCCCCGTTCCTCGTCGACCCCTTAGTCGTGGTGGGCGGGCTCGAGACGCGGCAGTTGCATCGGAGTGGACGCGGCATGGCGATCCAGGTCCACTGGCGCACCGTCCGTCTTCCTGACGCGCCGCTCTTCCCACTCCCTACCCATTCCGACATTTGCTACGCTCTTGTTACAGGCGACTGGGGACGACATAGGAGGTGCAGATACGCGGGTGCCTTGCACCTCTCCGCTCCTGGGTGCTGCGTACGGCCTGGGTGTGTGTTATTCGAGGGCCGTCCCGCACCCTACCCCGCCCCACCTCGCGTTTCGGTTCGTCTGCACCACCGCCCCGCCCCTGCTCAGTCTTCTTCGCACTTTCCGGCGTATTCGCACCTTCCCGACTTGATGTCTCGATCCATCCTCATCGCCGCCTACTTCCGATCCGCTCTGACGAGCTACATCGACCGACCGCAAGGCGAAACACCAAACGACGCTGGATCGGTCTTCGCGCAGCCCCCCGCCTCGCTATCCTAATCCGAATTTGCGGGCTGCAGGGCGGGAACGGGGGTGGGGAGAGCGTGGGGGATGGGGTGGACGACCGATTGGTGGGATCCGGGAATGGCGTAGAGCCGCCACTACGAGTGGGAATGAAGATGGGTATCGCGAGTGCAGGGTTACAGACCCCAGATTTGTCTTCGATCCGGCGTCTGCCACCCTGAATGAAGCTACTACGCATGTGTCTTCGCTCCACCCGCGTCCTCGTCCGCCGACCATAACCATACGCCACTCGGTCCCATCCGCTCCCCGCTCCTTGCTTGCTCCATGTGCGATGTTCGTTATGCCCATCCCCGAGACACCACCCCGTCCCTATTATGTTCCCCCCACCCTCGATGCATCCAAACGTCACGGCGGGCAAGTGGGTGGGCTCACCGTCGGTACTGCGCTCATGGAGCATGAGCGAGGATATGCAGTTATCTTCTCTTCTACCGTGGTATGTGCTGCCTCTCGCTCGTTTACATTCACCGACTCATCCCCGCTCAGTATTGTTAGGTGTGGCCGCCTTCCGTCTTGTTCTGTCTACCGCCAAGCCCTCGCTCTTCCGGTGTCGGTCTCCGCATGTTCATGCCCCGCCCCCCTTGGCCGCGCCGCATCACGACGACGTGCAAGCCCCGCTCTACCTTTCAGACGCCGGCGGCTACGCGGACAATCCCGAAGATTCAGTCGGTCGGGCTTATCGAATGGGATCCGGGATGCAGTGGGGAGGCAGATAAGGACAGGGAGCCGAGGGAAAGGAGCACACCGACCCTGCGCGCCTCTAGAATCTTCATTCACCCCGTCTCCGCATACTTTGCAAAGGAGGAGGGGCTTCCAGCTTGACTCTCTGAGTATCACTTGATCGTCCGCAACTCGCGAGCCCGCCGCTGCCCAGATATATGTCTTTCTCTTCCATTGCGGACTGCGCTCCTTGCGTTACGCACACCTATACTCCGCCCCCGCAGCCGCCCGCCTACTCCCATCAACGATTCCGCGGCGCGACACGATGCAGCTGTACAGGTGCACCGCGCGGTCCTGCTGGCTTACTACGAGGGTAGATGGCGATGGCAAGATGCTGCTCATTTGTGAATAACGGGATGAACACTGGCTCCATTTGCCGCGGTTGCGCCCCGCTCCAGCGAATGTGAAGACTCAATGATGAATGACTTCGGCGGCGTACATTACATGGTCTCCCCGAAGAACATAACCCTGGCGCACTTTTTCGATCCAGTCACGTTTCCCTTGCCGCCCGTACCTCCCTTTATCCCTTCAATGCCATTCTGCTATCTGGAAATTCCCTTTTATAGTATACCAATTGCCCGATTTGGCGAACGAAAAACTGTGTCCCATGGACATCCTGTGTCTTTTGAACTCATTTATGATAGTATTTCGTGGTTTTGACGCGGCGGTGGAATAAGTGTTATAGGAGAGGAGACATGTCATAGAGTGCGCAGATCGTCACGTGCGCGACGCGTGCATATTTGACGAGGCGAAACAGGAACAAAGGACATCTTCTGTAGGCCCTGATTTTCTATCAAGGATGGTGGATGGGAGGGTATTGGAAAAAGCCTTTACCATACTCGTATTCTCCCAAACTTCATGATCCATCTGATATTCTCTCGAATGCGGAGCTCTAAGCGAGCGATATATTCAATTGTTCCAAAGTTTGATATTCCGTGGGCAGACAACAAGTCCCTGTCCAGCTGGAAAAGAGAGCCAACCGCCAATCGAGAAAATGTACTCATTTTACAAGTACCTTCATTAGGGGAACCAAGGACCGTGGGCAACAGTTAGAACCGGAATATAATGCGCGCAAGACTAATTCAGGTGGGGTTTGGGTTTTTGCCCTCGTCATTCTAACCTTGTTTTCTACTTCTGGCTAGTACACGTGAACTGTATTTTGAAATATACTAGGCTGAAGCATCATCAGAACCACAAGTTGGCGCGATTTATCCGCGGATCTTTGTGCGAGTATGCAAGTGTCTTGAATATCAAGGAACCTCGCCCTCTGCTGTGGAGAACCGGTGTAGAAAATATTTGATCATTCTACGTCGCTCAAAAAATCACGAAAAGAGGCATGGTGCACTCTTATCTGACTGGACAGGCAGAGAACTGAGTGCAAGGGTGGAGGATTAGCGGAACTTCACCACATTCCAGGCCAAGTAGTAGTGCTTCAACGTCTTCTGTAACTATACTGTCGGCAGGATAGTACAAGATGAAACACAGGATGTCACCAAGACGTGGACGGTGTCGGGAAGGCACTCTAAGTAATATTGGATGATTTGAATAATGTTCAGTTGCTTTGACAGTCTGGAATGCTCATCGTCAACAAATTTGACGACAGTAGAGACATAGATGAAGTATCCAGACGAATTCCGAACCAATCTGTCCAGAATTTGGCGTGCCGACCAAGGAGTCGGAATTTTTCCCATGGTTCACAAACAGGATTTATCCTGTATGTGCCTATTCACAAACAGAACTTGTTCTGTATGTGCCTATTTGGGGGGAGTCTGAGGGGGGAGGACCGAGAATGTCCGCCTTTGGCGGCACATGACTTGCATTTATTACCATTTGGAGCTACGGACCAAATAAGATACAGCAAAGTAACACTGCTTCAGCTCCAACCATGGTTCAGCTGCTTGAAACTTCATATCCACACCCTCTAAAATCGGGAAACTAATATAGGGGATGTAAGAAAGAATACGGAAGCTTTGTATGTAGTCAGAATCTTTTTAAAAAGCTTCGTGCTTCTCGGGCCTCAGCAATGACAGATAGCATGGCATGGCACATAAAGTTCATACACCAATGTTATCTCCCATTCACCACCAAGTCGGCATCGTTCAGCTCGTCTACGGTGCTCCAGCCCCTCACCTTCTGGGTTTGGATTCCTGGAGTACTCAAGACATCTCTCCCTCTCTTCTGTGCTTTCAGTGCCTGCAGTCCATAATGCCTAAGTAAACTTTCCGGCAAACTCAAAGCTATATCAGACAGTGAAATCATTTTTTGACCACCTGCTACCCATGGCCTTTGGAAATTGCTGCCAACCGTCCCAAATAGGCACAAGTGCGAAGATTTTGGGCTTGAGAAAATAGGATTTCAAGTTGGGCACAAGGGTTTGAAAAATTGGAGGGAATGAAAATGTCTTCATAAATGCCTTTTCTAGAGAACCCATATCACAGCTGGCTGGAAAGGCTGGCAGTTGACCATGAAGGTTCAAGGAAGGTCCAAAATACTTTTTGGTGGTTGTCAATCTCCATGGCACGGGTCCCGAGGTTCAGTATATAACTAGTTGAGTGTTGTTTCTGATAGGAAACTGAGTCCAACTGAGGAGCTTCAACTTTCAAGTTGCATTTATCCAAAACCTTGAAGTACATATTACAGTTGACTAACCTCGGGAAAATTAGTATCATCAGGTTACATCCGAAGTGCACACTTGGCTCATGAAGAACTTGAAGGTGGAGAGAGCTTGACAAGCAAGGTAACAATGAAATAAAAACCCCAACCGTTGCACAGGGGTTTTCAATGTTGACAGCGTCCACCTCAGGCTCCGAGTCGCGTAAACGTTGGACAGACAACTTCACCACTGTTCCTGCGCATCCTCAAAAATGTTGCCAAGTCCACAACAGTTTCGTGTGAATGGATATGGGTCCGTTACAGTTTCTAGATGAGGATTTAGAATTTTTGTTTGGTTGCCGATGTAAACCTACAATTCATAACTATGGCAATATAACTGTTTGTGACCCGCCGCTTGCCGGCCTCTTACCATCATTGGGGGGTTTCAAAGGGGGGAGGACCGAAAATGTCACAATCAGACCACGTGACTTGCATTTATTACTATTTGGAGCTATGGACCAAATTATATACAGCGAAGTAACACTGCTTCAGCTCCAACCATGGTTCAGCTGCTTGAAACTTCATATCCACACCCTCTAAAATCGGGAAACTAATATAGGGGATGTAAGAAAGAATACGGAAGCTTTGTATGTAGTCAGAATCTTTTTAAAAAAGCTTCGTGCTTCTCGGGCCTCAGCAATGACAGATAGCATGGCATGGCACATAAAGTTCATACACCAATGTTATCTCCCATTCACCACCAAGTCGGCATCGTTCAGCTCGTCTACGGTGCTCCAGCCCCTCACCTTCTGAGTTTGGATTCCTGGAGTACTCAAAGCATCTCTCTCTTTCTTCTTTTGTGCTTTTGGCAGTGCCTGCAGTCCGCAATGCCTAAGTACTAAGGCCCCTACAATGATTAATCCCTCAAGTCTAGGGAGCACCAAATTCAGCCAGATTCTCAGCTGAACCCTACAGTCTAGGCCAATTTATGAGCCACAAATAATATTATAGCACGAGGTATCTAGGAGCTAGCTTATGGTACATTTGTGAGGGAAGGAAATGGCCAATTCTGATAACTCAATTGACAGAATGATTCAGAGCAGCTTGGTAAATCGCTATCTATGCAAAACTGCCCATTCTCACCATATAGCAATTTCTCTGCTTTTTCTCTTGTTCTTGACTTGACTGCTAGCCGCAGTGGTGATGCATAACTGTGAGCTAGAGCAAGGCTGGATATATTGCTTGGTTTGCTATGTACATGTGTCATCTTTTACGGACTCAGGTAACTTACTTGGCCATATTTGTCATCTTCGTTCCACAATCTCTCTGTAACTTGTGTCAACAGGTCCTGGAACTGAACATTAACATCTATAGATGCAACAGTAGATCAAATATTAATAACCAATACAACAACACCATACACACAATAAGCCCATTTTCTATGAGTATACTGTAGATTGACACACAGGCAACATGATGCAACCTCAGATTGGGGCCGCTTGCCTCAACGGCTTTATGCCTACACTTACAATGTGTTCCGGTGATCGTCAGAACGATGGCAAGCTTTTTTTGCACCTGCATTTGCCTCCTCCCGCACCTCGATATTTGGATCGCCAGGTGACGCCCTCGCATGTATCACCAAATCATTGCCCAAGCCTTCATGTTGTGATTGTAGTGTTCCACGACATTGTACATTCCATCTGGGTCGCATCCGGGGTGTCGCAAGGGTAAGATTTCATGTTTGTGACCTCCGACTGTTGTCTTCTGCTTGTACATATTTTAGCTGCTGGTGTACTCTAATCTATTCAAAATCAATCAAAATTGTTTGAATCAATTTCTGTGCAGCAGTTCAGCTAAGACTTGAAGTCTCACCAGGTTCTCTTGACTCCCCTCATTCTCTTTGCTTTTTCGTATTTTATTTTTATTTTTTTCTCAACAAAAGACCCAGTACTAGAAAGCTCCGCCTGCATCAGGGGAGACCTTGCTTGCAAAAAAACGACCAAGAAAAATTTTGATTGTAGCTGGGTATGATCTGCAAAGGGCAGAGCGGTGCTCAAGAAACTGAGAACCTCAAGATTGTTCTAGTAAATCCCAGAAACCAACCAGAAACACACTTCCAAATCCTATCCAACTTTCCCGCAAACTCAAAGCTATATCAGACAATGAAATCATTTTTTGACCACCTGCTACCTGCCAACCATCCCAAATAGGCACAAGTGCGACGATTTCGGGCTTGAGAAAATAGGATTTCAAGTTGGGCACAAGGGTTTGAAAATTGGAGGGAATGAAAATATCTTCATAAATGCCTTTTTCTAGGGAACCCATATCACAGCTGGCTGGAAAGGCTGGCAATTAAACATGAAGGGTCAAGGTTCAAAATGCATTTCGGTGCTTGCCAATCTCCATGGCACAGCGAGGTTCAGTATATAACTAGTTGAGCACTGTTTCTGATAAGAAACTGAGTCCAACCGAGGAACTTCAACTTTCAACTTGTGTTTACGCAAAAACTTGAAGCACGTATTATGGTTGACTAACCTCGGAAAAATTAGGATCATCGGGTTACATCCGAGGTGCACACTTGGCTAATGAAGAAGGTAGAGAGAGCTTGATAAGCAAGGTAACAACGAAATAAAAACTAGTCGCGTAAACATTGGACAGACAACTTCATTACTGTTCCTGTGTGCCTTCAAAAATGTTGCTAAGTCTATGACAGTTTCGTGTGAATGGATATCGGTCCGTTACAGTTTCTAGATCAGGGTTTAGAATTTTTGTTTGGTTGCCAATGTCTCCCTCTTTATAAAATTATCCTTGTCTGTCTGAAGCCTTTTAAACTCCGCTTTTGGAAGATCAGGCCCGCGGCTTTGGAAGCACTGGGTCCAGACCTTTGGAAGCGCTCAATAAATGACACTTTCTCGGGGCTTTTGGCCCCATGATCAACTTCAAGCGCGCACAGATGGCAAGATTTGTCCCCACAGATCATTCTGTATATGGCAATTGACTCACGTGATCTCCCGGGCCTCTGGAGGACAATGCAAGACACTTCCGTCACCGAAATATTTCCTCGTGCATGGTCACAGGTGGCAAAGTAATCTGAGAAGGTTCAGTAAAACCAGCCTGAAACAAATTCCCAATATTTATGAAGGGAGACAAGTATCTATTAAAAAAATTACCACAGGTACATGTACGGTACAAATAGGTAGCCAAGTAGGATCCTGCCAAGAAAGAGGGTGTGTCGAGATGCGTCAGGACACGCCATTGGAATATGGGGATTTATAAGCGGGGTGGGTAGGTTTATAGACTGGGCACGGCCGTAGTAGCGCGGAATGCCACCCAAACATGACATGTTCTATTACCATCATGACGCACAGCGCACGCGTCATGCCAGGATACGTAGGCGGTGGGGGAAGAATGTGGCATGTTGGAAAGGTGCATGATCTTGCATGTACAAGAGGTGGGGTCAGGCGGCAAGGTGGCGGGGGTGGTGGTACAGAGGAAGGAAGCAAACGTGACGGCCAAACAGCTTGCCACAACTTTCGGAGCCCCGGAGGTCACGTTTTGATGTTGCTATATTGGGTTTGATGTGTGGGGACCAATCTCAAAAGCTCGTGCGCGCCTATAAAAGTGTACACAATGCCAAATTCCGTTTTTTGCTCACTGTTATGGTTTCTGAGGCGCTAATTTAAGCGCCAGGCACCAGTGACTTGAATACCTCATCAATTCCGCCTTCGCTTGAGGGATAGCCTGGGGATAAAATTCTGAACTTGACTGCAACCTTGAAAAAAGACTGTTCCGTGATCCCTCAAGCACTTATCAATTCAATTCCACTCAACTGAAGTCAGTCCTGCATGAAATCATGACCATTTGCAAACAGACGGGAAATAACCTCACAAAAGAGGTTGGGAGGCCGCAAAGCGGCCGACCAGCCCCTTGTAAACCTACAACTCATAACCATGGCAATATAACTGTTTGTGACCTGCCGCTTGCCGGCCTCTTACTATCATCCTGGAAATGTCGTAAATCTCAACGTAAGGCCACGTGAGACCTAATAAGGCCGTAAGAGCACAGGATCTTAAGATGACATCATAAAAAATTGATATTTGATAAAGATCATGACAACTGATAAGATCTGGCTGTGTTATGAGATCAGGCTGTTCTCATGAGCAATCATTTTCATTTTAAGAGCCTATAAGAGCAGGAAATCTTAAAATGTATTACAAAACCTTGCCGATATTAGAAGCCATTACAAGGTTAGGTAGTCCAATAATGAGAAAAAAATATTACCCAGTCTTCAGGTCACTCTTACTTTCCTGACTTGACTTGTTCACAATCTTCCTTTCTTATTGCCTCAACTTACTTTCTTACTGATTGTACTAGTTGTTCACATTTGCTTACTTTCTTCTTGACTGCACTTACTTTCTTACTGATTCTACCAGTGGGTCACATCTTTGCTTAAGTTCTCACTGACTCTAGATGTACTTACTTAGTTGCTTACATTGTTACTTTACTGACTAGGTACTATAATGTATTATTGTTTTACCTGGGGATCGAACCGGTGACTTCCAAACTAATGTCCAAAACTCTTACACCTTAACCAGCTGCTTGAGCCAAGGCAAGCAGATTATGGTGCAGAATGTATGTGCCACAAATTCTCTTCCTACCTCATTGGGTTTTCTGTCTCTCAACACATCTATCCAGCTACCGTGGTCAATGCCAAACGAAGATTTGGTGGAGCTGTCACTTCAGGCCATGTCAAATCAGACCTCAGTAGGGTCATCCTAACCATGCTGATACTGGTAATCGGGGTCAAACCCATGGTTTCAAACCAAGGGTTTGGTTGCAACCACATGAGTTGGTTGCAACCACCTTACTATACATGGATGTGTGCATGGTGTTGTGATATGACCACCATGGATACATCCAATGCTGCACTTGCACAGTCTGTTTTTGGGTTTTTTACAATATGACTAGTGGTGTGGCAGCTGCCCGAAGAACTCCTGTTGCATATCAGAGATTAGTAAAAACAAGAGCAATTTATAAGAATCATCAATGAGCCGAACATTGCAATGAGTAAAGATCTGCATCGCTTAGAATGATCATGATGGAATATGGTTGGTCTGTCAATTTAGACAACCTCCCTGTCAGCCCATCGTTACTTGTTTTGGTAATTGTTCACCTCATCTGGTTCCTCCTTGAACTGCTTGATTGATTTGTCTGAATATTGTGATAGCCGCTGCTTCACAATACCCAAGTATGGTTTCTTAGTCAATTGAGTGATTGACTGAGCTTCGCCTTTCTCTTGGCGGTCCCAAGAACACCAGATGATGTCAAAATAGTAAGCATTCTTGTTTCAAGAGGATATCCCTCGTAATATGCCCTTAGTCAGTGATGTGCAGTAGCCCCAATCCGTTTCCAGGATGGTTGGGCACTTTCTGCGGTTGCTCCATTAGCAACTTCTCACGTCAACCCTTTACCAGGATTGTTGTCCAGTGCCTTTCTAATGGTCCAAGACACATTATATCCCTCTTAGCTAACTGCCCAGGCCAGCATTAGCCCTTGTGAGATGATGTCTTAATGTAGTGTAATACATTATAGTACGTTGCAACTTGAACAATTTTGAATAAATGCTCGGGTGCCCCAGTACCAGGTCTGTCACCAGACCAGCTGTGATAAAGCAGCCAAGATGCATAAAATGGTTAAGTATTGCCAAGTCTGCAGTGGGCCCAATCAGTACATGTGGCTTGGTCTGTGCACATGTTGATATTGGATGACACCTTTTGATGCCATCTTTGTTGCCTCTTTCCTTCCACACTTCCTCCCTCCTCCTCCTCGTCACTGGACCCCGCCCTCAATGCTACTGCACCAGCACAATCTGAAGGTGACAACGGGCAACAACTGCCATTCTCAAACACCCTGCCTCTTTCCTTGTCACATCTGCTGATGCACCGGGCTTCCACTTCCCCTTACACACACATTTCAGCCCTTGCATCAAGCATTCTTGAAAGTTTCAATTCTTCCTTCAAAACCATCAAGTCCTCTGTCAACCATTTGAGTCTTGCGTTGTTAATCCCTTCTTCAAGCACCATTCAAGCACTATTCAAGCCTTCATTCACATGTCCTTTCAAGATTTGTTCAAGTTGTGCCCATGCAGACTGTCACAGACACTGGTACTGAGTTCTGCCACTTTGTCAACACTGTTTTGGGGAGATTGAGCAATTTTTTATATATATCGCATCCTCAAGATACAATCAACTGTTTGGCAAGGTCCTAGGCCGAGTTATCAAGTTTCAAGCCTTCAAGCCACTCCACAGGGTAGAGTCTGCTGTGAAATGCTCTCCCTCAAGTCCCGTTCCCTCCTTTTTTTTGTGGCGCCTATAGTATCTAAGTCTTGTACTTTATGTCCTTGCTAACATCATATCAACTGTTCTTTAAGATTCTGCTCGCTCAGCTGTGCTGTACCCCCATATATTCATACTCCTTTTGTTTTTCCTCTGCTCTTCCTCTTGGATTAACTCCTTCCAGCTTCGAATTTCGGTGCTTTGAAACACAGCCCGTACAGTTGTGGTGGAACAGGTGACTCACGTGCAGTTCTTTTCTCCACAGTACACAGTTCATGCAGTGGATCGCAGTAGCTGCTGCCACCCGCAGCCCAGCTCAATTCAATTGCTTCCAGCTGGAGGGCCACGCAATCTTCCCTTTGGGACATGAAAGACACATACCTCTTGTTTGCACCACCATTTCTTCCTTTCCTTCCCTCACGCATAGGTTACTGCCATTGTAACACATTTTTGCTGGAATCAATTCTCTGCACAGCTCCAGCCGCTACTCGTGACTGTTGTCCGATCTGGTTCATCTTGGAAACTGTTGGTCTCACTGTGGGAAAAACTATTTCCACAACCGGCGCTGTCATGGGGTTTCCTGTCATCAAAGTTTCCAAGATTCTCTAAGTGGGATCGTATCCACTGTGGACATGAGCTCTCCTGACCTGTGTGCTGCAAACATTTCTTGCTCTCGGATGTTCTTTCAACCTTCTCCCATGGACAGGTTTACAATTCAGATTCATCGGTCCTTCCTGTCTATTATCTGCGACTGCCTATCCGGCCAGACTAGCTAGTCGGCCACTTGCCAAATACAAGAGATTCCTATGATAATTTTGGTGTCTAGCCACTTGTATGATGGAATATGACTCGAGAGGGTGTTGTATGTCAAGTATCGACCCAAAATGACCCGGCTATCAAAAGTTGTGGGAGGTTTTCGATCAAGATGCCGGCGTGTGAACGTCATTTCTTATCTCCGATCGGTCCCCGCGCTTGTTTCTTGCTTGTTTCTCCACCAATCCCTGGCCGATTTCCAAGGTTCCGGTCTTGTTCTGATCCCTTGATTTGGGGTAATAACACTACCATATGCTACTTGCAAGATTGGCTCTCTCTTGCCTTCATGACCCCTCATGAAGACCTCAAGCTGATTCTGAGCATCACAAACCGGCCACCTCGATAGCGAAGCCGTCATCTTTGCCGCGGACCTGAATTTAAGGCCGTAGTTTTTAAGACACCTCCCTCTATGTTGTCCCAGCTTTATGGTACCTTCACCTCACACGTTCTTAGTAGCGGTGGATCGCCACCCAGAATCATCAAATTTCGCTTGCGCGGCAAGATGAACTTTTTGGGAAGAATTACGGTATGTGGGGGACATAGCATGCAGTTAGATATGTTCAAATACTTCTCGTAGAGAAATCTGAACTTCAATCCGAGGCGAAAATGCACTCTGTATACTACAGGGGCGGCCATTTGGGTCACAAAGGACATTTGGCCACCTTGCTTGGATTGGGAAGCACCTAGTACTCTTAGCTATATGCCTCAGATGTACTGTCTGAATGTTTGAAACCATGGATTTGTATCCCTTAAACTGTTATGAATGCATTTGGGTGAATAGTAAGAGTGCGAACTCGCGATTTAGCCGGTGGCCGACTAGGCCGTTTATTGCCCCTTTGGGGGGTACCGCCGAAAATAAATTCAACGAGCGATGCCATCGCCATGTAAATTCGGCTAAAATATGCCAGCTCATTTCTAGGATGTATACTTTCAGCTAAGGGCCCAATTTTTCATGTCTACTCCACTGTTTCCCTTGCCCTGGGGCCAAAAAAGCTAAGGTGGCCGGATAGCCAGTTTCTGATAATAGTGGTTTGTGCCACCGGCATGCTTGAATCCTGAGTTTTTATGTTGTATCTTGGAGCTCTGATTTTGAATTCTCATTCTATAGCTTTCAGCGGCTCTGGTTCTCTTTCCTTATACTAAACAAAAGCTTCCATCTAAATTATTTTCTTTCCTTTTTCTTTTGGGATCCACTGTGGATTTCCCATCCAAGTAATTGTGGCGCTCCCATTCTTTGGTTGCCGCAGAAATAAAATGGCCTTCATTTCACGCTCTTGGATCCTGGAGGGAAGTGGAGGTTCATCTTGTGCAGAGGTTCATCCTGTACTTTGTTTATATTATTTTGTGAAGCTGAATGAACAGCAAAATGAGAACAATAACAGGTAGAGGTGCACACTATGCCAGCTACACAGTTCTATGTAGGCTATGGTGCTACAGGACTATGAAACTATATTGCACTACAGAGTTGTCAGGCCCTGTGACAGCAACCTATATAACAGGGGGTTGTCGACATCGCTATGGGGACTACACCCCCATTTCAGTCAATTATTTTTGAAACATATTGGAAACATATTTGTTGAATATCTGTAGGGATCCCCACCGTAACCGTACAATACCGTAATACGGTTATGGTTATACGCACCCATAACCGTCCCGTATAGGCCCTCACGCGCCTAGATACGGTTACAGTTTGGCTCGTACCGTATACCGTATGGACCCGTAAGAATGCCAGCCGTATACAGTACTATACAGTATTTTACAGCCGTAATTCTACTGAACAGGGTACAATTTTGTCTCACGCTTCTCTGACTCCCCTCCTGGTCTGCTTTCTGGCTTTTTGTGTGGTCTCATATGGGTTCTCGCTATCATTGCAGTCTGTTGTCGCTCTCGGCCATCATCTCATTTCTGGTGTGCATCCTGCTGCCTTGTTTGTCTCGTTGACAGACCTGATATTGGGGCACCCGGGCATTTATTCAAATTTGCTCGAGTTGCAACATGCTATAATGTACTTCATTACATTACGAGGTCATCTCACAAGAGCTAATGCTGGCCTGAGCAGTTAGCTAAAAGGGATATAATGTGCCTCAAACCATTAGAAAGGCGCTGGACAACGATCCTGGTAAAGGGTTGATGTGGGAAGCCGCCAATGGAGCAATCACGGAAAGTGCCTTACCATCCTGGAAACGGATTGGGGCTACTGCACATCCCTGACTAAGGGTGTATTACGAGGGATTATTCTTCTGAATCAGAGGGATCATTGTTAGGCATCATCTGGCGTCTTCAGAACTGCCAAGAGAAGGCTGGACTTGGTCGATCTACTAATTGACTAAGAAACCATACTTGGGTACTGGGAAGCGACGGCTATCACGGTTTTCAGACAAATCACTGAAGCAGTTCAAAGCGGAACCATTTGAGCAGATAGTTACCAAGGAGGGTAATGGTGGGCTGACTAGGAAGTCGGCTAAAAAGTTGATATATCAACCATATACCATCACGATCGTTCTAAGCGATGTAGATCTTGACTCATCGTTAAGCTCAGCTTGTTGATGCTTCTTATAAGTCTCTCTCAATTTTACTAATCACTTGATATCTGACAGGAGTTCATCGGCTAGCTGCCATACCACTAGTCATATACCCTGAACCCTATTGCACATTTGTATCTGTCTCGTTTATATTTAGAATCCTGTAAAGTATTCAAGTGGATGGTTATGGGAGGAACACCAGTGAATCTCACCCCACCTGTTGGACGCAAAGTTACTAGACTTCACGCTTAACCGGTCGAGTAGGCATTCACTCGGAGACACCCAGAAGCTGTACCAAGTTTCGTTTGTTTTCCCTGTTTGAATATTATCTGTGTTGGATTTGGATCTTTATAAAAGGCACGTGGACATATTGGATAAATGGAACAGATACGTGGAATATAAGGAAACAGATCGGACTTGACAATTGGTTGTAATCTCGCAAGGATTAGCAATCACGGATACTATTGGAATCAGGATTCATAAAGCATCACTTGCGCTACGCATCAGAGTACTATCTCCAAACCTAGAACCACATCATACAAAACCGTTGAACATAAAATCTCATCTGTCTATCCGTGATTGCGCCTAGAACGGATCTGAGCAAGTTTTATCTATACGACTTGTAGACTTGTAAAGTCTTGCTTCTCAAAGAGAACTAAAGTTCAAATTGCCACAATCTATACTGGATTGGAACCTGAACTTGCACGAAGACTATAGTGTTTGAGTTGTTGTAGTCGCATTATCGAACCACATATTCATTTACAAAGGTTTGGTTTGTGGTTATTTCACTGCTAGCCCCATAGTCAATGTTTCATTGTTCTATTCCTACCAAATACCTGTGTTTGTATCAATTTGCACGAGATATTAGAGCATTTGCGGTGGAGCCACCCGGCGCCACCAGGTGGCTCTTCCGGCATGCGGTGCCAGGCGGCTACATTAGGTGGTGGCTGTTTGGGAGAACTGATTTTAACCCTCTAAGAGCACTATGCATATACAGATGGGTGCCCGTATACACATGAGCACCGGAAATTACTACAACAAGCCATGTTATTGATATTTTCATCCTCTTCTTAAGTGATAGCTTTAGAAGGCCAGTAAAGTGAAGCCGGAACTTGAGAACGGCCCCCTGCATATGTAGGTAGACAAACAGTATGGCATTAGACACTCAATACATGCCATAATGAGCAGCCACCCTAACAGCCACCAACTGATGTAGCCACCCGGCACCACATGCCGGAAGAGCCACCTGGTGGCACTGGGTGGCTCCACCGCAAACACTCTATTATGTCTATCCCCGGTACGCTTGTTCAACTTTTCTGGCAATGTAAGGAAAGGCCAATGAAGTGAGTTAGGTTCTGCCGTTGCAGTTGAGCGTGTTTTCTCTGTTGGGAGAGACACCATCTCTCTCCAGCGAGCGTGTTTGAAGCCGGACTTTGATGTTGTTGAAGCATCATCTTCGCTTAAAGCGCAAGCGTCTCGAAAACCTTCTTGAGATTGTGGAAGAGGTTTAAATAAATATAATTACCTTTTATTCAAATTTTAATCGATCTTTACGGTCGAATACCAACCGTATATGGTCGTAATACCCGGAAAATGTACCGTACCGTACTGTAAAGGGGTCCTGGGCAACTTTACGGTTATGGTTACGGCCGGTTAGGGACCTGTAATTGACTGTAATCGTTACGGTCGTAACCGTATACGGTACGGTGAGGATCCCTAAATATCTGACCAAATTTATCAAATCAGTTGCTGGAACATCCTCTCGATGTTTCATGTAAAATGTTGTAACAATGTTCTGCAAACCTTACAAGGACATCTATCTAGCATTGAGAATATATTCTGTCTGACATCAGGAGAACAGTTATTGATTGCCCTAGGGCTGCCACCCGTGCCGTTACGGCCATGGCCATTGAAAAATGGGCCATGGAGTGGTAGAAATTCTTGCTGACAGGATAGCATGGTCAATGGCATGGCTGTGATGGCCATTGAATGGGTCTGGGGGAAGGAGTTACTGTAGCTCAATTGCTTCTGTAAGGGCAACCTTAAACTCGGTGCAGGACACGGAAACTAGCGGGGGAATCTGAAATATAAATATAGGCACTAGAATACTGGAGCGGAAATACTACGCACTGTGGTAGTGCGTTTGGGCGGTTTCGGCCATCAAGGGCAAACTTAGTCATCTGTTTAAGCATGTTGTAGGCAGATTCGGGCTTGCTTTATCCCTTGCATTGCGACACTGCAGGATCGTCTCTCAACCAGCGCCAGCAGATCCGGCCATCCTACCACAGCAGCTAGTGGGGGAATCCGAGGAGAAGAAAGGATGGGATTCCCATGTTGGGCAAAACCTTATATACTAACTAGTAACTACCCAGTAGCACGTGTCCATAGGTATCTACAATGATCCCAGGCCTGATCACATAGTACATGCCAGTGAGAGTGGACAGATGTCCCGGATGGTTGGATGGACGGGTGGACAGGTGCAGGAGCGTCTGGAGCATCGGACGGAAAAGTGTCCGGAGAGGAACCGGCCGAAAGAGCGAAAGCAGCCGGAGCAGGGGTTCCCCTGACAGCTTCCAGAATCGCATCCCTAGGTAATAAATAGTGCTTTGAGTACCCATGTGAGCTCCTCAGGCTCCTTGCCGGAAGACTCGATCCTCATACTTCGACAAGCACCATTTTTACCTATACTTAAGCAGATTCAAGCTCCGCCGTCACTTCCGGCAAGTGGCAGAAGCACACCAAAACTTGGGCCGCAGTTGGATCTGAGATTCAACTACATGGCTATCTTGTGTAAATCATGTATTGGGGTGCAATCATAGACGATTTGGAGAAGAACTATGCCCTGATGAGTGTATCTGGCGGAGGAAGTTGTACACCTGTTGAACGGCTGTGATGGCCGTGTTTCAATGGGCTGTTGAAATTCCGAAAAAATGTTGTACGGAACGGCCACGGCACCCATCGCACAGGTGCCATCAAACCGTGGCCACGGTCACGGGCAGCAGCCCTAGATAACCAACACATGACCTTGCAGCAAAGTTCCAGCAGTACACCCATGGCTGATGACTGCTCGGTGTGTATCACTTCTTCCTTTCATCCTTTCGTTTTGCATAGAACTTCCAAGTCTAATAATCTTGTAGATGTGCGCTTCAACAACTGCTGGCACAGCTCACCTCTGCCAAAGGCGGACAGCTTGGTGTCGGGGAGGCGGATATGGTGTAGGCTGGCTGTGCACCTTCTTATTCTTCATCCTCCCCACCCACCCGAAATCCGAACACGATCCGAGAAGAGAAGAGATTATGTGGTATGTTTGTACATATCATATTACTCTACTCTCTTTATAAAATTACGCATGTCTGTCCGAAGCCATTTCGAACTCCGCCCATCGATTAACCGGCGCTTATCGATTGCGCGCTAATTCAGGCACTCATCTCTCAGCCGAAGTGGTCTTGTTGTATCATTTAGTAAAACCCCTTCATACTTGCTCAAAAAATCAAGCACTCGCAAAATTAAAATGTTTCCTGGGACTTATGGCTATTTGAGCCTTGTTGCCGTTGATGCTTGAACCGTTGCCGAAAACAGATTGACTGTACTTAGACGAACAAAATGACGGATTCCTTAAATTGCTTCGAACTTGCATGATACCGACAGACTATATTGTGCTACCTGCATAAATCCATTATACAACTAACCAATCTTTACAGTTCTTTGCATGCAGACTCTCTACGACCTTGCCGCCTGCTTCAGCGTGTTGATCACGGTCGTGGACATTGTCTGTGAAGCTTTGAGTGTGTACAGCGGGGAAACGAGAGAAGAGTGTGCTTACATCTGTCTCGGTGTCGTCAAAAGCCATCAGACATCCGCGCCCTTGGTCAAGCACGCCGTGGAAGACTTTGTCAGGATTGCCTGCGAGAGTCTGGGCATACCATAAGTACAAAGCGTAAGAGGAAGAAGAATGACACTTCATCTTGACTGCCTGTCTCCCCTGCCCAAAACACTCGCTCACATACTCCAGCTCAACAACCGAGTACAGCTCCACGATCTGGAGCAAATTTTGCTCCACCAGCGTCGTACTGGGCTGCCAGGTGTGACCGGATCGTCGAGTCTGAAGACAGGCACCGCGCCGTCTGGGCCATCCCCAGCGTCCTTCCACGATAGATGCCAGTGACTCAAACACCTCGAAGAAGTAGCTGTATGTGGTCGCTTCTCGGCATGGAGGACACCGTACTGAATTTCGAGCATGGAGTGGAGGTGCGGGGCGTGGGGATGAATGTGGCGGATATGCGCACAAAGGTCAATGCAGCCTCGGCCCGTTGGCGCCGGGGTAAGCCCGTTTCGCGAGCAGAATAGTTAACTCTCGTCATTGTTGTAGTGGACCCACAAGCACCCAATTTCTTGCGCCCTCCAAGTGTCTGGGCTAGAATGGAGTGCGTCGCCAAGGGTGCATCATGAAACCATAATCATGCGGGGCTAAAGGACAATATGAAGTGACGAACACGGTAGATGATTGTACCTGACACACTATATACTTAGTGGACCACTCACCACTCAACGCGCAGAGACAGGGTAGATCAGCGGGGAACTCAATTTTTATGTTTGTTTTATATCCCTTCAAGTTGGGCCTTGTCTATCAGCCTGCCTTTCTCCCCCTGACAAAGATCTTAAAGGCGGATATTGCTCCCCGTGCCCGGGATATGAAGAACAAGGCAATGAGCTCGCACAAGAGCCTGGTGAGCTTCAGGCCGAAAGCTACTCTCATTAAGTTAGACAAACCTTCTCGGGCTACTAAAGCGAATCTTCCGGGAAGAGTCTGAGAAGCGCGGGCTTCCCTGCAATACACAACAAATCGGAACACAATGGCAACCGATGCCAAAAGTGGTTATAGCAGACAACATCAGGAAAAACATCCTTTCCAAAGTTACCCCTAATTTGCCCCTATTTGGTTCCCCGATTCCAAAAAGGGCCAAGATGGTCCAAGATGGTCCAATTTGACCCAAATTCCGGCAATTCTTGCAAAATTCTCTTGTGATTTCAGGATTCCTTACAATTGAGACCACATTCTCCCAGAATTAAATGGAACAGGCATACAAGCCATTTTCTCAAAGGAAGTTGAAAAGGTGGGGTCGAAGTTCTCTTCTCTCTTTATAAAATAACGGGTGTCTGTCTGAAGCCTTTGATGCCCTGCATATGGTCTTTTGTAACCGAAACTGTGGGCACTCGCACGCTACCGGAACTGCACGGCACCCAAACTCTGGATGCTCCCATGGCAAGCGCTCATATCCCCTTGCCGCCTTTGGCATCCCGTACACCACAGGCACTAATCTCGCCGCATTTCGTCCGTTGAGTGGCCATTGCGCAGATAAACTAGATCCATTCTCATGGCAGGCGTCAATTCTCCCGTGTAGCGGTGAGCGTCCTGGTTACTTGATCTATTTCAGCGTGGTCATACATTGATATTGTCAACTGCAACTCAAGGAATCAATCACTAAAAATCAATGATGCTCAGTTGTCCGAGGGTTTATTTTCGCGTCATGACGGCGAATAGTTGTCAGCTTTGCGCCCAACGCAAGCAATAGTACAGCTATCTGAAGCCTTTTTCTAACAATTTCGACTCATTTACCACTTCCGGGCAGCTGTAACTAACTAGATTGTAAAATCTGCTGAAAATCAACACCGCTTGTATGGAACAAAATTGTACAAGTCAAATCCGGCCGGCCCTAATCTCCACGTGATCCGGACCATGACTCCGATCGGCTGATGGCGACAAGATGGCGATGAAACGCGAGAACGCGACCCGTGACATGTCAAGGTGGTTGGTTTTGATCCCACCTTTCTTCCTTTCCCTCTATCTTCCACCGCACACTTGGCCCATGCTTCCTCCTCACCTCCTTCCCCTCACTTCTCTAGCTGGTCCGTTGTCGAGAGAGATGCTCTCTCTGTTCCTGCCTCCAACAACTTGTCGGACACGGAGGTAGCAGATTCAGAGCCAGTCGGGCATGCTCGGGAGAAGGCAGCAGACGTCCACGGGTATCGGCACATTCTATCAGTTCTGGTGAGTCCCATGCGTTGCCATCCCATCCCCCTTTCACTGGCCTGTCACCCACCTCTCAACTATTGCATGCTAACCGCGGTCTCAACCACAGCCACAGGTGCTACGTCACGCCCACATCGGCGCATACATCGCCGATGCACACCTGGGCCGGTACAACACGATCATCGTCGCTGTCTTCATCGCGCTGATCGGGCACATCATTCTCATCGTCTTCCGCTGTCCCCGGCGTCATCGAAAAGTCCCAGACCGCCCTCGGTATGTTCCTCTTCACGCAGATCATCATGGGCTTGGCACCGGACTTTTCAAGGCGAACATATCCCCGCTGGTCGCAGAGCAGTACCGCCACACGAAGCTCTTTGTGGGGGAGACCAAGTCAGGTGAGCACGTAATTGTGGACCCGATGCTGACTGTGTCGCACATGTACATGTATTTCTACCTCTTCATCAACTTCGGCACTCTCGTCGGCCAGATCACCATGGTGTACTCTGAGAAGGTCTGTCTTCTCTTTATTTTATTCAAGACACTAACTAACGTGACCCAACCCGTCTTAGTACATTGGCTTCTGGCCTCCATTGTATATTAGAGAGTTTGTGGCAGCCACCGGAAGCCACCCGGTGGCTGATCAGGCATGCGGTAACCGGTGGCTGTGGCTGATCCGGTGGCTGCCATGCAGATGCCGTGTGTACCCTCTTACACCTGTCCACCATGGCGAGAGCTATTCTAGAGTCCAGAATACGCTTTACAGCACTCCTCAAACTCATCTTGGAAGAATGGGAGGAAGATGTTCCAGTTTCGAATGGACGGCCAGGCGGAAGAGTTGATCTCAACTCTTTGGGGGATAAAGACTGGCAGAATTCTTTTGGTACGTTGAGATTTTTCATGATAGCGCGCAGTACCAAATTGTACAGATTTAAGCGCGATGAAGTTCATCTGCTGGCTGAAGCACTTGATCTTCCCGAATATATTGAATATCCCGAGAATCAAATCATCAAAGACCGAGTCACTGCTCTCTGCATGCTGTTACGTCGCTTGGCGTATCCATGCTGTCTAGTCGACATCAAGATAGAATTTGGTTGGGAGGTGAGCCGGGTGTCACGCATCACTCGCTTCACCGCGGCTTTGATCTGGGACCGCTGGAAACATCTGCTCCGCTTCGATGCAGAACAACTCACTCCACAGACACTGGCCCGTTTTGCGAGAGCATTTGCGGATAAAGGCTGCCCCATTGACTCGATTGCCGCTGTAATTGACGGGACACTGAAAAAAGTTGCCCGTCCGAGCCGTAATCAACGCATCCTATTCAATGGCTGGAAGCGGATACACTGTTTGAAGTATCATCTTGTCGTTACCGCCAACGGAATCATCATCCACGTATTTGGACCTGTGGAGGGACGATGCCATGATGTCACGCTTCTACGGGAAAGTGGCCTGACAGATATTTTGGAGGAACACTTTTGGGGGCCGAGTGGGGAAATGTACTTTGTGTACGGCGATCCGGCGTACCAAACCGTTGGACATATCATGGCACCGTTCAAAGGGGCACATGTTACAGAGGCCGAACGCACATGGAACGCGAGAATGAGCAAGATTTGGGAGCCGGTTGAATGGATGTTCAAAGAGGTGAACTCCGCATTTAAATTTCTCAATTTTTCAGATAATCACAAAGTTCTTCTGTCGCCCAGTGGATTATTCTACATGGTCGCTGTTCTACTCACAAATGCGCACACCATACTTCATGGATCCCAAACGTCACAATATTTTGCATGCCCCCCGCCTTTGTTGCACAATTACTTCCATGGAGAACGGATTGATGATGTTGAGATGGATTTGTGGTGCGATGATGCACCCTGGGTAGATATCGACGTGGCTCCTGGCGAGGAAGATAGCGACGATGAGGGTGGGATGTAATGTATTATGGAGCCGAACTAAAACACCTACACTGTTTGCAATCCTAGTTCTTGCTCACGGCGTCAGATAGCTTCCTCCCGGCGCTCCAGCTCTTGTGCATGGAGATAGAGATTCGTCTTCTCTGGCTGCTCGCTGATCATGGACAGGCGATTGTTCATACAATCGAAGCCGTCGGCCAATTTGTTCAAAACACGCATCTGCTCGGAATGGCGTTCCTGCTCCCGTGCGGTACAGGCATCCAATTTCGCCTCATCATCTTCGATGCGCTGATTGATGATATCTTTAAGGATGGCCTCCTTCTTCCTCCGGCGCTTATTGGACGCGTTGGCGCTTTGCAAGCAATTTTCCCCGTCCTTGTCAAGACAATGCTTATGCCTAGACTTCTTTCAGATGTGCACATTCTCGGTTGGGTTGAAGATGACGTACTTATTGCCTCGCTGGCCCTGACGTTCGCACACAGAAGACCCGGCCAGTGAGGCGATGTCCACTAGCTTGCCACGCTGGACAAGACCTTTCATGGAAGCCTCGCGTAACTCTAGACCGGCATGCGCTTCCATCTCTGCCTTATTTTGAGACTTATCTCCCGCCGCCGTGATTCCAGCGTCGAAGAGGGCGCAAAGCTCGCCAAGTGTCTATTCAATCAATTGAGCGACATCCAAAGGCTGGGGGAGTCTATACCTCGATATAATCATCGATTTCTTCATCTGTGCCTGTCTTTTGGAGTGAGCGGGTCTCGTCCGCCTATGGCTAGGTCAGCGACTTTTCATCCGGTTTAGAATATAACAACGCACCTTGAATTTCTTGCGTAAAACATTGAATCTTGCCTTGCATGCTTTGCCAGTGCGCTGGAAAGAAGGGTTTGAGCAGCCAATTTCGTATGCAACGCTATCCCAAGCTTCGCTGCGAGCGCGCCGGGGTTTTTTCGAACGGCTGGTCCGAGTCCACCTGACCAACAAGCAGTCGATCTTCCCATGGTCTCCATGCTGGAGAGCGCGCATTGTGCGCCTGCCGATGAGTATCATCTGTTTCGTTCTCAGTGCTGTCGACATTGTCGACATTGTCGTCATCGCCCTTCTCAGCACCATCGGCTGATACGCCCTCAGCATCATTCTCATTCTCGTTATAGTTAGAGTCCGAATCATCGTCACTATTGGGTTGTTGACTGCCAGCTGGCTCTACAGGAACAGCGCCATCTTGTTTCGCTGTTCTCACACGCGTTGAAACAGGCATAGGGTAGGGGGCTGTTGGTTGACGTGGTAAAGAAGCAAAGGTGGAGTGGTGCGACGTCATTACATTCAGCCACCAGAACAGCCACAGCCACCGGTTACTGCATGCCTGATCAGCCACCAGGTGGCTTCCAGTGACTGCCGCAAACTCTCTATTCTAGTCTTCATACATTCTACTAACTCATGTCGCTGGCAGCCGTTGGACCATATCAGCATCATCTGCGGCGCACCTGATAATACCACAAATCGCCTCTAAGTAGAGGGTATCTTCCCCCCCCCAATGTCACCCTCTACTTATAGGCAAACTGCATGTGCCACAGAAATGCCATGGCTGGGGTGCCATGGCGGCCACCCGTTGGGTGGCCAGGGAGAAAAATGGGATTTTGGCCACCTGTGCCACTGATTTTGAAGGGTTTTGGCAGGGGGTCAGTAAAGCGTGATTTTGTGACAAAATAGTGCCATAGCTGCCACCAAACCTTTAGACCCGGATCAGTTCCAAAAATGTGACCCAATTAGTGCCATGTATGCCACGGGTCAATTTTAGCAGGGTCAGTAAATTTTGTGACCAGGTTAAATAGCCACCCGTGCCACGGGTCAATTTTAGCAGGATCAGTAAATTTGTGACTGGGTTAAATAGCCACCCGTGCTACAGGTTGGTTTTAGCAGGATCAGTAAATTTTGTGACCGGGTTAAATAGCCACGTATGCCACGGGTCAATTTTAGCAGGATCAGTAAATTTGTGACCAGGTTGATTAGCCATGTGTGCCACAGGTTGATTTTAGCAGGGTTAGTAAATTTGTGACCAGGTTGATTAGCCATGTGTGCCATGGGTCAATTTTTGACAGAATCAGGAAATTGGGGACCAGGCTGAATAGCCATCAGTGCCACCGGTGACATAAAAAGGGATTTGGTAATTTTGAAAGGGACATAGTAAAGACTCTGCCTGTCTGCCATCTCTGCCAGCTATCTACCTATCCTCCCTGTTTGTCCAAGGCTAGCAATGCAACTCCCTCTATCACCTCCCCGAGTTCCTCTCCCCGGGCATCCTCACCCTCATCGTCGTCACTGGAACCATTTCCATCAAGCCAACCATTTTCAGAACCCTCATCCTCACTTGCAAGGTCCATGACAACATCCATGGCACCTGAAACGGATGCTGTTTGAGGCAGGATGCGACTCCTGGGAGACGGTTGGTATCACATCAGTCTTGGGGGAAGGTGAGGCAGAGGTGGGGTCAGCCCGGTCCCCAGGTGTCAGGTCTGCAGTAAAGCGGCTTCCAAGTTTCTGGCAGATAGCATAGAAGCGCTTCATATGAATCTCGTCATATCGTCCACGTTGCCGGCGGTATTTTCCAATGAAAAATGCGAGGGTAGGGTCTTCTGGCAGAATCTCGGCCTCCTTTCCCAGCAAAAACTTCCTCTCATCCTTCATATAGGTCACAACACGTCGGATTTCGATGTCAAGTCGCTGAATCTCCTCCTTCGCTCGCTTGAGTTTGTAGTAGCTGTCCAGAAGCTGGCGAGCAGCTGGGTCTGCCCATGCCCTGATTGTGGCGTTGCCAGTGGGGTCCCGAAGAATGTCAAAGTCTACAAGAAATGTGTAGTCAATGACTTCCTCCCACGACAAGTGTTGCCTTGGAGGGTCCAAGGCTGATGCAGCTGAATTGTAGCGCTGGAGGGCACTCCGGATTGCTTTGGATCGAACCTGGAGGGCCTTGGCAATGTGTTTTCGCACTTTGTATCCTGGAAGGTCTACCAGCACCGCCTCTCAACAGATTGGACCACATACCTAGCCCTGATTGGTTTACCTTTGTCAGTTCTAGAAGTCTTTTCACCACCAATGCCTCTAGAGAGTCTACCACCCTCCTATACCGGCGGTTGACTACCAGCTCAGCCACATCGGTCCACTCCTTATCCTCTGATGTCCATCGTACCTCGATAGACAGGTGACGTTCAGTGGCCTGAACTGCCTCGACCGCCTTGTTGTAATTCTCATGTGCATGCCTCCTTGTGTTACCATTCGCTGTTGAACCCTCTCCAAAGGCTTCATCAAACTTCTCCCTGATGAACACAATGGTGGTTAGAGCTACTGAGTCTTATTGAATCCATTAAGACCCACTTTCGATCAGCCAGATTCACCAGCAGCTGGTAGTACTCCATCTGGTCCGTTTCCTCCTGCGGCTCCTTCAGCAGTGTGTTGAGATAGGCCTTCTCTTCCTGGATCCTACTCTTGAGCATGTCCTCTGTTACTCCAGCCTGTTCCATGGCATATTTCAGTGACTCTTCAGTGTCCAAGATTTTGATAGCCTGTTTGTAGTTGTTGACCAAGAACGTGCCTATAAAATGATGAGGGCTGAATATGAAGGACATCCATCACTCACTGAGATTGGCATATGTCTCGAAAGTGTCAAGATGGGCAAAGTAGGTCCGTATAGCCTGCCTTCGATGGAAAACACTTGCATATCGGACTGATCGGGACAGGCCATTCGAGCGGGAAAACAGCTGTTCTGCACCCTCTAGGTCCTCAAGTCCCAACCCCAGAACGTACAGAACGTAGGTAGCCAGGTAGTCTAGCTGACACTTTCTGTTGTGGGCATGACCATGGAAGGCCCCTACCAACATCTTGAGGTTCAGCCGGGCAGCTTTTGGACCGAGTGGTGAGTGCTGGATAGTGGTACTGTGACCACAGCCAATGTTATATCCAATGCCAAGGTCTGCCCCAAAAGCATCCAAGAGGGCATTGACAATGGCGAGAGGGTATTTGGCCCTAAAGAAAGTCAGTTAGTTGCCACCGATGCCATCTATACCACAGGGACTTACAACTCCCCGCTTCGTACCATGTCTGCCACCAAAAGAACAAACCCATGCCGACAAAGTGCAACAAATATCCCAGTCTCATCAAAGATGCCCCACATTTTGGCAGTGAGCTCCTCGGTGAGATTCTTCCATCTCTCCTCACAGCCTGAAGAATTCTCCGGCTCATCACTGATCTACAATATCGAAATCAGCCCTATGCCATGTGTACCACAAATCCTATTGCCATAAATGCCACGTACTGGGATTCCGACCTCCTCAGCAAGTTGTTCCTTCGTCCACCGATCCACCCTCTCACGGAACATCAGGTAGTCACCACCCGCATCTGCAGCTCTGGGATCTGCACGCTCAGAGTCTCCTCGATGAGCTACACCATCCTCATTGAACCCTTTATCTTTCCTGAGGATGTGCTTGAGCTAGTCATTACCATCCATGAGAAGCAGCATGGCGAAGATAAGCTTGTCCTCCCCCTTCAGCTTGTAGGTGCAGGCTGGGCATCCATTTTTGAGGCGCCAGTCAGCTGCATCGCGGCCGAGTACCGCCTTCACACGCTTCTCGGCATTATCCAAGATCTCCAAGTACAAGTCAAAGCAGATGGTGAATCGTTGAGCGCTGTAGGGCTTAAAGGCCGTGCCATGAAGATCCGCCAGTGTTTTGATCCAGGCTTGAACCCCAAGAGCTGGGCACCGTAGGCGTGCGAGACGGAACATCTCTAGGACATGGATTGACACAGCCTGCTTGGGCTTCCATGGTGAGCAGGGGATCAGGCCCTGCCCAACCAGGCAGGAGGCAATATATGTGTCTGTACTGAGGATAGGTGCATCCACAGTATAGGTATCTGGCTATAGCATTAGAACTATTCCACTTGAAACAAAAGACCCGCACCAAAAACATCGACAACCATCACCCTGAACTCGTTCTCCACCATATCGTCTGAAGGGGCCACTGGTCCCTGCACCATGCCATGCTCTCCTTGAGCAGCAGAAAATGCCATATACGCATCCACCATTTCCTTCATCTGAGCACGGAAGCCAAGGACTCGGCGCTGAACCACATCCGACCGGTAACACGTGTCCTGATGTTTCCTAAAAATGCCCTGTTTAATGCATTTTAAAGCATAGACAAAGCGAGCCCACCGTCTTTGCCATGCAGGTCGTCAGATAATGCCTGTGCCATATCCTGCATCTCCCCACCCCCATGGCTGATATCAATAGGGACAGTGCTGTCAATCATGTCCTGTATGTGAAATCTCCATCGTCATCCTGCCATTCATCTCCCTTCTCATCAGGGATATCATGAATGGTCTTCATGGTCTTCCGGGTGCTGGCTGACCAGGCTAGCAGCTCAGGTTAGTGACACTGGTGTGGCTTTTCAAATAAAGAGCTCACCTTGTTCCTGCTCTTCTATCTCCATTTGCGTCCTTTGCTGAATTTCTGTCCGCACTTGGGTTTTCAGGACCTGTAACTTGAGACTGGTCCGCCCATTCGCATCTCTGACTGTTACCGGTACTTTCACCCGTTTATTCATTGGTGCAGAATGGTGCTTTTGCTTTGAATTTGTCGACTTGGCCATGGTGTTCAAGACAGGGAGGCCACATTGAGGCCACGGGGTTTCAGACCGGCAGGTCATGAGCCCCAAAGCCACGAGGTTTCAGACAGGCAGGTCATGAGCCTCCAATGACGCCATTGAACGGAACTGCCTCATGACAACAGATCCATGGCACTGGTGGCAGCCAAACCAAGGTGCCATGGCTGCCACAAAAATTGTCTGTGCACCTTTTTGCCACGGATGCCATCAGCCCATGGATGCCATCTCTGCCACTTGGTCACTTGTACAATAAAATATTGCAAAATACACAGTAAAGAGGTAGCTAGATCATGTATCCCGCCAGTATTCATTGTCTGAGTCGTCATTTTCATATGGCGACCCAATCAATGGCACAGTGTGATCATAGCTTACGTTTCTACTGGCCATCTCTGAAGGATCCACCGCCAAAGCAGCGAGTGCCTCACTCAGCTGCTCCACGACGCGTCTGCGGACGGCTACGGGTCTGGTTCTAGAGCTACCAGATGCAGCCTCCCCCTCTACAAAAGACCGGCTCACGATGTTGTGCGTTGCAGAAGCAACACAGCAATATCGGCGATCATCTGTCAACGGGGTGATCGGCCCGAGCGGGGTCTCTAATGAAAGAGACGCGCCGGCTCAAGGCTCTCCTCAGTACTTCCACGACGTACTGAGGTGAGCCATTTCCTTACTTACCTGGACAGTTCAGAGGACTCAGCTATTTATTAGTACATATATATTGATAATTGTCTAGGTATTCCTCAGTACTTCCACGACGTACTGAGTACATATATATTGATCATTGTCTAGATTCTAACAGGTTATGGGCTATTGCTGCTGAGGACAACACCGAAACGACGTCTAGACTACCCCCTATTGCATGACAACACCCCACGACATCGAGAAACTCATATTTTCTTTGTCTCAACTCAACATAACCATGCCGCTCGAAGCTATTAAGCCAAAGAGCATCACCGGCCTCGACACACTTGACTTCGATAAACGAAACTATGTCCGCTGGTCCGAGACCGCACTCGACGCTTACCTCTACGCCGGGACTCACGAATACGTGCTGGGCCAAATCCCCAAACCCGCGACCGATAGTGCCGACTACCCGATTTGGACAAAGAACGACAACATCGCGCAGGCCGGTATACGCATGAACATATCGTCCAGCGAACGCGACTATCTCCGCGACCATTGCACCATCGCATCCGCCAACGACATCTGGAAGGAATTGAAGAAACACCATCGCGAGAAGGCTTCCACCCAAACATCGCTCCTCGATGATCTCCTGGGGATTCGCATCGAACGCGGCACCGATATGGTGGAAGCAGCGGGGAAGGTACGCGATATTAGCAAGCAGGTCTTCGAGACCGGACAACTCGACGCAGAGAAACTCGCACTCACTGTTCTCCTCCGCGCTCTATCTCCCGAACTCCGTTTTATCCGCGACAAATGGGAGGACGACGATGATGCGAAGCCGTCGGACATCGTCAAATCGCTTGAGAAGGAGAAGCTGCGATGGGACGAAGAGATGAAGAAGACATCGGACGAACGAGCGAACGCGGCGCGTACCCAGAAGACTCCACCCGCAAAGGCCGGCACCGCCAAGGGACTCTGCGGAACGTGCAGCGGAAAGCACCGCACTGACGAATGCTGGGGCGAAGGGGGCGCGATGGAAGGACGCCGCAAGGAGGTGCTCGAGCGGAGGGCAGCACGCCGCAAGGAGTCCGAGGAAACCAAACCCGCGAGCACACCTGCACCCGCCAAACCAGCCGCCAAACCACGATTCGCCATGAAAGACGCCAGCGGCAAGGTCGTTTATTTCACTATGGCCGAAGACGAACCTGAAACCGTGCCTATTGCCGCTGCCGCCACTATTGCAGCTGTCACGTCTGATGAAGAACTCGAGAAGATCTATTCCACGTACCACGCTCGTCGCAACTCGGACGCCTCGAACACATCCGAGTACTCGCTCATCGCGTCCATCTCACCCCCATCTGCCAACACGCCAGAGTATCCATATCCTCTGTTTGCCAATATCGAACGCGCCGACATCACCGCCGCGGCGAGTCTCAGTCCCAACGACTACGACCCATTCGCCCCAGACACGGGCACCACCGTTTCCATCACCCCCGTCCGCGAGGACTTCTATACATTCGAGGTTATCGTGCCTTTGAAGATATGGGGTGTTGGCAATACGTACGTCGAAGCCGTCGCAAAGGGCGAAGTCCATATACGCTCGGACAATGGCCACGTTTTCATCCTCAAAAACGTCTTCTATGTCCCAGATGCCGCTCTGCGTCTCATGTCTGTTGGACGTGTTACCGATGAGAGATACACGGCAGCTTTCAACAGCACCGAGATGATTCTGATCCACCAGGACGACAATACGAACACCGTGGTCCTGACCGCCTCGCGCCGTAACAAGAAGCTTTACGCGGTGAACGGCACCATTATTCCCCCTCCCTCCCTTTCCAATGCAGTCCACGCGCTAGCGGCCCGTCCTGGATCGCAGGCGCCAGCGAATCTCGAAGTCTGGCATCGCCGCCTGGGTCATATCGGCGTCTCCACCATTCGCAAAATGGCCGAACGAGGGCTAGCAGAAGGTATGCCTGTGGATCTATCGGAACTGCCCCCCGCATGTAAACATTGTTTCCTCGGAAAACAGACACGCACCCCCGTACCGAAGACGAGGACACACGCGAGGTCTAAGAGGAAGCTTGGCAGCTCATATGGTCAGAATAACTAGTTAAACCCCTGGCCATGCCCACGGGCTCAATGCGTTATCTGTGGCAACTCTATATATGGAAACCCCACAGGATAACAGGTTAACTGTCGGCAATGTTGGCGGGCCTAATGTGTTATCTTGTGGACGTTGCCGTATACAAAAAAAGGATGCCCAAAGAGTGGATTGAACCTGAGACCTTTAGCTACCAGAAGCGGCAGGAGCGGCAGAGGGCATTACCTTTACACCATGAAAGCTATAACAGGGTAGCCCTCTGTCTCAGCTAGGCTAAGCCTAGGCTTAGCCTACCTGGGGCTGCTTATACCCACCTCTAGGGCAGGGAAGCTGCCCTAAGTCTTTGAAAACAGTTTTTCACTATTTATTATGTGTTTTGGAGTGTTTCAAAACCCTAACCAACCCTAACACCCAACCAAAATAAATAAATATACCTAGGACCAAGGCACTAACCTCCACCCTACCCTCTAACCTGAACATAAATGATGACAAACTGTTTTCAAAGACTTAGGGCAGCTTCCCTGCCCTAGAGGTGGGTATAAGCAGCCCCAGGTAGGCTAAGCCTAGGCTTAGCCTAGCTGAGACAGAGGACTACCCTGTTATAGCTCTCATGGTGTAAAGGTAATGCCCTCTGCCGCTCCTGCCGCTTCTAGTAGCTAAAGGTCTCAGGTTCAATCCACTCTTTGGGCATCCTTTTTTTGTATACGGCAACATCCACAAGATAACACATTAGGCCCGCCAACATTGCCGACAGTTAACCTGTTATCCTGTGGGGTTTCCATATATAGAGTTGCCACAGATAACGCATTGAGCCCGTGGGCATGGCCAGGGGTTTAACTAGTTATTCTGACCATATGAGCTGAGCTTGGGGTGGTATATGTTGATCTGACGGGCCCGGAAGCGGTGGAATTGACTAGACATAACTTATATTCCATGGAACTCGTCGACGAATACACGGACATGACCTGGTGCATACCACTGCGATCGAAATCTCAAGCCTTTCCAGAGCTGAAGAGATGGGAGAATGAGCGTCGGATGGAATGTGGATCGGACGTAGGAATTTACCGCATCGATGGAGGCGAATTGAAGAGTGAACAAATGAGGGAGTACCTGGCAACAGCAGGGACGAAGCTTCAGACCTCTGCGCCACACACCTCTGCCCACATTGGCATGGTCGAGCGCCGCCATCGCACCGTTTTCGAGCTTGCACGTACTATGCGCTCTGCGTGTGGCCTTCCCCATAATCTCTGGGATTATTTTGTTCAGACTGCGGAGCACATTGTTCAACGGCGACCAACAACATACCAGAACAAGAAGACACCTTACGAAGCATGGCACAACGAGAAACCTAACCTGTCGCATCTCCGCGAGATAGGATGCACTGCGTTCGTCCTGATTCAGAATAAGCATAACCCCAAAGTTTACGACCGTTCCATTGAATTCCAACTCATCGGCTACTCACCCAACTCCCTGGCATACGTCTGCTACGACAAACACTCCCGTCGTGTCATCACCTCGTACCACGTCAAGTTCATCGAGTCTCACGAGACTGTTCCTCGGCCACTACAGCCAGGACGCATAGTGAATCAAGACACGCCAGACAATGCTGAGAAACGAGTCAGCATCGAAGATGACGATGATGACGATGACGATAGCGAGAACACGGTGGACGCACAGCCAGACGCGGTTGGCCTCGATCAAATGCAGAACCTACCACCAGAGCCAAGACGTAGCAATCGCGCGCCAGGGGAATCAGCCGCGGACAAGCTACGCAGGGCTGTCGAAGAATCTAAAGCAGCCGGTGAACGCGTCAAAGCTAATCGGGAAGCCAGGCGACAGGAGCGCTCACGAAACGAGGACGATGCTCTCGGTGCCGTCGACACCACCATCCTCCATGCCTTTTTCTCAGACGATTGACAAATCAACCTCGAGCACCCGGATGACCCGCGATCAACGGCAGAGGCATTATCGAGCCCAAAAGCAGAAGAATGGCGTGCAGCTATTAACGATGAGTTGAAATCAATTAAGGACATGAAGGTTTATACTCTCGTACCTCGTTCCACCGTTCCCAGAGGCCGCAAGGTCATGCAAGGGAAATTCGTTTTCAAAACGAAGCGCGACTTCGCCGGAATGGTCTCTCGATATAAAGCACGTTTCGTTCTCCTGGGACACAAGATGATCTACGGCAAGGATTTTTACAAGACGACTTCGCCTACAGCTCGTGCGGAGTCACTACGGATCCTATTCCACATCGCAGCAGCATTAGATTTTGAGCTGACCCAAATTGACGTTAAAACTGCCTACCTGTATGGAGACATCGACGAACCGACGTGGATGGAGCAACCAAAAGGTTTTGAGGAAGCCGGCAAGGAAGACTGGGTTTGGGAGCTTCACAAGGGACTGTATGGGATGAAACAAGGCGGACGGCTCTGGAACAGACATATGGACGCACGGATGAAAGCCCTTGGTTTCACACAGCTCAGCGTCGAGCACTGCATTTACTACCGCAAACGCGACTCCGGCATTATCTTCACTGCAGTGCATGTCGACGATTTCACAGTTGCCGCTAGCAGCGTCGAGGAGGAGCACAGATTCGAGGAGGAGTTGCGGGCCGAGTGGCAGATCTCTCGAGCAGACGCTAATTTCATCGTTGGATGGGCGATTCGCAGGGATAGAAAGCGCCGTACCGTTCATCTCTCCCAGAAGGCGCTTATTGACAAAATCCTGGCCGAATTTAACTGCGAAGATGCAACCCCCGTCAGAACACCTCTTCCCCCAAACACCAGACTCACAAAACGAGACCTCCCACAATCAGAGGAGGAGGGGAGACGAGCCGCAAAGCAGCCCTATCGACGACTTGTGGGAGTCCTCATGTACCTCGCGATCTCGACGCGCCCTGACATCATGCACGCTGTGAGCTCACTGAGCTGTTTTAACAACGGACATGGTCAAGCGCACTGGAATTCGGCACTTCATGTGGTCAGGTACCTAAAGGGAACAAGAGATTTCGAACTGGAGCTAGGAGGAGACATAATAGCGAAACTCACCGGCCATGTCGACTCCGATTACGCAAATTGTCCAGATACACGGAGGTCGATCTCAGGCTACTGCTTCTCATTGGGCTCAGGATTGGTATCCTGGATGTCCAAGAAGCAAGCGACCACCGCTACATCCTCGACGGACGCGGAATACATGGCTGCTGGACTCGCTACGAAAGAAGCCGTATGGGATCGCAATGTCTTGGAGGGCTTCGGGCTCAAGCAAGATAGTCCAACCGTCATTTTTATCGACAACAGGGGCGCACGGATGCTCACCGAGGACCCTTCTTTCCACCAACGAACCAAACATATTGAAGTGCAGCATCATTATAGTCGCGAGTGCGCCGAGCGCGGGCTTGTACAGTTCGTTGATGTGCCCACAAAAGACAACTTGGCCGACGTCTTCACCAAGGCTCTACCGGCACCGTCGTTCGAGCGATTCAGAGAACTAGCAGGCTTGAAGCGTCCGTTGGGACAATCACCGAATTGAGGAGGAGTGTTGTGCGTTGCAGAAGCAACACAGCAATATCGGCGATCATCTGTCAACGGGGTGATCGGCCCGAGCGGGGTCTCTAATGAAAGAGACGCGCCGGCTCAAGGCTCTCCTCAGTACTTCCACGACGTACTGAGGTGAGCCATTTCCTTACTTACCTGGACAGTTCAGAGGACTCAGCTATTTATTAGTACATATATATTGATCATTGTCTAGGTATTCCTCAGTACTTCCACGACGTACTGAGTACATATATATTGATCATTGTCTAGATTCTAACACACGAGGGCAATTGCATCCTCAGGGGAGCGGCCAGCTGGAACATGCGCAGCGACGCGAGGGTCCTCCACGGTATAGAGCGTCGCTGGCCCCTAGTCGCTGCGGCCTGGAAATCGGCCAGTGCAGCATCCAATGAGCTGTGGATGGCCCCACTACCACAGACTGTGTAGGTTGGTGAAGGCGGGACGCTGGACGGTGCAGCTCTGGGCGGTCTTGTTGGGGTGGTAGGAGGTGTGGGGGTGCGAGAGGGCAGGGTGTCATGCTCATGTTCGCCGGCATCACAGCAAGCATGCCAGGCGGGGAGGCAGTCATCCCAGGCTGTGAATTTGACAGCGCTGCCACGAGCCCTGCCTTCTGACGCATGCTGGGCGCTAGTCCTGAGAAGCAGATGGATGTCCAAAAAAAAAAAAGGGAGAAAAAAATGACACACCAAGACGGATACACGCCGCGCTTCGATCCAGCAGCAGGGCTGGTGACGAGATAGAAGACTTTTGCGGTGGCCTTGGTGGTGTTGGGGTCTGCATGAAAGGGCGGAGAGCAACGGCGAGGCTTGGGGGATGACATTAACGCAGGTGGCAAGAAGCGCAGGAAGGGCCGTCAGGGAGATGGGAAGAAGAAGCAATAGCGGCCAACTTTTGGTCACGGGATTGGAAAGGCGGTGCTCGGCTAAGTTTCTTTGGGGCGTTTTTGTGGGGTGCCACCAGTGCCACTTAACTCTTGAACACATTTTGCACTGAATGCCACTATTGCCACGAACACAACAAACAAAAATCACTACCCTCGGAAGCTGTACGAGCCATCCTCACGCTGGTAACGACTACCCCTGCTTGACGCAGGGCTCCACATGGTGTCAGCAACCTTCATCTGAATCTCATCCTGATGTTTTGCCTGTAAGATCACCCATTCCAGCTCATAATCCCTCCCCTGCTCTCTCCTCTGCTCCCTCTCACAAGCCTTGTTGCGAGCCTTGTCATGACCTAGCTTTTTGGTGGCGTTCTCGAGCCTTTTTTCCCTTTTTTTGTAAGCCAGGAACCTCCTGTTTCGGTAGCGCATGTGTTAGTTCGTATCAATAAATGGTCACGCCGTATTACTTTTGCTGGTAGGCATCATTCCCGGCCTTTTTACATTCTTGGTACTCTTGGGCACGAACTGGGTCATCCTTGATCCTCTGGCGATATCTAGGGTTTATATGAGCAGCGTAACAGGGAAACAAGATGGCCAGATACTCTTTCATCTTGATATGAGATTTCTCCGCCAGTTCTTCCTTTTTCCTGCAAAAATTTGGTCAGGCATTGAAGACTAAGGCACACAGAACTCACTTTTCACGATATCTTGCACAAGCAAGATGTCTAGCAGCAGAGGTACGTGATGGCACAGGTGGCATTTTTGGGATATTCGGGCTAAAAAGACCAATAAGACGCCCAGACATGTGCAGGGGACCAAGGAAGGACCAACATGCGAGAATCTTTCATATTTGTGAAAGTTGGAAAAAAGTGTGTCGTGGTAAGAGAAGAGAAGTGGGGTACCTATATGCAGATATGGCACATTTTGGATCATTTCATGTACAAACACAAATCTCGGTGTAGAAATTAGAAGTAATGCAACAAATATTCCTGGACCCACATATGTGTTAAAACTTCAAATTGGCTTCCTCAGATTTTTAAATTATGGCTTGAGGAAGACCCGTTATCGAGTTGTTGTGTGTCTAGGGTTGGCAATCACGACTTTTTATGGCAAGTCCGGTGGTGGCATGGGTGGCAAGATTGAGTTCATCACATTTTTCGGTGGCACTCATGGCATTCATCACAAAATTTGTGACCCCAGTGTGGCCAAGATACATGGCATTGGTGGCAAAATAACTAAACGTCCAAGAAATTGCGTAGGAAACAAGTAATTCTACACCCAGCCAGCCTTCAGCTCATCCAACGTAGAAAACAAAGCAGCCCCCGCTGCAGCCCTCTCCAACCCGAGTTTGCGCTCCTCCTCAATCTCCTCTGCTGTCAGCATAGCAAAATAGTCCTTCTCAGATCGAAATCCACGCTCGACCCATCGGAAGAGCGCTCCTGCGGTGTATTGGGTGAATGAATACTGTGTCTCGTGCTCGGCAATCCGGGTGTTTGAGTGGAAGATGGCCGCGCTTGGGATGAGGATCGTGCATCCTGGTGGGAACTCCAGGATGAGCTTGCAGTCCCAAAGACTGAGATGCCCGCCCTTCGTATAGTCAAATGTGCCGAGAGCAGTAATTGCACACCACCTGTATGTGAGGTTGGCGAAGTTGCGGTGCCCGAAGGCGCAGATACGAGGGCCGAGGTTGAAGGTACACGCCGACCAGATGCTGTTGACGAAGGGCCGCTGGAGCTTGGGGTTCTTGAGATAGAAGGAACCCATGTAGTCGATATAGAACTGGAAGAGGTGCGGCGCCCAGATGGAGAAAAGGCCTGAAGGGATGAGCATGGGCTTAAAGAGGAGGAGAAGGAACGCACCTGAGGCAAATTCGGCAAGGTCAATGAAGGCAGTGTTGCTAACCAGGGCGAGAATGACAGCGGTGTTGATAATCCCGTTGACGAAGTCACCAGGCTCATCGCGACCAGTCCCATGGGTGGCTCCCGTGGTGAGCGAGGCCCAGTTGCTGCGCCGATGGTAAAGACGAGACTCAGACAGTGAAGCCTGAGCCCGTGCAATTTCCATGGCCTCCACCGCTGGGTCATGGACGTCTCACATAAAGTTGGGAGTGTCTGGAATGCCTCCATACACAGCGCAGACGTGCTTTTCAGAGTCGACAATGGGGCGTGGATTCCTGAAGAGCGGTGAGCCCTAGAAAGAAAGGAGATGAAAAAAGAAAGAAGGGCGCACCCAGCATCCTTGGGTGCTTTGACCAACATGAACCCCGGCTTTGTTGCGTCCAGTCCAAAGAACGTCTCCAACGAGTGAAGAATTCCAACTGGGTCGCGCTCCCCAGTGGCGGTTGTCAGGCGGAATCCCGTGGTCCTGCAGCCCGATCCAGCCTGTTGATGCAATGCGTACTTTCCGGACCTTGAATCTTGCAGCAATAGACCCAGCTGCTGCAGCGACTTTCGTCTGACGTTGGTGTGCAGAGGGGCAAGGGTCCTGGAAGGGGTCGCCTCTGGAGAGAGAGTGTCGAGCTCCGTTGTTGGCCGAAGATGGTGGAATGCGGGAGAGAGGAGTGATCGGGGCAGTGCCACTGTCGGCTCAGATAAATCTTCACGGCCGATGGCTGCTGCAGCCATGGTGGCAGCCATAGATGTCGAGAAGCCGGTGGCATGGATGGCAGAGCCTTGCGAAACTGAAGGACGTCAGAGCTGTTTGGTGGCATTGGTGGCATAAAGCCAAAAAAACCACAAAACCTTTCATTTTTGGCGACACCGGGATTTTGAAGCACAGTGGCAGGGTTGGGGAAGGTGAAGGGAGAGTCAAAGGCTGACGTGGCAGCTAAATAGCACCACACCGAATTTTTTACGTCTAAATTACTCTTTGTGCCACGGGTGCCATCTGCTGCTTTGTGTCGGCACCCTGCCATCAGTGCCACTGATCAGAACAAGCACGTGACCGCGATGCAGCAATCAAAGTCTTCTCCATCCATGACTCCGAGTGCCACTGCCGCCAAAGCTCAAAATACTGCCAGATTTTGAACGGTAAAGTCTTTTTTGGAGCTGGGAGCAGTTATTCTGACCAGTATTTATTTTCAGATGCCCCCCAAATATCCAATAACTGGAAGGCCGGCACTGCCAATAAACAGCCCCTTGCGCAGAAGTACGCGGTCCACCGCACCCGTCCCTGCCAAACCAAAGAGGGGGGCCAAGGCCAAAGCTGCCACATCTGCCGCCCCATCTCCACCCCCGCCAGTGGCAACGCTTCCAGGTTCATCCAAGACCAGGGCATCAAAGCGCAAAGCGGACCGCCAAAAAGCCACCCACCCCTGAGTCTGAGGAGGAGGAGGAGGAGCTCCCCCTCGACGAGCTCATGTCCATACCCGCAGGGGAGGAGGTTGATCTCAGCGGCACCCTTTCTTCTGGCACCACCAACCAGGGTGCTGCACCGGACGAGGAACACGATGCTGACAATGGAAATGACACGCCGGACGACCACGCCCGATCCGTGTCTCCCACTACCGCCAACGAGGACGCTGCAGCTGACGAGGAGCGCGACATGCACGGTGAGAACACCCTGTCTCCACCCTCCCTCCATTGTCATTAATACAGGTGCAGCGTCCGAAGGAGAGCATGTCCCATCCCCGCCCCATGAGAATGAGCACACTGCATCCCCGCATCCCGAGAACGAGCGCGCCACATCTCCGCATTCTGAGAACGAGTGCACGGTGTCCCCTCATCCTGAGAATGAGCACGGCATGTCCCACGTTCCGAGAATGAGTGCACCGCGTCCCCACGTCCCGAGAACGAGCACTCCCCGCCCCCACACCCCAAGTCCCCGTCCACTGCTGCCACCAAATCAGCATCCACCTCTGCAACCGAAGAACACCGCAAGTCCCCATCCCCCAGCACCACTGACAAGGGCTTGGTGTCTGGTGATGGTGGGGATGCAGGTGCGGATGCAGAGCCAGATCACCAAGATGACGATGACGACAGCGGCAGCAATGAGGACAGCAACGAGGACAGCGACAAGGACGACGACGAGGATGACAGCAATAGCGACGACGACAGCGGGAAACACAACCCCGGAGGCCAGAGCTACCGTGACAGAAATCCCGGGGCGCCCATGCAGCCTCCCAAGCGCCCGAGGGCTGGGAAAGGGAAGTCCACAGCGGAGCAGAACACGGCGGTGCTCAGGGGGAAAGAGATGAAGGCAGCACGCAAGATCCTCGATGAGAAGGTCGGGGAATTCGAAGACCTGCTCGAGGCTCGTGCGGCGGAGCTGTGGGAGCAGCTCAACATTCCCCTTCGTGAGGTGAAGCAGCGGCTTGGGCACGTCCCCAGGAACATGGAGGAGCGCAAGTACAATGAAATCTCGGCGAAGGTCTGGAAGCGGATGAAGGAGATGAACATTGGTAAGGACCTACTTTTCTTGTTATTCATTGAATATGCTGACCGTGAAACTATAGGGAAGCAGAAAGGAGAGCGCATCCAAATGCCAGAGATGCAGAAGATTGTTCAGGCCGAGGGCGCCGACACGTGGTCTGCAGATGACCTCGTGCAGCTCAAGAAGGACTACCTTGCATACCAAGAGAGCAAGGATAAGGGCACTCACCCTTCCAACAACTCTGCCGCCAAGGATGCGGGTGCGGTCGCCTCCAATATTATGAAGGAGGTAAGTTTTGAGTTTTCTTGTGGCAGCCATGGCAGCCATGGCTAAGCTGATCTCTTTCAGATGGATCTTCTTCAGCACCGCACGGGGGCCCGGGCATTTGGTGTCCTAGCCAGTGGGCATGTGAACGACACCATTTCCCCAACGCTTCTCGGCAGCCGCTACTTCCAGCAACACCATGCCTGCCGATCTCACTGCGTGCAGGTTGGAGGTCGCAAAGATGATCGAGGGCAACCTTCATGTGTTTCTGATTGCCTCTTGATTTTACTAATTTCCTGTTTAGGCAATAAAACCAACAACCCCAACGTCAAAATGAACTACAAGGATTACGAGCGGGTCATCCAAGGCGGCCTTGGGTGGACGTTGGTCGGCTGGCCAGAGGGTGCTACTTTTGCGGCGCCCTCCAACTTCAAGGCTGGAGGCGCCGGCCACATTGTCACGCTTTGGCAGTGCCTCAAGTCTGGCACATGCCGTTTCGATCCAACGGACCCTGCACTGCAGGCCGAGATTCTAGCGAGAACCTCGGGGAAGTGATCGAGGAAGGCAAAGGGGTCGACAGCGAAGCCGAAGTCGGCCGAGGAGGAGCCAGACGCAGCGGAGACGGATGCCGACACCGATCCCGAGCCTGCTGTGGGGAAGAAGCGGAAGCGGCAGGAGGAGGACAAGGGCGAAGTGCAGGAGGGTGGTTCGGGGAAGAAGTCGGCGGGTGGGAAGAAGGCGAAGCAAGCCGAGGGGAAGGGGAAGGAGAAGGAGAAGACGAAGGAGAAGAAGCAGAAGGGGAAGGAGGACAGTGGTGGGAAGAAACGGAAGCGGGGCGCCGACAGCGAACAAGAGGAACCGCCGAAGAAGAAGAAGAAGAGCAAGCCCTTCGCCCACTCAACCAGCCACAGGAGTGCCGAGTTTGTGGCCACTGACGATGACGAGCCCGAGGGAAGCACTGCCAGTGGCAACGCGGTCGCTGGTGGCAGCAGTGGCACCAGTGGCAGCAGTGGGGTCGCTGGTGGTGGCACTGGTAGCAATGTGGTTGCTGGTGGCAGCACTGGCCCCGGCACCTCTAGCTGGGAACACATGCAGGAAAAGAGGACGAAGGACCTCAAGGCTGCTGCAGAGGCAAAGCAGAGGATGGAGGCGGAGATCGCGGCTGACATTGCGTCGGGTAAGCTGAAGCCCAAGGTGAAGAGGAAGCGCCAGCCGAAGTCCGCCAAGGAGATTAACGAGGATGACTATGATGATGAAGATAGTTCGTAGTCGCCAATCTCCGCTCCACCTTCTTCTCCTCCTTGCTGCCTTCTCCTTCCAGCCGCCCGTGTTTTGTTTCCAACCCACGGACTACTACAACACCTGCTTGGGCCTGTTTATTTTATTTTGTTTTACATACACACATGCAAGAAATAAATGCTGTTTTCGTTCCCTCTGTTTGGTGGTGGTAAGTAATCTGTGGCACTGGTGGCAATGTCACGCAAAATTACAAGTATTTTGGAAGTGAATGGTGGCACTGGTGGCAATGTCTCCGAAAATGATGAGGTTGCTTTTCAAGGCTTTTCAAGCGATTGGTGACGCCAATAGCTAAATCAGCCAACCACAGGTTGTCTGATAACCTACCTGCGACACAAATGGCTACCCACCTACCTACTGATGCTGTCAAAAATCGACCCGTAGCACCCGTGGCTAATCAACCTAACAAAATTTCCAGATCCTGTTAAGATCGACCCATGGCACACATGGCTAATCAACCCCGTCACAAATTTACTGATCCTGCTAAAATTGACCTGTGGCATGTGTGGCTATTTAACCCAGTCACAAAATTTACTGATCCAGTCAAAAATCAACCTGTGGCACGGGTGGCTAATCAACCTGGTCACAAATTTACTGATCCTGCTAAAATTGACCCATGGCACGGGTGGCTAGTTAACCCAGTTACAAAATTTACTGATCCTGCTAAAACCAACCCGTGGCACAGGTGGCTATTTAACCCAGTCACAATTTACTGATCCTGCTAAAATTGACCCATGGCACGGGTGGCTATTTAACCTGGTCACAAAATTTACTGACCCTGCTAAAATTGACCTGTGGCACGGGTGGCTATTTAACCCGGTCACAAGATTTACTGACCCTGCTAAAATTGACCTGTGGCATACATGGCACTAATTGGGTCACATTTTTGGAACTGATCCGGGTCTAAAGGTTTGGTGGCAGCTATGGCACTATTTTGTCACAAAATCACGCTTTACTGACCCCCTGCCAAAACCCTTCAAAATCAGTGGCACAGGTGGCCAAAATCCCATTTTTTTTCCCTGGCCACCCGTTGGGTGGCTGCCATGGCACCCCAGCCATGGCATTTCTGTGGCACACGCAGTTTGCCTATAAGTAGAGGGTGACATTGGGGGGGGAAGATACCCTCTACTTAGAGGCGATTTGTGGTATTATCAGGTGCTGCAGCAACAAAAAATGTGCGGTAGCCTGTAAGTACCCTCCACCGACATTTTTCTCATTCATAACATATCTCTGTTCAGGGTGGCAAGCTTCAGTTCGTCTTGCATTGCCACAATTGCCAGACGCCCCAAAGTGAGTCACAAACTCCTAGTGATGTGAGTACAATTTATAGGTTCACAACACAAACTAAACGATTTCAGGGCAAACCGTAACACGGCTGATCATAGCTCTGGCAGTGCGGCAACCCTCCTCCAACTCGTTGATGTTCCTTTGTTGATCATGTCTATAATCTAAATACCTTGATTTGTATACACGTTCGCACGTAGTTTGCAATGTCCACTGTACTTTAGACACATTCTAATGCAACATTTTTATGTAATTGAATGTGCGAGTGAGGGAAAACCAAGAGTATTTGGTCGGGAATGTGCAGAAGATTTCTCGCAAAGCAGTCCAAATTGCCGGCAAGTTGGAGGTAATTTGGCAAGGGGATCCAAAGCGAGGCAATCAAGGCAATCAAGGCAATTTGGTCCAAAAAGGTCAAGTTTGGGGTGAATCGCGCCAAACCCATCAAATTGCCAGGGGGCATTTTCCTGATGGAGTGATCACTAGTCAAAATCCGTTACATTCAGGAACATTCAAATGGGTTTGGTTCAAGCGGCGAGCTCTGGCAAATAATTCTCATCTGCTGGTACTCCGAGCTATGAAAGCCCAAGCTCTAAACCCAAATGCGCTTCTTCCTATCGTCGCTGTTCTTACCGGCCTCTTCGTCTCGTCCACCCATGCTGTTGTCATCCGACAAGTCGGATTCCCCGAGACTGTTGAAATCAAGGTAACCGCGGCCTTGACTCGGGAGATAGCAGAAGACCCTCGCAAACGCGCAGGGGATTCATTCGCAAACTACACAGTAGTTATACTACAATCCACCAGGAACTACTTAACTAAAGGTAGGTGAATTAAACTAACTGGGGAGTATTTTACCAAAGGGAGAGAGAACAACACAGAATAAGGTAATGAAGGGGATAGGGAAAGGTACAGTACCTGTTGTCTTAATACGCCAGTCAACGGCGTAACAACGGCATCGGAGATAGCGAGCGATGGACTCGGAATTCCAACAGAGACTTGTTGCTATTCGAGCACTACCCCCAACCCATGCTCAAGCCCAGTGCCTAGGCCTCTGGAGCGTCTGGCGCCCTGCGGCTTCTGGGCGCCCAATGCTCAGTCCTGCAGTGCCGTTTGTTGTTCACGTGAGTTTCTGGTCTATGTGGACTGAGCGTTAATTTGGGCTCACCCCCAAGTAACAGTGGCATAAATCACAATGTAGCACACGGTCACGCGTGAAAGACCGAGTATTACAAGGGTTACAGGGGCTATTGCATGCGTCTATAGCTGCTCGCTGTACATTGGCACCAGCGGTGGCATGTCTGTTGCATTAGACCTTAGTAGATTCATATTAATTGAAGTATTTTTGACTGTTTCTAAACTGTTCTGTTGAGCCTACCCAGCCAGCAAGTGTCATGGCAAATGAAAAGTAATGGAAGCTAATTTGCCTCCAAGTTGGAGGTAATATACTGGGGGAATCCCTAGCGAGGCAATCAAGGCAATGGGGATTATTTGGTCCAAAAAAGTCCAAGTTGGAGGAAATTTGTGGCAAACCCGCCAAATTTCCAGGGGAGCATTTTACTGATGCAGTCTCCCTTTGAGACCTCTCTGACCTTTTAACTATAGAGTCCTCTCATCTATGGACACAAATTCCATTTCATCTCTCATCTCCTTCACTCTCTGCCAAGGCCTGGCCCAGACATTCTCTCTCCTTGGAGCGCTTGGGCACCGCAGAAGACAATCCTCGGGTTGAAACCGCAGCCTCTGAGGCTTCTTCAGCTCCCCGAGAGCCGCTCGAACTTGGCGTGCATGATATTATTGCTGCTCGCGATCTCCTTTTGATCTTCTTGCCCCCCCAACTCGTCTGAATCACCCTCGATCTCGCAGGATATTGGGCGCAGATCAAGCCGGCTCGTGCGCACGCGGTGCAGCTCTCCGCCCCCCGACCCGCCGCTGCTGACGTGTCCCCGCCGTGCTCCTCCTATCCTCGAGCACGAACGATCCGCCGATTCCGACCGAATTTAAAGATCCACGTGAAGGCCCGGTTATGATAGTCAGTCATGATCAGGGATGGTGCAGCGATCCGGCACTTGGAGGTGAAATTTCCACCCACATTTCTCGTATTTCCTTTAAATAATCCTGGACAGTATCAACCCCTGCTAGGCAGTTACCGCGGCTCCACCTGGTTCGAGGCCGCGATCTTACGCCCCAGCCAGGCGCAAGGCTCCACCACATCCCCTTTCCGCCTGCCCAGCTCCAGATCCAATCTAAATTTCAACGCACGCTCATCGTCGTGGCTGAATCGCCTGGGAACCTCACCCGTCGGGCTAGAAACCACCCTCCGGTACGATCCCGTCCTCGAAGTAGCCAACACGGCTGCGCATGGGGAAGGCAGCAGCCGCTGGAAAGTGCAAAGCAACTTCTGCGCGTCGAACGATCATAGGGAGCACGTCGTTAGGTGGGATACGGATGGGAGCCTGAGGGCTTTGTTGCCGCTCTCGTGCCTGGAGACAGGATTGCAGTCATCGCCAGAGTAAGGGTGTGTTTTTCGTCTGCTTCTTGTTCCGTTATCATATCCTTGTGGTGTGAACACTGACCATTGCTTTCTCCTTTTTTTCGGTATCCAGGATGGTCGAATTTCATTCAACGCGTTGAAGTCTCTAACATTCAAATCGATCGCGCCCGCGTGTTGAAATCCGGATATATTGGCGGATTCGGACGGGGAATTGAGCTGATTGAGTGGGGTTAAAGCTCAATAATGAATTTTCGAGTGTCTTACAACACCAATACTGGAGACATGAGGAAAGAATCGATCCAGCGGAGCATATATGAAGGGCGGCGGCAAACCGGGGTCATTATGATGTAGGGAGCATGCTCGGCGTCCTATCCCGCCTTCCTGCCTCTGTTTCAGTGCCATAAAAGTAGGCTCGCACAATTAACTCGGCCCCACTCCAGGTTCTGGGGAACACGATAGCGAAGTGATGAGTACACTGATGAGCATTGCCTCTCACTGGTCACGGAAGCCGTCAATTCCCGATCCAAACACAACCAGATGGGCCGATGTCCGATGTTCAAAACGTACGCCGTCGAATCCTATTCAATTCCATTTATACTAGCTAAAGTCGCTTGTCTGGTACAGAGCTGAAACCGGGATGCAAAAAAAAGACCCAGAAGCGAAAAATATGGATGTATAGGCTTGATTTTGAGGTGGGTAACCCGATCTTTTTTTGTGGAAGCCTTATAGAGATTATGAACAATCCTACCTAAGCAAAAAGGCCCATACCAATCGTCGGCTAGCACAGAAAATTGCAAACATGGCAAGAACGGAAATGTGTGGCAGTGCCAGAAGTCCTGAGAAGAGAATTATTATTGTGAGTGCCCCCTCCATTCTACAGGTCTGAAATCGTATGTGGGGGTCCTTCAGCAGTCCCTCTCCCTCTTCATAGTCACAGATTGTCCTGAGGTGCAATCAACCACTGTGCATGACCTCATTTCTCGGATCGGGGCCCTCCACCAAAATGGGTAACAAAGATAAAGGGCCCATGTTCCGCAACTACTCGAAAAAATCTGAAATTCTTTGTATATACACCACAAGGCGATTTTATCGTGTCCACCTGTTTCGTTTTACAAGTGATCGCATTGCCACTGAGAAATTGCATTGCCACTGAGAAATACGGAAGAACTTCATTTTTTTCGCATCTGGGTTTCAACTCTGTATTTTATATATCAGCTCGTGCACCCCGACGCGCCGTCAGCATATCAAGACTTGAACATTAACGTCACTACGTCCGAAGAGTTATTTTGGAACGAGCTCAAGTTGTTCAGATAATGTCGCGAGAATACTGCAATGGTTAGTTGTGTTCGAGTCGGGCGACAGGATATCTGCAAAGTTTGAAGCTCGACAAACTAATTCCTGCAACGTAGGGACATTTTCGTACCGCACTGGGCGGTGCGGGGACAGGGAAAATATGGCGTAGCTGGGAAGCCCTGCAGGCACCAGGGGCTTAAGGTAAGACGCGCTTAGTGGTTGTAAAAGGATGAATGCACCTTACGCCGATATTCGGTTAAATAACTTGATGAGCTCATGAGAACATCAATATTCCGAAAAAGGAAAGAAGTCAAGCGTTCGAACGGGTTTGAACTCATTCAGAGAATTGGGAAAAATTTGAACCTTGGACTGAACTTCGCGGTCAGGTTCAAAGATTTCTGAACTTGAACATGAACCTTGCGCGTTCGGTTCGGTCCGCTAATCAGGTTCGAACCTAATCCGAACCGGAGTTGAGCATTACTAGCCTACATTCAACACGACGACTGGTACTTTCGCTGCTGCCTGCGCAATGCCTTGGACGACTTGGCCGCAAGTTAAACGCCGTGATTATCCTTATCTCTTTGCGGGGAAGTCATCCAATCATTCATCTTGGGACGTTGAGTGCGAGATCACCGCTCGATCTTGCGGCCCATTAAATCTGCGCTTAAACTGCCATAAGCACTGCATTCAGACCCCCCCATAGGCACACATGTGCCTATGTTCGCAGATCTCTGCCGAGATGCGCCTATCCAGGTCTATGTTGGTCTATGTTGGTCTAGCGTGTCTGCCTACACGAGGCCTGCCCACGTTGACCGATCCGGGCCGATGGTGGTGTGCCGATCGTCGCCGACCCTGGCCGAGGTAGGTCCGCCTATTCCGGCCGGAACACGTAGACCAACCTCGGCAGATGGATCGGCAAAGGTCGGCGTGGTCTGCCTACACATATGCCTACTGGGATCCGGCAGACCTGTGCCTACGGGGGGGTCTGAATGCAGTGAAGAGGACGCGCGAAGACGGTGAGTATATTATTCAAATAAGTAAAATAGCCGAGCCAGAAAACGCGGCAGTGATTTCAATTTCTACAAAGTTCGTCATCTGGGTGTTTCCAAACGCGTATTCGTAGGTTCGTAGGGGCGAAACTCCCGAAATTCTAGGGACAAATGACCCATATGTTACACCCCAAAAATAATGGCTAACATGCGTACCAAAAGTCCGAGAAAATCATTCAGCACAAGTCCTGCTTGTTCTTGGACGAGTACAAAGCAGAATCGTTCACTATCCTCTCCATTTCAACAGCAGGGCTATTATCAGGAAGGCGCTGGCAAGGATAGCATTATTAGCGTGTCAGTGGCGCCATGGTAGCAGTTGAAGTATCTCACCTTGGTCTTGAATGAGCCTACGCAAAACTCTTGCGGAGTGTCAATATGAACCTGAAGAGGTGATATCAGCGGGGGATCTGTTGAGGACCTGGAAATCCGAATACCACAGCGGTCCGGTGGACATCTGGAGCACGCATTCCGTCAGCGTCAGTTTCAGCGGAGTGCCAACCAGACACTCACGAATGCCGCCATACTCGTCGCCGCCTCCGCTCCGCTCCTGATTTTCGCGCTCACCACGAAGCTGTGTGATCGCACCCGAAGACGTGTCATTTCCTGACCACGTTTTTCCGGCTTTCCTGGAATTGAGATTTGCGAGCTTCAAGTTTTGTAAGACGTCACGCCACCAGCGTACAGATTTTTTTCACTGTAGTACGAACCATAGTAATACAATATACGTGCCCTATGCAGTAGCCTATGCCGGTGGAGACTGGGATATATAAGCCAGGGATGTAAGGCGGTAAGTCGAGAAACTCACTATTACTTTCTTTCTTTGCCAGAAATCTAAACGAACAGGTGTATGAGTTCGACAAGTACCGGTCATTTCTGAAACCTACGCGACCAAGATAGCCAATGCTACGGTCGCCCCAGCGGCGCCGGTCTGGACGGTTTGTGCCACCAGTCTCTTGAGCAGACTATAAACGAAGATTAGATCCGGTGAATGATGCTGACTCATAAGCTCACCCTTTAGTCTCCTTAAACGACGACTTGACCTTCCTGAATTCCGACAGAAGAGCAACCGCAATGGAAATGTCAGTCGCGGCTGAGGTGACGAGCCAAGTTCTACATCCGCATGTTAGTTAAGTCGAACAAACTTCAGAGAAGATTACGACATACGTGGCAGGGATTATGACTTTCCTCCGATCCTTATATTCAGGGAAGATCGCGAGCGTGGCGCCAGAAGCGAACGCGCCGCCGATCTGTCAGCGACGGTTGGAATCAGGGTTTAAAAGTGTGGAGGAGGGATGAGAGCTTACTGCGACCATGATGAAGAAGAACAAAGTCGGGGTGATAAATTTGTTTCTGGTTCTAGAATGAATTAGAAGCTGGGCCTCGACACAATAATATAAACGCGCACAAGACCCAGTATCTGCCGGCCAGGAAACTTTGGGCCAAAGCGCCCACTACGCCAGTCGTAAAAACATAGAGCGAGTCAGGCTGCTCAATAACATGCGTTCGATTATGTTTCTTCCAGAAGGACCGAAATGACTTGCCCAATACTGGTTCTGCAGATATGGAAAATCTCCTGAGAACAGCGAACTGGGTCAATGACAGTGGTAGGTTCATGTGGAAAGACGCGCCCCAGTGAGTGATCAGGTACTGCACATGGTATATTAGCCTGTTCATGTGGAAGAAACAGATACGCACAAGATATACGCCGGTATAGTTTGCGATCATCGACACGGAATCAAACACGATGGCAGACGATACCAGCAACTACGAGGAGGGACGGAAGATCAGAGAATCAACACGGTTACACGACCGAGGGAGAAACCTTTAACATCCAAATGTCGTGTTTGAAGTGGCGGTAATAGTAAGCTGCCTGGAGCTAATTTATCTTCTCTCCACCATGAGATTTGGTCACAGATACCTGAACAATTTCGATGGTGTACAGAATCTGGCATCCATAGTTGTCTCAAAACGCAAAAACGTGTCAAGACATATGCTCACTGAATTTGCCCAGGTTCCCACAAGCAAAGCCCTGCATAAACAAAGTAAGGCCGTGTTTCGAAAATTCGATGAGAATGAATGTACCCAAGAACCAGGTCCGCATTGAAAGACATTGTAGAAGGAAGAGGAGAAACAGTTGACCAAACGAAGGTGCTGGCGGTTTTAATATTATCGACATGGGCAATCGATCACAAATTGCCAGACATGGTTAGACTCGTACAAAAAAACAAGCGGTGCCGGCCCAACCCTGCGTTTCACCGTGACTCCATGTCTCGTAAATTTTGCTCGTCCGGCACTGGCCGGACTGTCATATATAGGGATATATAGCGAACTTCTCACGATTGCCGAGGAATGAATGCTGATCCCCACGAACACTCGGTCAAAATAGTACACCAAATCCTAGGGACACGCCCGCGTCACTGCATGACAATGCCGCAAAAGAGGACAACCCTGAAAAGGGTGCTCGGGCTATTCAACTACTTTTTGACCAACGGATCAGCAAATACTCGGCTTTGAGCTGCTGAATTCGAGAAAGAAAAAAGAAAAACTGTGTCTCATACCGAATCTGCCCCGGACAACTGGGCAGTAAGTTCCGGTCAACGGACGGAGGAGCAAGGTCTGCGAGCGAGGAGCCGAGATTTATTCAAGGGCGGAAATGGCTTGGCAAAACACTTACCATACCAGCTGGGCAGGGAGTCTCAACGTACCGATGTACCATTTTATCGTTAGTCCGAGACAAAGAAAAATTCGCAGGAAAGGGACGCGCCGCTCTCAATTTGAATAGTCGGTATCAATGGCTGCGACGCTGGGCAATGACATATCGACCATGAGCTTCGTCCCGGGTGGGATTGCGCAAGGGACGATGCTTGCGCGGAAACTGTCCAGACTGTCAATTAGGTAGAGCCGGGGTAGTACAGAAGGTTCAGACTGCAAGGAAAGTGAAACGTCAATGAGGCTACAAGACAGACTGAAAAAATCTGGCCACGCGCTTGCTCAATCCCAATGCCAAGAAAGCTGTGCACGCCTCCAGATTCCCCTATGCGACGCGATACAATAATCAAACCGGCCGAAAATCCACTACAAAAAAACTCTAAGCGGAGGCACTGATGACACGTGATAAACACTTACAGGCATTAGAGCGGCCGACGCGATGGTGGCGGTCAGGGAAACGCCACGCGTAAACATGAACAAATAGCTGCCTTCCAACACAATAATCCTCACAATAATCAACACTCACAGATATTTCGTGTTTGGAGCATGCCTAAAAATGGAATGTAGAGTGATAGTCATCCTGTGCACATTTTACGGGACCAACGCATTTAATTTATTCCAAAGTTCAGAATCATATCGAATCGGTGTTCAAGGCGACGATGCGGGATGCGGTAGTTAGAACACCAGCGGGGTAGATCCGATTGACCAGGGCAGTGCCGTGATGGATCCGGGGAATAGGGGAGGGAGATGCGCAGCCACTACAGCGCGGTGGGGGAGGGAGAACGGATGGAGCGGCATTGGATGCGATCTGGAGGCGCGTGCAGGGAGACGGCGTCGAGGGGACGTGGTATGCGGGGAACGGGGGTTGCGTAGATGTCCACCAGATGCTCAGGGACGGGACAGCGGCGAGGCGAGACGGAAGCGAGGCGGTGCGGGCGCAGCAGCAGGGGCGGGTAGGGCTGCGGGAGAGAGCGGTCGGTGCGGGTGCGGGCAGACGGTGCCGTGCCAATGTAGTCGGGGGGGACGGACATGGCGGTGTGGACACGTAGCGGGACGCATGCAAACACGGAGACGGGTGCACGCAGCGGGCGCAGGGTAGGACGGGATGGAACAAGTGTGGCACGGCGCAGGTGAGGCGGCACGCAGTGTGTGGCAGAGGATGGGCGGCGGGGCGCGGCAGCGGTGTGGCACGGGGCGAGACGGGTGTACGGAGATGGCACAGCGGCGAAACGGGACGGGGCAGGGCGGGGCAGCGCAAGGGAGGAGCGCGGCGGCAGAGTGGGCAGGCAACGTGTACTGCGCGAGTGGGGCAGCGCCAGCGTGGTGACATGGCAAGTGCGGAGGGGCAGTACCAGTGTGGGACGGGCGTGCGTGCAGGGGGAGAGGGCGGTGGCGGAGCAGGTGGGGCGGGTGTGCACCGAGGGCGGCGTGGGGAAGAGGCCGCGCGCGCGGGTGGGAAGTGCGCGGTGTGGTTAGGGAAGTGGACGCGGAGATGCACCCGCGCAGTCGCTGGCGCAGGTTGGGGAAGCGGGGCAGGGCGGGCCGAGGCCCATGCGTTGCGTTAGGGAAGTGCGTGGCGTTCGTTTGGCAAGTCTGCGGCGTTCGTTTAGGAAGTCTGCGCACGTGGGGACGGATTTGGGAAGTGGGTATGCGGTGACATCGACGGGAGGAAGGCGCGGCGGAGAGGGGTCGGCACGGGTTTAGGAAATTAGGGGTCGGCTCTGTGGCGTTTGAGAGGTTAGGAGAGGGAAGTGGGCGCGAGTGAGGCGTACCGAGAAAGTGGAGGCCGAAGTTTGGGAAATCTTAGACAGGAGGACTAGGAACGGCTAAGGAGGGTTAGAGGGAAGTTAATGGAAGGTTATGGAAGTACCAGGGTGCGTTATGGAAGTGGGGGGGTCAAGTTGTCCGGAAGTCGTCGACAGATTGGAAGAAAAAGCCGTGTGACCACAGTCACCGATGTGACAATGCTGCAAACATCAAACCTCCCGCATCCCAAATGAGAAGGTCGCAGATATTTGGGATTCCTGGGAGGGAAGGTAGGTGAGCAGGGACGTCGGCTCAGGTAGGTCATTATAAGGTTCTGGGTGGTTTTTGGGTCTCTAAATCACATTTTTGGGTAAGCACATGAGGATTGGGAAAATCACGGCACGGGAATGGGCAGAAAACGGAGGTTGGAAGAAAAAGGGGTATATGTCAACCGCCTTTGATGATATTTTTATGATTCATCCCAGGAAATACAGGCGAGGTTGCGGGGAATCCGCCCATCACGGGACAAAGCTTTCGTAGAACTCCGTGTGTGCAGCGAACGGGGCTTGACCAAGTCAATCTTCTTGGACGTTCCGTACTCTGATCGGTGCAATGGCACCACATGATGCCGATATCTCAAAAATTGAACAAGAGCTCCACACCATTGTTGAGTTGTTCGAATATTCACCCCTTTCCTCGTGATGGCTCCAACATATCATTTATGATGTACGTTCTCTCGAATTTTAAATTGACATCAAGAATTTCCGCCAGTTTCCCGAAGTCAAGGACAAGGAGCTGGAAGCAGGATGTATTGTCATGGTGATGTTCACTCTTGGGAGGTACAATGGCAATGACGGTGGTGTGAATCTCTCTTTCATGATACTGTGGCTGACGGTGAAACTCCTGATGAAATCGAGAGTGCGGTTATGGTAAAGGATCCGTTCACCTGTTAGCGATGAAGCCAATCAAGAAATACTTGCTTGTAATTTTGTAAAGTCAAACAATGGACCTTTGGCATATGAATACAGAGTATCGTAACCAACACAGTAGCTTGATATACAGTGGCGCTCAAAAGTTCTGCACGCGGGCCGGATTGATCAATACCAGGGTTTCAAGAAATTAAAATGCCTAACTTTTGGTGTATGGATCATAGCTTAGGTTATGTAGAGTGCCTGTGCAAGATTCAGAGCCAATGGATGAGTTTTGGTCCATCACGACGGCGATTTCCTCGGATCGTGCCAAATCAGGATGCCAAATATAAACAAAGGGGCGGAAAGAATTGCTCAAGGGTCATTCAAATGTTGTACAAAAAATACGAAAATATTAGTACTTGGTATAATTGCCCTTCGCAGCATGCAGGGTCTGAACTCGATGCGGCATTGAGTCGTACAAGGTGTTAATATAGACCATGTCCAAATTCTTCCACTCTTCCTGCAAAATCTCCCATAATTCATCAGCATTCCGTGGTAACACCTCGCGAGCCCGCAGTTGGCGATCCAGTTGCTCCCATGCATGCTCGATGATGTTCATATCGGGTGAAGATGGGCCCATCGCAAAATTTTGATGTCGTGATCGTGAAACCAGTTGGTGGCACGGGCAGATGTGTGCTTGGGATCACCGTCCTGCTGAAAAACAACAGCATCGGGCTGGAGCGAGTAGTCGGCGAGGGTACCCAAGAAGGATTCCTCGAGGATGGAGCAATATTGGGCAGCATTCATGCGTCCTTCGACACGATGAAGCCGCCCGGGTCCATGCTCGGTCAAGCACCCCCACACCATCACATTTCCTCCACCGTGCTTCACCGTTTTTTTGATGTTCCGTGGTTCCAACTCCTCGTGGGGTCTCCTACGGCAATACTGCTTCCCATCGGATCCGAAAATCATGAACTTTGATTCGTCGGAGAAGATGACATCGCGCCAATCATCTGCTGTCAATTCCAGCATGTCCTCTGCCCACGCTCTTCGTTTATTAACGTGGATTTTGCTGAGGAATGGCTTCGCACGACGTATGCGTCCATTCAGCCCTTCCTGAGCAAGGGCTCTGCGAACGGTGGATTGGCCTACATGTGGGAAAAGCTCGTGATGGACATCGGCACCATCATGGGCATCGCCAGATTCGATCATTCTGACGGCGCGGCGCCTGTCCCGTTCGGATAAGACTCGGAGTCGACCAGATTTCGGTTCATAATGGTAGGGATCCCCCATCTCTGCGACCCGATGATAGTTTTGGGACACAGTGGACCGGCTAATCCCGAGCTCGTCGGCAATTTCTTGGAAATCCATATGTTCCCTTTGATGCATCCGCATGATGCGGGCACGCTTTGTTGGAGTGCAAATGACCATGGAGGAGGGTTCGAAGAAGGTTTACAACAGTTCAGAAGTTGTTGGTATGCAGGGAATGGCAGCGCGAACGTTGTGTGGTGGTTGTTTGGAAAGAACGTGATATTGTGACAACTGTGACTCGTCATGTTATGACCTCATCGGTTGTTTCCCGGACCAGTACAGCTCGGCTGGTTCCAAAATTTTGTATACACACTCTACATAATCTGAGCTACGATCCATACACCAAAAGTTAGGCATTTTAATTTCTTGAAACCTTGGTATTGATCCATCCGGCCCGCGTGCAGAACTTTTGAGCGCCACTGTAAATGTCTTAGTTTCCCTTTTTTTCGTCGCTTAGATGAAAATTGTAATGAGAAGACACCTGAATGCGCATGTCCTCACTTGAGGCCTGCACCGTCCTACACTTCTTGACGATCATCTTGTCTGTACCTGACTGGCATTCATGTTAAATAAAGCTTACATGTTAATTTATTTATCATTTCACAAGAACTTGAACAAAGCAAAACAAAAACAGACCAGGGGTCCGGCGCTCCCGCTGCTATGGATATATATTGGACGCAAAACATGGAACCCAAGCAACTGCCGATGGTAAGATGAGAGCATTCCCATCCCGGAACTTATCAGCTTAGTCACTGCTTCTTCAACTTCAAGTGTCTGACTCTTCATTTTGCTGCGGGCGTACTTGCAGGGCATCCTACCAACACCCGAGTCTATTAATCTTATTTTTTGCCAACGGAATTTCACGACTTCCGGGGCTTACATGTTTCCTCTCCATGACAAGTCGAAACTACGCCTCCGGTGGTCTGGTTTAGCAGTTACTTCCTACTGTGCGACAAACCGTAGACAGGTCCAATTCCAGTAAATTTGGCCGCGGCCAGGTGTCAAGTTGAAGCTAAGCCAAATTTAATCCACCCTTAATTCAGTTCTCTGAGGAATCAAACGATTGGTCAGTCCTTTGGCTCCATAACCTGCGAAATTTTGAACGACCTAAATTTAGCCTGACTTGGGCTGGAAAAAAAGATGTCTATCGTTTTTCATTCAGCTGTCCCTCAACTTCTCATGGATATCCCTTCTGGAGGCCTTGCGCTCCGCAGTCTCCTCTGCAACCTGAAACTCTCAATCTCAATTTCAATCACACCATATAGGTCCTCGGTCTAATCCTCGGTCTAACCCAAGTACCTCTACCAAGTTACATCCATTGGGTGGTCCATCGCGGGATGGACATTGGAACCAGGAAAGATCGACGGCTGCAATGGAGGGAGTCTTCATCCTATCCGTCACCAGAGTGCAGCGGGCCGCTTCTCGGCCCACCACTTCGTTTGGGCGGTAAATATGAATTGTCATCGGAAACTAAAGCGGACAGACACACGTAATCTTATAAATAGGGTGATATTGGTGTCACAGTCTCGTATAAAAGCCCAGCAGCCTTCAACGAACAGCATCTCAACATGCACTTTGCGTCCTTCGTCCTCACTTTCACGACTCTTTTCGCCACCGCTCGCGCCGGTGGGCACGGCGGCTTCACCGCGACGTGCACCAACATCAACTTTGACCCATCGCTCAACCTAGCGGCTGACTGCCAGTCTACCCACGGGGTTGTTTCGACCAGCGTGAACCTCAACAAGTGCATCAAGCAAAACAACAACCAACTCCAGTGCGCGACCAAGTACGCTATGCTCCCATTCCTTATGCCCATGTCTGACTGACTGACTTACCGCGACCAGCCCAAACCCCTTCTTCTCCAATGTTTGCCATCCATGCAGCATGACTGGGACCATCCTTTCGTGCAACTGCGCAGGCGTGACGGAGACCATCGACGTCAGTAAGTCACGTCTCATCTCGGCTCGCAAGCAAGCTCCCGTGCTGACCGTGTGCGCACTCACCAGACACCTGTGTTTTCAACGATAACGGCCAGCTCAACTGTTGATCTTTGCGGCGTCGAAAAGTGTACCCGCCGAGCGATAATACAGTCGCCAAGTTTCTCTGATGCGTGTGCATACGACGTAGTAGTCGCGGTCAAAGATGATTTTACGAGATTGCACAGGCAATACAGTTGAGAATTCGGTGAAAGGCATCAAAGTCGAGTTGGAATTTGTGGAGTTGCTGAAGATCCCCGGTCCCAAATAATAGATAAGAATTCAGTTGCTCTGAATCCATGAATCCAATGCAGCGCAAGGAAAATGAAAAGCACCGGCCCACCATCTAATCAGAAAACGAAATCTTAACGCGATCACGTGTCGGGCAATAAGACGCGCTCACGTTGGCCGGCAATCATCTTTCGTGGAAAGGAAGTTCTGTCCCGTACAGTTTTAGCAAAGGCGTCATCGAGTCATCCTATTCAGACACTGGAGCTATATTATGGGTGCTGAGGCCGTCGTTTGGATTTGGTTGAAGTCTCCGCATCGAGCTGAATCCGATAAAAGGTATGAATCTGCCCCAGTCAAATATCAAAATACCTTCAATAAGTATGAGTGCGCCGGGGGAGAGCCTTCTTGGCCAGGAGTAGTCACAAAGTAGTCATCATTAGCTTAGAGCTAGCCCCAGCTAGGATAGGCTGTCAGTCGACTGGTGACTTGGCCTTGAAAGTTGGCGCCATCGGGTTGTACACGGCGCGTGTCGCGATAAGCGGGTTAATTGTCGACAAGATGTATGGAAGACAGCAGTTGGTGGCTAGCTAAGAGTGGCTATCATGCATTCTCCACCGCATTTTACCGAAGCCGTAATGCCGTGTTCACGGTGAAGAGCGTAGGGAATTTTGCACGTGCAAAATCCCCGGATTAGCAGTAACAAAGGAAGGAAAGAGCCAGAGAATAATGAAGGACTTACAGGTCTCAGGAAGGGCGGCTGTTTCAAGTGGAGAGGTTCTGACACTTGAGAGTAAAAAGTTGAAAGGCGGACAATGCGCGGAGCTGCGAACTAAGATCGCGTCCGCGGGGATCAAGGGAACGTGGCCCTGCGGTCACGTGGTGACGTAAGCAGGATGCGTTGCGCGCGCAAAACGCGTCTTTCGACGCGTTCCGGTGCATGGTTGCTTTGCCACAGCCCCGGGCTGTGTTCGGTTGTCATAGTAGTGCACTGGGTTGGGGAATTCGGGCAGCAACCGACCAAAACAGCGGGTCTGTAGCAAAGGAAAGGGGAACAGAGATTTTGGATTGGTTCGTCCATGGATACCAGAAAGAAAAGGCAGTGCGGTTTGGTCTCATTTAGGACTGTTTAGAGCGTACAAACAACTGTAGTATAAAAGGGACACCGGATTGTAGTAGAAAGGAATAATACTCGCCCAGGCTCACCCCTGTGTTCTGTGGAATTCATTTGATTGGTTGCTGGAACTTGGAACGGATTGGAACATATTGGAACTGATTGGGAACGGAAACGGGACACTTAGTTGGAACTTGACGGAACGGAACGGAATTCACGGAGGATTGTGAAATGGAACGGAAACTAGTTAAGGAAGAAAGAATTCACGTGATCATACACACCTACGTCTCGACACAAATTCGCATTCGTCGTACATTTCGGTGCGAACCCCCGAACACAAGAAGGATTCTAGGAGGTTGTTTTGTGGGTTGTGGAGAATTCCTGAGAAGGAATTCACATACCGACACCGATCACTAGCCTTTCAACGGCCCGTAACGGCTCCACGGACACAGTCAACACGGCTGACTCCCGTGTCGTGTCCCTGCCGAGTAGACGGACTCGATCAGCCCACGGACACGGCACCGTATTACGGTGCCGCATTCCGTGGTCCACGGTTACGGTGGACAGGCCTAGCGCCGCGTTACATAGGAGGGGGAAGACAGGAAGCCAGGGTACAGACCGGCACCGGGCAAGCTACTCAATGCCAGCGGAAAGAATCGATGGCAAAGCGGGTCACATTTGGATCCGATTGAAGGCCGGGCGATCGAACAGTGGGCAGTGATTCCGAGTCGCCGCTGCTGCCAAACACAAGCACACTTCTTTTCTTGATGCATCACCCCGACCTTTCTTTCAATTTGTACGTCCTTTTTAGTCTCTTGCACTGACTTCCCACTCGCAACCTCGTTCTGAAGTCTGTTAGTTACCGCGCCTTGATTACCGTTACCCGCCCTTATTATGTAAGTTTCCATTTTGGGAACTCACGTGTTTGTGTCCCGGACGCGTCGAATCGCGTTGTTGACGCGTTTTTCAAAGGTTTCTATCTTGGAACGGTGTTCATTGTTGTTTTGTGCTCTATAATACACCATTATGGAAAAATGACCCAATGGGAGGATGCCAACACCCAATTGTGCACCTGGAGCTGCTTTTGATGCCAACTCATGCACAACTGACCAGGCAGCAATCACAAATACTATTCAGACAAGTCTTGAACCTATTATAGACCTGAGAATGTGTTCCTAAGAAATTTGTCGCGCCTTGACATTGTGGGGTTGGGCATTACCCAATTGGACGTTGTGCACGATCACGTGCTTTGTTTCCAATTGAGCCACGTTTCCGATTTTGTCGCAACCGAAAACGGGCCCAGTTTCATGCACATCTTAACAAAAATTAGGCCGAGTTCCTCAATTATAGAAAAGAAGCATCCAGACAAATTGTTAAGAGGGATTCATAAATTTTCCAAAAACAAAGAAATTGGATCCAACCCCGCTACCAAATCAGACTTTGCGAGGGCAGTTGTGGAAGGCGGAAAAAGTCCTGATAAGGATTTATTGGTCTCCTTGTCATCTTTGTTTGTAAGATGTCACCTCGGTACAATGTGTTGGTACCTGGGCCGGAGCGACGAGCCCGGGACGGGGATCACATTTTACCATCAGAGGCTGTGCAGCGACGCGCCAAAGACGCGACTTCGATCTATTTACTTCCACTCACCTTCTGACATCCTCCATGGGCCGGGGACGCTCGGAGAAACAACTAGCCGCTCTTGCAAAGGGTCGTGAGAGGCGTCACAATACAGAGAAAGAAAACCTGGTCCCGATTGTCACTACACCACCCCGGTCAGGAACGCGAGCGCAGAAGTACATTTCGTCATTGAAGGAGCGCCTGGAGGCCCAGTCGTACGAAATAAAGTCTCTGGAGACCTCTAACATGGAATTACAGACCGAAAACACGTCTCTACACGCACAACTCGACGCTTCTACAACACATATCCATGTTTTGGAATCACAGAATGCTATCGTCTCCCGGCAGCTTTTGGGCGCTCAGGAAGAGCTTCGCGACGCCCACGAAACTATCCAAGAGCAGTCTGCGACTATTAAACGAAATATTCAGTGCATACACCGGCTTGTTCGCGATAAATCCGTGTTGGCCGCCAAGGCTGCTTGCCTCAAACAAGAGGTTTTGCGCGGTGTACTTCGAGCTGAAGCGGGGGAGAAATTTTCAGCATCCCAGGGATTGCGTATCGAGCACCATCTACAGAGCATTCTTCGCCTTGAGGCTATGGTGGATTCCAACAGAGAAAAACAGCGGGAGCTGAAGAAGACTTTACGGGCGACGGAAATGCGCGAAGATCGCGCCAAGACCGCTCTAGAAAACGCTCGGAAGACGATTCGGGATCGCTCCAAGTGGACGGGCATGAAGGGCCGCATCTACAGCTCTCAGTATCGCTCTCTTGCTCTCGCTTTCACCCGCGCTGGCTGTGCGCAGGCTCGATTTGGTCCGCTACTTTCTCGGGTTGCTAAAGTCTTCAAGATCGACATTAAACGCTGTATGCACCGCCGCACTGTCGGGCGCGCCATTACCGAAGCTGGTATCAAGGTCCGCCTACAACTGGGGCATGAAATGGCGCGCGCAAAAGGTGGTGATATTTTTCCGACTCTTCTGTACTTCTTTTTTTTGATATAGTGGGATTTTAAGCCGTCTGTCTGAGCAGCGATGGAACCAGCCATCGAAATGTGAAGTACGAAGCTCGGCATCTAACCTACTCAGCACCGACATATTCCACCGATCCTACTGCGACTCAGACGGCATTCAAGACACGTGTCATGGAAATCGACCACGCGCTGGATCATACTGCTCAAAGTCAATATGAAGGTTGGGAAATTGCGAGTCGAAAAATTGCAGAGACATACAGCCATAGTCCGCTCGCTCGCCGCGATGCTCAGGACGGTCTTGCGTATGATTCCGACGATATTTGGCGCAAGATGGTCGCTCACAACGCGGACCATGCGAACGACGTGCGCGCATCGGCTGCAAAATGTATCGAAAAGAAGCGAATTGTTGCAGAGAAGGATCTTGGGAAGGAGGAGCTTGATGCGATGTCAGAAACTGAGATTGAGGAAGCGCTGTGGGATGTTGTTCAGGAGATGTGCGATGATCCAACGGCGGTGGACCTGAGGTATTCCAACCCCTCTCGGAATTTATCAGGCTGAGATTATTGTTGATAGCGCACTTCCCGAAGACATTCGCGCGGAGGCCCTGCAATCTCTCGCTGCTCATCTAGGCTCCACTGCCTTCGAAAACTTGTCCGAACACCAACAGCATCTTCTCACGCGTGCTGTCATCGCTGGATGTTGCGAACACAAAGATCACAACTGTAGCCTTGCGGGTACAAAAGGAATGGAGGTCACGTGGGGAGAGCTCAAACTCACACTGCCGATCCTCCTTGCCAACAAGGATAATGCGGCTACAATTGCCCTCGGAGACGATGCGGACTCGGAAGCTGTTGAACGAGCAATCAAAGCGAGCGCGCGCAGTGGTCATAAACTCGTCTCGATCTGTGGCAACCTCTTTCGCCACAAGGACGACAAGAAGGGCCATCAGGATCTCCATCGTCATTTCTTTTCTCAAGTCAAATACGACATCACCGGCGAGCATTCCACTGTTATTTTACCGGATACGTCCAATAATCGGTTCGGCACTCATAACACTGGCGCTGCGGAGTTGGTGTCGTACCACGCGGCCTATCTCCAGTTCTTCGGCATTATACGCGATTCAAAACAGACTCCGGGGCTGAATCACTCCGAGCAAAACACGTTCAATGGATTGAACGACCTGGCGACAATGACTGAATGCTGCGTAATGACTTTGTACAAAAACGCAGTCTCAGATCCGTACGTCGCGGCCATTCGGAAACCAGGCGTAAATCATCTTGATCTCGGCCCTCTTCACGAACAACTCATTTCCCACATCGAAAAACTTGTCGTTAATCCGGACCTCCTGCTGGACCCGACGGAATCATGCGAGGATGTGACATTGGACGGATTGCCTTTTCGTGACCAATTTGCGGTTGATTCTGTCCATTTCATGGCATCTCGCCTTCCCCATCTCGAGCCCATTCTCATCGCGTTTCTGAAGGCAACTCTCCCCGCATGGAAACGTTTCTCTGCCGAATTTTCGACCGATGGGATCATTCATTCCCTTACGCCCGCGGAGAAACTGTTGATGTTTATTCCCCGACAAACGACGCCAATGAGAGCTTGCTTGGAGGCTGGCGAGTGCGTGCTTGTACGCGCTCCGCAACTACAGTGGCTCACTTTAGTGCATGGGAATCATATCACCGCAATGACACGGAAGCCTTCTCGGATGCCAAGCTTGACACAGAGGAAGATGCGTTATATATCATGTGATTGGCTCGCACGGAGGATGCCAGTGGTGCCATGCGAAAGTTCCGCGATGAACTCTTGGCGTTCAAGCAGCGCGCGGCTGAAGAATCTCGTGCGAAGCAGCAGGCGAAGTCCGATGCAGCCGCGGAGCGTCTGGCGGAGCTCAGGGCCATCGTGATTGTGACAGATCCCAAGGAACTCGGGAAACTGAAGAAAGACGTGCTTCGACAGCAGCTGGACATCCGGCGCGAGCTGTTACAGGAGACGGTAATCGCAAAAGCAAAATTGAAGGACATGAAAAACAAGCCCCAGCTGCTAAAAGCAATTCTGGAATCCGATGAACGGTTTGCGTGTCATAATTTGGTCCATTGTGCACAAACTGACTTGGATGGTTCGAATAGGCGTTTATATCCCGGCAATAATTCCACTGATACCCAGGCTGAATGATACCCACAAAGAAAGAGATACCCCAGCACATAATTATCACATACCTGTATCAATACCATGCAAAATTGCACAGTTTCGAGGCGAATTACAGCCAAGGGAGTTGTTGAACTTGCGTGTGATCAAGTCTTGATGGAGTTGTGATTTTGCGACATGAATATGTCATCAGCAAGAGCTCCCTACGTCCCAAAAGTCTGGATATAGTATTTTAATAGTTCAATACATCTCTGACGAATTTCTCAAGATTTTAGACTGCCCCAAGACTGTACTAGACTTCGTTGAATTTGGGCTGAAAACAGTGTGATTAATGTCTACGTGAAATTGTAGTAGATACTTGGAAAATTTCAGGATTGTAGTGGGGCGTAGCCTGCCATGTTGGCAGCAACTTTGCTCTTTGAAGTTTGCGAGAGATGCGGTTGTGGGACGGGTTCATGCAAAAAGGTCCGAAAACCTCGCATTTTTGGACCCAAAAGGGAATTGGGCACGTGACCATGTACGACGTCCAATTGGGTAATGCCCAACCCCACATTGACATCTGAAAACGCGTCCTTCCAAGTCTCGCGCAGTTTCCATTAGATCCGAAAAGGAAAGCTTACATAATAAGGGCGGGTAACGGTAATCAGGGCGCGGTAACTAACAGACTACGTCCTTTTCCCTCAACTCCCCTGCGTGATTGAAGTGGCATCGCTGACGATCGATAGGGTAAGGATGCCCGCCTCCCAGCTCAAGTGTCCAGCGCCATAACGCCGCCGGTAACGCCTTCACGCCCCGTCCTCCCTCGCTACAATCTCCACGTTCGCTGTGGTTCGCAGCCCGAATATGAATCGGTCCGCCTCTAAGCTCCCGCGTTTCCTGCAATCTCTACTACGATTAGGGTAGTGCGACCGCCCAAAGGCCCTCTCCATCGACCGTCCGCCGCATTCTCCTCGCACGCCACGTCCAATTCCACGTCCATCTCCTCCGGCGCCCGCGCAGGGAGCTTCCCCGACCTGGGCAACGACGCCCGCGAGCGCCGTCCTCTCTTTGAATCACCACGCACACCTGCAGCGGATGCACCATTTGCCGTTGCAATCCGACTTATCATATGGCTCTGACGACAGTGCGCGCCGTCATGGAGCGGGAGCGGGACGCGGTGTTTGTACAGTACGAGTGGGAGTGAAAATTCGTAAGTTTCTTACATATTTGTTTTCACTGGCTTCTTCCTTCCCTCTTCATCCTTCTACGTCTCTCGCCTTCTTTGCGTTCCCTTACGGGCCTCACCATGACCTCACTGACACTCGCTTTCACCTAGAATTATATTATACGCATCCTACAATCTCACCTCCCCGTTCTGCGCCTCGGGGACGACCAAAAAGAAGTGGTGGATGCTGGGCGGCACGAAAGGCTGGACCAGCGACACAGATGGGGGTATATGCTCTGCGCCGGGCAGAGTTTGTTGGTGATGGCGCTGTAATGGCTCGGTGGTGAGTCTTCCTTGGTTTTATCTGTTTTCGTTCCTCTTTTCGTTCTGTCTTCTCCCCGTTCACGTTTCCGTGCGCGAGCGTTCTTCGCGGCGGTTTGGGTGAGGTTGGACGGGCTTTCGCTTTTGTTTCTTATTCTTACCTTCCTGATACTCACCCTTGTCCTCATCGCCGCTGTATGTGGCTCACGCAGTCACGTCACCCAACCCACACGAATTTTGCATCGTCCTCCACGCCCTCCATCCCAACGCACTAGCCATCCTAATATGATGTGCTCGGGGGGCGTCGTGCATGGGGACCGTGCTTTCTGGAGGTGCTGGAGCAGCACTCGGTCTGCTGGCAAGGCACGAGCGTTTGTGATGGCAGGGGGATACCATGTTGGTCGTATCCGGTCGTGGGCGAGGTGATTTCTTGGCGTGACCGGGGGTGAGCGCGTGGATGTGCTGGACATCAGCAACAGCGGCCGTTTGGGCTGCGGGGTGGATATCCTGCGCTCGAGCACCTCGCGAGTCTGAGGCTTTTTCTTTCGACTTTTCTTCCCGCGTCGTTTGGATTTCGGTTTTCTTGGCCGGCGGGGTGGATACCCTTGTATGTCCCTCCTTCTGGTTTCATTCCTTGCCTGCTATCCCTCACCCCGGCATCACACACACATGATAACTTATCTTCTTCTTAGAACCGCTACTCACGCCAGCCTCCGTGCCGCTCTTCCCACCAACGTCGACGAAGGCGTACGCCGCCCCACGCGCGTCTCCGGTCCTTATTCCTCGACACGCCCACGGCACCGTTTGGGGTGCATTGCATGGTGTTCGCGGGGAAGGCCGCGGGCAGGGACTGTGGTTTGGACCCAATGCAGGCGCAGCGCATTGAGGTACGTTACTTTCCCCTCTTATCCTCCAATTTATCCTACTGACCTTGTCCCCAGAACTCTCGTCGATATCTACCCATATGCGGCCATGGCGTGTCTGTCACTACAGGCGGCACGCCCGACCAGGGAAGAGGTTCGCGGCTTTGCACTCGCCCGCCACCCTCGCCGCTACGCAATCGCACTCGCGAGTGTCTTCGGGGCACGGCTCGTCGCGTGGGCACGGTGCGTGGTCGCCGCCGTCGCCGTCGCCGTCAAGCCACTTGCAGGGCAAGGCGCACATGAACCAGAGATACAGATGCGGGGCGACTGACCTATGCTAAGGTTGCTCGGAATCCGGCTGGGCCTGGACGGCGTCAACCCGGTGCACCATGAGACGATCAAAGTATGTATATTGCTCTTGTTGTCTCTTCGTCCTTTGTAATCCTGAACGCTCGCGCCTTCTTTTTCAGATGCTGTAAACCTTCCCCCAGCCCCCCACCTTCCTCCACCGCCAGTCTGCGTACTTCGCATCTGGACACGAGCGGTCGCACTCCTGGAGAGCCGCGAACGTGCCGCCGCTGCCGTCTTAGGCGAACAGCGCGAATACGTACCTCCACAGCAGCCCGCACACAACGTTTCAGATTCACCCCTGGCTCAGCGGCGACGCACCGTCCCCATTTCTCACTCCGACCTCGCTCCCCCTCGTCACCCCCGCTGCGCCTCGTAAGTGCGAACACACCCCAAAGCGCGCCGCTCACCACAGCCTACTTCCGTGAGCCCCCCGCCGCCCAACCCACTCCGCATCATGCACCCGCGGATCCCTTTCTGCCCGTCGACCTCAAGCTGCCCGAGGAGCTCGCCGCGGACGCGCCGATGCCGATCGCGCCTCGGGACGTGCTCGTCGCGCTGCACTATAGGCGGACTGGGACGCACTGAGCAAGGAGGACCAAGAGAGGTGGTGACGAAGACGTTTACGCAGCGGTGCCGCGCAGAGGCAGCGTGGAGCGGGATGCTGCTGGTGGAGTTGGGAGGTCGCCCAGAGCAATAAGGGCGCAAAGCGCGTGGATTCCTACTGGAAAAACGGCGTTTAAAAGGCTGATGAAGGCGCCCGACCATCCCGATGGTTGTGTGCATGTGTGGTGACTGTGTGAGGAAGTGGGATAGAATCTTGGACCAGGGGCGTGTTGGCGTTTCCATTTTTTCTGACGCTTTCTTTCGGTTTTTCCGATCTTCTTGCACGTTCTTGTTCAAAATTACAAAGTATGCACCCACTATCAATAAATATCTGTCTACTCATGTCTTACACCGCACATATGTTTGTATACTCTCTTTCAAAATTGTTGTTTTATCTCGTATATTGTCCCTGTCATCAAACTCACTTCGCCTGGTTCCTTGATATCCGGGAATCCTCAAGGCTGCCAGTTTATTTTCGCAAAGTCACGAAGCCAAACTCACATCCTTGAACGCAGGGTGCCACCGAGGCTAAATCATGACCCAGATCTTGGCAAACAAACACCTGCTTCAACAGCTCTGCCGAGAATTTGAATCCATCGTTGTTTTGTCTATTGAACGCGCTAGCTATCATGGCATTGACTTCGGCTTAGACTTGGGGGATTCTTTGGTCTCAAGATCATGAATTCTTGGCACTTCCTCCTGCTCGTGGCCTTTGTATCAATGGCTTGCATTCAGTTTTGTCAATCTGCAACTCTTTGCTTTCTAGATTCTAGTCCTCGTAGATTAAAGAAATGGCTCCGCCATTATCGAGCAGAACAAGGTTCAATTGTCACGGAGAGACAGACGGGCGTTCGAACCGCCCGGGGGACGTGAGTTCATGCGAAAATTATTTTGCATCGATTCAGTTCGATTTTTCCCTTACATACTCTCCCTGGCCAGTCAGATGCCACTGCAATGTGTTGGTCTCCCTGAGGAGAGGCTTTCGATGGCTTTGTGATCTACAGGGAAATCACTGCATTCAGACCCCCCCGTAGGCACAGGTCTGCCGGATCCCAGTAGGCATATCTGTAGGCAGACCACGCCGACCTTTGCCGATCCATCTGCCGAGGTTGGTCTACGTGTTCCGGCCGGAATAGGCGGACCTACCTCGGCCAGGGTCGGCGACGATCGGCACACCACCATCGGCCCGGATCGGTCAACGTGGGCAGGCGTCGCGTAGGCAGACGCGCTAGACCAACATAGACCAACATAGACCTGGATAGTCACATCTCGGCAGAGATCTGCGAACATAGGCACATGTGTGCCTACGGGGGGGTCTGAATGCAGTGAATGATCATCTTAACCTCAGGCTTTGCTGACTTAAACGCCCGGCGAAATACTTAGAAGAAACACCAGTGCCAACTTTTTGACGCAAGCGCAAATAAGGCAATGCTGTGTTCGAGGTAATTCAGGCAGCGAGCTTGTGAGTCATTTTTTAAAAATTCCTCTATATGAATGGATACTACGTGTTACATATACTGAGTACAAGCAGCAGCTATTCTCAAGTCTCCATATGATAGAAGAAGAACAAAGGCGACAACATAAGTACGGCAATCTAGAGAGCCAGGCAATAAAGATGGCCAGTAGCATCTTGATGCCACCAAAGGCGACATGGATGGGAAACACTATCTGATTTGGTGCCAGACCAGAGACATTTTTGCGGCCAGTGACAAGTGCAAGGATTGTCATGGCGAGGGAACTGCAGGCATGGGTCAGTGCGACGAGCCTGGCATTGATAAAGAGTGTGCAAGTAGCAGCTGTAGGCACCTGTCTGTAATGCAGTGAGGAAAGGCAGGATATCAGCATGAAGCATGCACAAATAAATCCTCAGAGGCACACCTGAATGCGAGGGGCAGTTGGGGGGCTGCACAGCACCATTGTGGTGTGTCCAGCCTCGTGTCAAACAAGACATAACACAATGCGCAGCAAGCTGACAAGATGTCAGCAACAGCCTCTGGGTCAGCTAAACAGCGAATAACCCGGTGAGAACCCTAACCAGGATAAACCCAATAGACACTAATAGCTCGTGTGTTCCCCGAGCAGTAGGACCAACCGTACGGTGTCCTCTCTAGGAGGCCGTATGTTGTAGGTCGGGATGCGAGGCGGAACCCAGAACGAGTTGAAGAGGGTGTGATATCCACTCAGATATAAAACCCGGGGTGTGGATGCAACCCATAATACAATGTAGAGGAAGTGGGGCAGGGTGGAGACAATGCCTATGTCAAGCCAAGGTAGAAGCCTGAGATTAGACAAGGTAGAATCTACTGTACATGGAGATATAGGCTTCGAAATAAATTAAAGGTGATCGCAATCTATCGCAATCAGGTCTGGTACCTCAGCATTAAGGAGCATTAATGCTGATACTCCTGTGCCCCTCTGTGTCAGTTTCCATATCTCCTGAGGACTAGGGACCCGATATTCGGGTTTCCTAGTCCCTATCATCGTTGTCTCTAGTGGTTCAAACTGATTGAGTCAGTGGTTGAAACCCCAATTGGTTTGCAGCCATTCGCGTACTTCGTGTATGCCTCTGCGTCAGCTATGATGTGTCCGGGGCCTAGGATCCATCTGTATGGGTTCCTAGTCCCTAACGTCTTCCATATCCCATGGGGCAGACTACCCTGAGCCTGCGGCTTTAGAATCTGTGGCAGGGTTTCAATCGTGAGAAGGTCATGTAGTGGCGTCATGAGAGTCCCATGCTGCTGAGATGTGTCTGTATCCATACGGACGTGTCACGCGAAAAAGTAGAACCCAGGCGATTCATGACACAAGAGCAAGAGCGCAAATGCGCCACACAGAAGGTGCAAGCACCATTGCGAAATGTCCCAGCGCCGCTTGTCAACATCCAGGCTGCCTCCCTTCAACCCTCCGCCCTTTCTCCCCCTCCAAACCTTGCACTTTTTTTTTGCACAGAGTCAAACTCTCTCTTGCCACCCTGCTGTGCACAAGGCAGGCTCTTCCTTGCGATGAATATGTCACGCAAGCTGAAGGCGCCAGGCCATGCACAGCTGTTAATATATGGCCTCACGACTGCCGTGGTGACATGCAAGTGCACCTGCGGCCACCTGACCCATGCACATTCTTCTCATATCGTAATTGCATTAGGAACAAGTAGTAATGGCAGTGGTGAGTACAGCTATTGGCAGTAGCAAAGGCGCAAATGGAAAATTTCTGTTTTGGGATGTTTTCAGAGAGTTCCCAATATCTCGGTCAGTTCTTACCTGATTCACATAAAAATTGGATAGATCTCCTCGGCTTATCCATGCCAAATTTGTGACAGAAAAAAGTAGCAAAAATAATATATATTCAGTGACATGGGTTTGTGGAGTATTTTGAGAATCAATGCTGTCTATAGACATATAGACTTGTTAAAAAAACATAGATTTTGGTCAAGGAAGGCATTGGCACATTACTAAAAATTTCATAGAGTCCGATTTGCAATGAATTCAGCGCTGGATTCAAATATCACAATGTTCTGATTGCAGTGTATGTGCCCATTGTCCCGATGTGTTTACAAGCACAATAGACAAAACTGTTGAGGATTCTGACTCTACGAAAAAAAAAAATGGATCCCGAAAAAAGTTTGTTGAGAGAGGAAAGTTGTTGAAAGTTTGTGTAGAGATGTCAATCAAAATGTATAGAGAGATCACAAACTTGTCAATAGACGGAATGGAAGTCAGTATCCGGTGATTATATATAGAGGAAATTCCCATATTTTCCTCTCTCTCTCTCTCAAAAGAGAATAAAAGGGAATGCGCTGTGATGAAACGGTATCCGGCCTTGAGACCTTCCCGGATTGCAAACACGTAGAAGTCAGTGTTAAGGAGTCAGATATCAATCACTGGATTTGCAAAGGGGTCACTTCTGGCCAGTGTAACGGAAATGCCTGGATGAAGATTAGATCAAGGGTTGAACGGTTGGTATAACAGGGGACATACGGCTTGTCGGGGTGACCAGCGCAACATCAATGCTGAAGTAGCGCCCACCAGTCAAAAGGCCGGCCAAGCTGCCCGCCTATGGTCTCGAGTCTATACCACCCTCGTCACTTTGTCAGTTCGGCTAATTTTGACCAAGTTCGTCACCTCATCTAAATTTAGCAGATTTGAGGATTGTCCGTCACTTGAGACTCCCCACTGCGAATGTTCGTCAGTCCAGATTCTCCACTGCGAAAGTCCGTCAGTTCAACATTTTTGTCACACGAAGCATGTGGCTGTTTCATGCCGCTGCTGTCACCCGCCTTATTTGTTCTCTGACCACCACATTCCTTCGACCACCACGTTCCTTTGACTAATTGCTACACCGTGGGCTCGACATTGATGTACTCCAACAGCATCTGGGTTGAGAATCAGGCGCTCGAAGCGGGATGACAAGGAAGTTCAAGATGCTAAACAGAACCTCGCGGAGGCACAGGCACGATTAAAGCTAGCACAGGCCGAACAGAAGGTGTTTTATTCCCTGATGCAAACCCATAGTGGCTAATGGAACTCCATTCAAACTCATCTGGCGCGTGCGCATTTCGCGACCTCGGAAGCGTGAGAGATCTTCCAACTCGGAACAGCCTGAAGAAGGTGGGTTCCCGAAATTATCTGCCGACTCGCTGCTAAATATGGGCCGTTCTTCAGAGTCCATCAACCCATCTAAAACCTCGGCTTTTGTTGTGGACGATGCATCAGGTATAAATATTGTTCTCCACTTGTTCGCATGCTCAGAATTCGTCGCTGCTGCCGGGCCTTCAACGATTTCCGAGTCCCGGCCAGCAACACTAGCTCAGCCGCCTCGGAAACGACTCAAGCTCGGCCCGCTCAAAGGGTGGGGGGTCCAACGTGATGGGATAGCAATAAGCGCCGCCGAATACGCGAAAAATTACTGGGATGAATTCAGAGAGGAGTATCCGGAGTACGCCAAGGCAGTCCTGCCCGCCGACTCGCATGAATAGATTACGGCCGAATTTCTTGATCTTTGGACTTTTTAGAATTACTTACTGCACACATAGCTACCTTATTCATTTGCATATACTCATGTAGATTCTCTGCAACTAGCGTATCGCTTACCACCTACCCGCAATGATACAACCGTGACCTCGATACATTGCTGCACCAAATTCAAAGTGCTGTTCCGTGTCAACCATAGTTTCTGCGTCCAGGGAATCGGGCTATACAGTGCCAAAACCGTACTTGAGATTTGGATTTCAATCGGGCTAGCAGTAGAAGCAGGCGAGACGACTTACATGTTGGTGAAAATATCCGGACGGACACTGAACTGTCACACTGTGTGACGGAAATGTTGAACTGACGAAGATTCGCAGCGAGGAACTGAACTGACGAAGATTCACAGCTGGGACTCCAAGTGACGAAAGATACCACATATTTGCTAAATCTACGGGGGGCGACGAACTTTCTCAAAATTAGCCGAACTGACGAACTGATGAAGGTGGCGCGGACTCTTTGGTCCCGTCGAGGTTGCTCGAAAGCCATGTAGTACTGAACCTTACCGTGAACTGAAACTCAAAATGGGGAGTCGTGGAGCCTGCCGCGGGGTCTCCCCGAACGGCGCGAGTTGTGTCTCGTTGGGACGCGTCCGGCCGACGTGCGTGATACCGGTTGCCGCGAAGGGCACTGGTGCTAATCCTTTCCTACTCGTTAGTATATATACGCGGAGTTGGTCCACACCTGACTATGTTTACGGTGGTCGGAAATAAGCAGTAAAACACTTTAGTTCTAGATTCAACACGACAAATTACAAAACTAATAACCAGATAACCCCAAGGACGGAAATGAACTAAAGATAGTGAAAGCCAAGTATACCGATGGTAGTGGCCAAATTTCGCGCAGACAGTGGCCTCAAAGGGTCCACTGGACAGTGGTTATGCCGTCGTTGATAAAGTTCGAATCGAGGGCAGCCATAGCACCCTGGGACAAGTCGATAGAGTTAGCACCGTGCAGTCCCACGCAGCCGGGGCACAAGTCCGCGACGATAACTGAGATGCTTCCACCATTGCCTGTAAAACGAAATGAATTTTCCCGTTATGTACGATTGAACTGAATAACGTACGTTGGACTCTCATGGTTTGTCCGCAGTGCGAGCCGCCGTCCCAGTGGTCTGTTCCGAGCGCGACAATGAAGTCCGAGTCCTGGAGCACAGTTCCGCAAGCGCCGAAACCACCGGCGGGGTTGTAATAGCTGGCTGCATGAATCCCATTTATTATATGCCTCGAAACTTCGAATTACATGAAATCATACCGATTGCGGTGAAGGTGTTTCCGCTTCCACTGCTTCCACCGCCACTGACGCAGAGGACTTGACCGATTTGAAGATCTGCAGAAATACTCAGCAAAAATCAACAGGAAAGAGTGGAAGAAGAATGTACTTGTGCAACCGGCGTTTATCGCCGGATTCAGCGCGTGCAGCTGAGCGTCGGAGACGCCGAACCTCGACTCGATGGCCGAGCATACGTCTCCACTGACCACAGTATAGGTCTGCGCGCAGTCGCGTTTCTGCAATGCGTCAGGATCAGGAAACAAGCGGCTGAGATTATCGAGTACCACAATTTCAGGCGACGGGTATGCCTCTGGGAATGCAGCAGGAGATGCGTTCGCCACGGTGGCAAGCACGATCGCGAAGAGAGGTGCAAAGACCTTCGAGGAGACCATATTGAACGAGAGGAGGTGAGTAGGGAGCGAATCTAGCTTGGGGAAAGAAGGAAGGAGAAGGAGGAGCGAATGAGGAAAAACCCCTAGCTATATACTCCGAAATCAGACGGGAACGACTCGGAGTTAAACTGCGCAACGGCCATTTGATGCCGATATCTTTGGCGCGCGCTACGCGCGCCGTCAAGAATTACGTGGAGTAAGGGAACTCACATTGGAGGATGAAATTTCGACCCAGAATCATTAGGTCATACCGAAATTTTCTATGGCGACAAGGCAGCATGTGATAAGTACAGTTGGCATGGCTGCCATACAAGGAGCCGGACGGCCCATAAGCAGTCGATTTTCCCGGCCACTTTCTCAATACATGGCCTGTGATGTATAGGAGGAGGATATATTAGTTTTAATGAAACCCTGTACACGTTAGAGAACTTGCCATGTTGACTCGTCCTTCACAGATCTTTTTACCCGAGTGGACGCTGAGGCGCAATGACATCATTGCATGATACAACGCAGATAAAACTTGTGACACACCCCTAGCGGATGCAGAAACACTCAAGCTGCACATCAGCAAGCGCCCACGCGTAAGGAACGCACGCGGTGCTGAGAAGCGAGTCCCGCATCATCACTTGGCATCTGCTCCGGACCTGTTTCGTCTCCATGGTTGATTTTGATGGTGTATCTCTCTCCTCGGCCCAGACTCCTCCAGATTCCGTTGTCGTGCGCTCACGGCTCTCCCGTCGCCGTCTTCCAAGAGGTTCTCCCCATGTGAGACCAAGTTTCAAGTTGATTGAATTTAATTTCTGAGAGCAAGCGACAAGAAACAATAACGACGCTGAGACTGTTGCAGGAAATTGTCCAGCATCAACCGCGAGAGCAAAAGACGAATACCATACCGAAATGAATTGTAGCACTAGAATAGGGTTCCACACTGGTGCGGGTCCCAGAAGGTCAACCCGGACCCGGGACCTACCAACACCGTACCAGACAGACCCGTGGGCTTCAAACCAATGCGGGTCGCCGCCCACGGGTATGCACCGACCCGGTACCTTGCGGGCTGGGTACGGGTCCATCACCAATCACAGAAATAATGTGGAAAACGTGATCCGTACCTTGTCCCGTGGAGATCACATCGTAACTTCAGTAGGCACGAAGTACGGCCCAGATGTCTTGCGCTTCAGAGCGACGCGGCATGGGCCGTTGCCGGTTGTCATTGCATCATCGGAAAAGAGAGTGTATAAAGTAACTTGTGGCAGCTAACTTGATCGCCGGTTCGATTGGCGGGGCCAACTTTACGGCACTTTACTTTGGTTTTCCCACGCTTGGCAAATCTAACTTGTTGGCAGGTAACTTGTACGGTTCTGACCAGGCGAGGCAAGGGCCACAGTGAATGTTTCCCAGCATCTGAACAGTATTGAAACCTAGGTAATTATTGTTTTCCCTTCAGCTATAACACTCATTTCTTCACTCTATGCCGCCCCATCTGTGACAGTGTTACGGTGTATCAATATCATCCTCGTGTCTGCTATAGCCCATGAGTATATAAAATAAGGTAAGTCTTGATCCATAGACTTGATTTGAGTTGGGTCGAGTCCAGGACGTACGGGAATGTGTTTTCCAGCATCCTACAACTTGATTTTGTTCACGGCCGGATACGGTGTAGATGCACCGCCTCTGTAGCGTGTTTTAGGCTGCGGGAAGTTGATGCACTCATCACACACAGATATGGGTAACAGTAAACAAGACTTAGATCAGAGTTAGTTAACTTATCTACATCTACTTCCACTTCTACTTCCGTCAATTGAAATTTACTTGAACTGACTTACAGCCACCAGATGGCATCGGTTACTGCACAGCCCACCCGTTCACTTCTAAGTTACTTTCAAACTTGGGCATATACCATGAAACATAACTATAAGGTTCATTGGAGAACTATTGATAGCATTATTGTAAATGTTGATGTCTCACAGTGAGGTAGTTTATTCAGGCGCGGTTGGTTACACGGGTGTGAGAGATGCAAGAGACCATGGTAACAGGCAGATACAGGCTGAATTTAAGAAGAAAGCTGTGCAACAGATAGTGGGTAGGTAGGTAGGGTAATCACCACATGCGACAGTTCTTTTCCAACACTCACACTGGGTGTTGCGCAAACCCGCACATTCCCACCGGCAACATGCCCTGACCAGTCAAAAAAAAACACGAGACAACACCATGGAAAATATCCAATCCATCCCAAAACTCAATTCGTCACCCACATAACATCTCATCATCTCCAGCTGGTCTGACAGCTCTTATTCTGGACTTTGCACAGTTGGGCTCAGCTCATAGTCTCTCGGCAGCATTTGAGTTGGACAATACTAGCACCACACCAGAGCTAAAATTCGGCACTTGTTGCATTCTGGCTCGGTTGGCGGCAGTGCTGCAGCAAACACAAGAACCCCATGCGAGACGGGACACTGGGGTGCTTCACAACAAGGAATCCTACGTAGAGGGGTAGCGCAAGAGCAGCAGTTCGAAGCGGTAGCAGGCAGGATTGCATTAATTTTCTCCCCAGTATAGGCCTAGGCTAAAAATATGTCGCACTTGGGGCCATTACCAGTGGTTAAGAGCGGGAATTTCCAATTACTAACCCCTTCTGTTGCTTGTGACAGCCGACCCGTCCCCTAGCAATTTATCTAGACCTCATGCCAGGATGGAGACAGAACAGACTTGCCCGTTGCCTACCCATCGAAATGACAGCCTTGCCTGTCTCGGGCACGGTCGGTCATGCCATCCACAAATATTGTGAACACACCACGTGATCGACCTACATGGTCTTATCCAAGGATTTTCTTCACCTGACTAGCTGGCCATAGCTGTAACCCGAAGCAAGTGTGTTGCAATTGAGCTATAGATGCCTGGTTACCTCAAATTTCAATGCAGATCAAGGCAAGTAGTCAAACTACTTCAAGTAACTTCAAATAACTTCAAGTTACTTCAAGTTACTTGGAAGTAACTTGCCCCGCCAAGTTAGATCAATGCGATCAGACAAAGTAACTTATGCCATCAGATGGCATCAAATCCCGCCAAGTTTGTCAAGCTATAGTCGCAAGAGCGTGAATTGGCACTTGGCACAACCTCACAAAGCTGAAATAGATCCTGGGGTACTTTGTACATATGTAACTTGAAGTTACTTAAGTTACTTGCAAGCTACTTACAAGTTACTTAAGTTACTTACAAGTTACTTAAGTTACTTACAAGTTACTTTGTCGTGCTTTACTTTACTTGTCTGCCACAAGTAAAGTAAAGTTAGTTTTGTAAGTTAGTTTGTCTAAGTAACTTTGTTAACCATCCATCAGAAGTGCACTTACCGGTGCTGCAGGCCTGCTGACACGCCAGCTCGGTTAAGTTGAAGAAAACACTCTGAATATTGGTTGAAGGGGAACACATAAGCTGAATAGGGGATTATGGGGATATTTATGGTGCACCTCGACGGCGTCGAGCAGACTCCAGCCGGGGTAGACAGCAAAATGTTTCCAATCTCAGTTTTGAGAGTTTGAATATTAGTTGCAACAGCAGCAAGTGCACTGCAAGCGAGGAGAGCGATGGGTTTCAGTTCCATGAGCATTATACGAGGAGTACGAAGGCTGGCAGGTCACAAAAGGGTATTAAGCTTATATACAGTTCTGCGACAGGCTTCATTCTCTCACAAGCGCATATTTAAGTTTGAATCTCCAGATCACCGAGCTCACTGCACTTTGGCGGGTTCTGTGGACAAACTAGCTGAGGTTTGTGTGTGGATGCCCGGCAGATTCGCCGAGATTCGGTGAGGTCTGACCTTGCATGGACATCAGCAAACCTCGGTCAATGAGGGCCAGGCTCGGCTCGAGGGGCCGTCAAAATTCAGCGAAGGAATTGGTCTGATGTGCTCTGTGTGAAACAGGCTGGGACAAATAGCCAGTTTACCACAGGAGGGAGAATAGTTGCAATGGGTGAAGACCGCAGAACCAAGGGATAGAACAATTGAATGTGGCAGGTTTGCAGAAAAAACCTGGACAGGTTGGCAGATTGCAAGATT